>JAJGRW010000413.1:948866-1118408 GCA_025461045.1 Carex parvula | reverse complement strand
TTCAAATCTGGAAATATAGAGATTAAGGTTAGAGTTCGGTGAAGGACTTAGCGGTGAAGCTCAAATCCTGATTGGGACACCTTAGAACAAATATCGATATATACTTTGAAGCACGTGATTTAAATATCCCTCTAGGTTAGTGACAGCCCTAGAATTCGAGGACATTAATCCGATCCACCCAAAGTATTCGTATTAATTGTTTGTTCCCAAAGGCTAACTTAGGTTAGAAACCTCGTCATAATCAAACATGAATTTAAACAAACCGAGTAGATAGAATTAGCATAGGGATTGTGGACGCGATACCCCTAGACTTCTCAAACTTAATTGTCACCCCATTTTATTGCTTTTTTGTTACAACTTTTGATTTACTTTAATTTTCCCTCAAAAACGAAATTACACAAAACCCCCCTTTTTTACTTTTATTGTTTAGTTTAGAAGTAGTTTTCTTTATTAAAAATTAGTGTTTCCCTATCTCCCTGCGGATCGACACCTAAATACTACGATCGATAGGTTGTGCGCTTGCAACTAACCTATTCTTTGAGTACGAAGGTTTATAAATATTAAAGGCAAAAGAGTACAAAATTCCTATATCTAAAATACATAACAGCCACCCTTGCCCTTCAACCTCTACTACAACCACCACAAACCACCAAATCACTTCTTTTAAAGTGCTTTCTCCTCTTCTCTCAACCCTCCTTCCATTTCTCCTCTTAAAATCAAAGTTTTCTCTCCTTCTCTCTCTCCACCAAAACCCTAACTCTCGCCACCTTTTCAAATCTGGCAATCCGACCGTTCAATCGACGATCCGTCTTCATCATTGCACTTCTAGAGTCGTTCTCTTCACGGATTTGTGCTTCAATCCTCAATCGGTAATTTTCAATTTCTCTCTCATATCAATGGCACCAAAACTCTCCAAATTGAATATCCTTCGAAGAAGAGGTCTCGCAACGATGCGGGTCAATCAAGTGCCACTGAGATTGAACAGGATACCAATATTTCTCGATCCAACACCTATTTATTCAAAAATCCAATTGCTCACACCAATTTCATGGGTCAATTTTCGGATCGAAAATTATCGAATTGTTATTACTTCAACAAGGCCTCGGTTACCTTCTCATTTCCCGAGGATGACAAAATCATTGGGTTTATCCGCCATTGGCCTTGGGAACTTTTGATCACGTGTGATGAACCTTATAGTGAGATGATTACCAAAACCTTCTATTGCAATTTCACTTTCTCCGAAGACCCTTTTCTTGTCAAGTCCTATGTTTGTGGCCGTGAAATCATTCTCTCTTTAGACAATGTAGCCAATTGGCTAGGGTTAGTAAATGAGGGTGAAGAAGCCTATCTCTTTCGAAATTGGCCCGATCTAGCTTTAGAATCCGCCGATCATTACAAAACCTAGTTTGCTCGCCGTAACTTTGGCGGAGCACCCCTCTATGTCTCATCTCTTCCCTCTTTACATCGTTTGCTATTTCTTTTCGTTAACAATATTCTCATACCCAAAGTAACGATCAAATCTAACATTGAAAGAGGTCCAATGTACTATTTGAGGCACCTCATCTCCATGGATGAAAAACGGTTCAACATCCCTTTTATCATTCTTCGTCACATGATTGCTTGCTATTCTAGCTCTGTTGCCAATCTCCCCTATAGCCATTTAATTCATCGCATGATTCGCCTAAATGGCATAACCGTCCCAAGTCATCTCATTCAAAATGAGCCTAATCATTTGCTTGATATTCTACCCAAACATGGTTTGGTCAAAAGTCAATCGGGTTCGGGTTTACCAATAATAAAACCTGACAACAGACCTATCAACGATTGGATAAATGCTCCAACTGCTCTACCTAACCAATATTGGGATCCATATGAAGAAGAACAGCCGGCACAACCTGAACAACCACCAATACCACCAATGGCTTAAGATGAACTTCCTCAAGGAGCGGAAAATCAATTGGCTTGGATTGTTCAACACATGCAAGAATACCAAATAGCCAATAACAACCAATTTACCGCGATCAACAACGATCTTAAAATCTTGAAGACAAGATCACGCAAAATCCAAATTCAAGGTCGCAAAAATGCCGAAGCAATTTATGATATTGATCTCACCACTTCGGAACTCGCTCGGCGCTTTGTGAAGCAATATGGTGCTTCTAGTGGTGCGTCCACTAGTGCCCCTCACATACCTTCCGAAGATGATGATAATGAAGATGATGAAGAGGGTGACGAAGGAGATGATGACGATGACCCCGAATTTTAAATCTCTTTGAACTTTTTCAATTAGAATTTGCTAAGTGATTGCTATGCTATGTTATTTATGATTGCATGAACTTTTATTATTTCTATGTTGTATGCTTGCACTTTTATTATTCCTTTGGTATTTGACTTGAACTTTGTTAGGTATATGATTGCACGTTTAATTCTAAATTGATTATCTTTCATATTGAAATATTTGTGATGACATGCATATTTTTCTACAATCATGTCACATATTATCAAATTGAGGGGGAGTGCATATGTTGAGGGAGAGCACTCTTAATTGTGCTATTTGATTATGCTTTTGTCTCCCTTTCATCGATTTCCAAATAGGGGGAGAAAATGCAAGACATGCAAACACCGATTATTTGGAAAAAAATTGAAATTTGGGAAAAATCGATATATGCACTTACTTGCGTTGTATTTTTGCAAATCGTCAAAAGGGGGAGATTGTTGCTTCAAGCAATTCTCTTATAGTCTATTTGACTAATTTGCAAAACATATAATTATTGAATTTTACGATTTCTCTATGATTATAAAGAATGCAGGTTCAAGACAATTGGAATTGCAATTTAGAGCACTTGGACTGAAGAAATCATCAAGTTATTTACCAAGCATTTAAAATGTAAATTTATAATTGGTAAAGTAGCTTTCATGTTGAAAAACAGAGATAAAACGTTGGAACGATTGACAAAACGTTCAGATGTTTTTCTATGTGAAAAAATCTGGAGATTAAATCGATTAAAAGCTGGAAAAACATTCTAAAACGTCCCAGACGATTTGTAAAATGTCTGGACGATTTAAATTATTTCTCAGACTTCAAATTTGCATTTTGATCGATAAATCTCCAGAGGAAAACGTTCTGAGACGTTTTAGGAATTCTCACAGAAATTTGAATTTTGACCTAATTTGAGTTAAAACGTTTTCAACGTTTTACAAAACGTTGGGACGTTTTATGGCAGAATACTCGTTTGAAAGCTGCCACTATAAATAGAACCTTAGGGTTCTCCTCAAAATAATCTAGCCGACCCTAATCTTTTGAAACCTAATTTTCTGTGAGAGCAAGTGACTCCATTGTAGTGAGAACACGAATTTCAATATCCCTCAAAACAACCTCAAATTCACTTCACTAATCTTGAGTTAGATTAGATTAGAGTGATTACTTGAGCGTGTATCTTGAGATTTTGAACTTAGAGACTTCGTTCTCGACTCTAGTTGGCCGTGTGACTTCCCGTTGGTTGTAAGGGCTCACCGGTTCACAAGCTGTAACCTTTCTCTTTTAGGTAATAGAAAGGCGCACCGAGAAGCGGTTGCGACGCCCCGGAGACGTAGGCATTTTAAGCCGAACTCCGTTATCACTCCTTGTGTCAACTTTCTCTAAACTCTTTTACTTTATTTTATTTGCAATAATTCATTTATTTCGAATTTAGTGGTACCTAAGGGACAACAACAAAGACTTTAATTGGAGTGTTATATTGGGTTGCAACTACCCTCCTCTCTTACCGTTTGGAGACATTACTAGAGTACAGTAAAGACCTTCAATTGGTGAGTTATATTAGCTTTGCTACTACCCACTTCTCTTGCCATCTAGAGACACTACTAGTGTGATGCGAAGACCTTCAATTGGGGTGTAGTATTAGTGTTGTAACTATTGTCTTATGTTGTCATCTGGAGACACTTATAGTGTGATGCAAAGATCTTCAATTGGGGTGTTGTATTAGGGTTGCAACTACCCTCTTCTGTTAACATTTGGAGACACTACTAAGGTGCTTCAAACAACTTTAATTGGAGTGTTGTATTAGGGTTACAACCACCATTTCTCTTGCCATCTAGAGACACTACTAGTGTGCTGTAAAGATCTTCAATTGGAGTGTTGTATTAGGGTAGCAACTGTCCTCTTTTGTTGACATCTGAAGACACTTATAGTGTGCTTCAATGGTGTTCAATTTGGTTGTTGTATTAGGGTTGCAACTACCCTCGTCTGTGAACATTTGGAGACACTACATGAGTGTAACAAAGACCTTCAATTGAAGTGTTATATTTGGGTTCGAACTACCCTCCTCTCTTACCGTTTAGAGACAATAAAGAGTGTTTCAAACACCTTCAATTGGAGTGTTGTACTAGGGTTACAACCACGATTTTCTCTTGTCATCAAGAGACACTACTAGTGTGCTGCAAAAACCTTCAATTGGAATGTTGTATAAGAGTTGCAACTATCATCTTGGGTTGCCATCTGGAGACACTTCTAGTGTGCTGCAAAGATCTTCAATTGGTGTGTTGTATTAGGGATGCAAGTACCCTCTTCTGTTAACATTTGGAGACACTACCAGAGTGCTACAAAGACCTTCAAATGGAGTGTTATATTTGGTTGCAACTACCCTCCTCTCTTCGCGTTTGGGGAAATTACTAGAGTACAGTAAAGACATTCAATTGGAGAGTTGTATTAGCTTTGCTACTAACCACTTCACTTGTCATCTGGAAACGCTACTATTGTGCTACAAAGACCTTCAATTGGAGTGTTGCATTAGTGAGGTAACAAACCTCTTCTGTTGTCATCTGGAGCCACTTCTGGTGTGCTATAAAGATCTTCAATTGCGTTGTTGTATAACGGTTGCAACTACCCTTTTTTTTTTAACATTTGGAGACACTTCTAGAGTGCAACAAAGACCTTCACTTGAAGTGTTATATTTGGGTGGCAACTACCCTCATCTCTTACCGTTTAGAGACAATACTACAGTGCTTCTAACACCTTCAATTGGATTGTTGTATTTGGGTAACAACCACAATTTTCTCTTGCCATCTAGAGACACTACTAGTGTGCTGCAAAGACCTTCAATCGGAGTGTTGTATTAGGGTTGCAACTACCTTCTTCTATTGCCATCTGGAGACACTTCTAGTGTGCTGCGAAGATCTTCAATTATGATGTTGTATTAGGGTTACAACCACCCTCTTCTTTTAACATTGGGAGACAATACTAGAGTGCAACAAAGACCTTCAATTGAAGTGTTATATTTGGTTTGCAACTACCCCCATCTCTTACCATTTGGAGACATTACAAGAGTACTCTCAAGACCTTCAATTGGAGAGTTATATTAGCTTTGCTACTACCCACTTCTCTTGCCATCTAGAGACACTACTAGTGTGCTACAAAGACCTTCAATCGGGGTGTTGTATTAGTGTTGCAACTATACTCTTATATTGCCATATGGAGACACTTCTCGTGTGGTACAAAGATGTTTAATTGGAGTGTTGTATTAGGGCTGCAAGTACCCTCTTCTGTTAACATTTGGAGACACTACTAGAGTGCAACTAAGTCCTTCAATTGGATTGTTATATTTGGGTTGCAACAACCCTCCTCCTCTCTCCCCGTTTGGAGACAATACTAAAATGCTTCAAACACCTTCAAATGTAGTGTTGTATTAGGGTTACAACCACCATTTCCTCTTGTCATCTAGAAACACTACTAGTGTGCTACAAAGACCTTCATTTGGAGTGTTGTATTAGTGTGGTAACTACCCTCTTCTGTTGACATCTGGAGACATTTCTATTGTGCTGCAAAGGTCTTCAATTGGGTTGTCATATTAGGGTTACAACTACCCTCTTCTTTTAACATTGGGAGACAATACTAGAGTGTAACAAAGACCTTTAATTGGAGTGTTATATTTGGATTGCAACTATCCTCATCGCATACCGTTTGGAGACATTACTAGAATGCTGTAAAAACCTTCAATTGGAGAGTTATATTAGCTTTGCTACTACCCACTACTCTTGCCATCTAAAGACACTACTATTGTCCTACAAAGACCTTCAATTGGAGTGTTGTATTAGTGTTGCAACTATCCTCTTATATTGCCATATGGTGACACTTCTCCTGTGGTACAAAGATGTTCAATTGGGTTGTTGTATTAGGGCTGCAAGTACCCTCTTCTATTAACATTTTGAGACACTACTAGAGTGCAACTAAGTCTTTCAATTAGAGTGTTATATTTGGGTTGCAACTACCCTCCTCCTCTCTCCCCGTTTGGAGGCAATACTAGAGTGCTTCAAACACCTTCAATTGGAGTGTTGTATTAGGGTTACAACCATCATTTCCTCTTGTGATCTAGAAACACTACTAGTGTGCTACAAAGACCTTCATTTGGAGTGTTGTATTAGTGTGGTAACTACCCTCTTCTGTTGACATCTGGAGACATTTCTATTGTGCTGCAAAGGTCTTCAATTGGGTTGTCATATTAGGGTTACAACTACCCTCTTCTTTTAACATTGGGAGACACTACTAGAGTGTAACAAGGACCTTTAATTGGAGTGTTATATTTGGGTTGCAACTACCCTCATCTCTTACCGTTTGGAGACATTACTAGAGTACAGTAAAGACCTTCAATTGGTGAGTTATATTAGCTTTGCTACTACCCACTTCTCTTGCCATCTAGAGACACTACTAGTGTGCTGCGAGGACCTTCAATTGAGGTGTTGTATTAGTGTTGCAACTATTGTCTTATGTTGTCATCTGGAGACACTTATATTGTGCTGCAAAGATCTTCAATTGTGGTGTTGTATTAGGGTTGCAACTACCCTCTTCTGTTAACATTTGGAGACACTACTAATGTGCTTGAAACAACTTCAATTGGAGTGTTGTATTGGGTTGCAACCACCATTTTCTCTTGCCATCTAGAGACACTACTAGTGTGCTGCAAAGACCTTCGATCGGAGTGTTGTATTAGGGTTGCAACTACCTTCTTCTATTGCCATCTGGAGACACTTCTAGTGTGCTGCGAAGATCTTCAATTATGATGTTGTATTAGGGTTACAACCACCCTCTTCTTTTAACATTGGGAGACAATACTATAGTGCAACAAAGACCTTCAATTGAAGTGTTATATTTGGTTTGCAGCTACCCCCATCTCTTACCATTTGGAGACATTACAAGAGTACTCTCAAGACATTCAATTGGAGAGTTATATTAGCTTTGCTACTACCCACTTCTCTTGCCATCTAGAGACACTACTAGTGTGCTACAAAGACCTTCAATCGGGGTGTTGTATTAGTGTTGCAACTATACTCTTATATTGCCATATGGAGACACTTCTCGTGTGGTACAAAGATGTTTAATTGGAGTGTTGTATTAGGGCTGCAAGTACCCTCTTCTGTTAACATTTGGAGACACTACTAGAGTGCAACTAAGTCCTTCAATTGGATTGTTATATTTGGGTTGCAACAACCCTCCTCCTCTCTCCCCGTTTGGAGACAATACTAAAGTGCTTCAAACACCTTCAAATGTAGTGTTGTATTAGGGTTACAACCACCATTTCCTCTTGTCATCTAGAAACACTACTAGTGTGCTACAAAGACCTTCATTTGGAGTGTTGTATTAGTGTGGTAACTACCCTCTTCTGTTGACATCTGGAGACATTTCTATTGTGCTGCAAAGGTCTTCAATTGGGTTGTCATATTAGGGTTACAACTACCCTCTTCTTTTAACATTGGGAGACACTACTAGAGTGTAACAAGGACCTTTAATTGGAGTGTTATATTTGGATTGCAACTATCCTCATCGCATACCGTTTGGAGACATTACTAGAATGCTGTAAAAACCTTCAATTGGAGAGTTATATTAGCTTTGCTACTACCCACTACTCTTGCCATCTAAAGACACTACTATTGTCCTACAAAGACCTTCAATTGGAGTGTTGTATTAGTGTTGCAACTATCCTCTTATATTGCCATATGGTGACACTTCTCCTGTGGTACAAAGATGTTCAATTGGGTTGTTGTATTAGGGCTGCAAGTACCCTCTTCTATTAACATTTTGAGACACTACTAGAGTGCAACTAAGTCTTTCAATTAGAGTGTTATATTTGGGTTGCAACTACCCTCCTCCTCTCTCCCCGTTTGGAGGCAATACTAGAGTGCTTCAAACACCTTCAATTGGAGTGTTGTATTAGGGTTACAACCATCATTTCCTCTTGTGATCTAGAAACACTACTAGTGTGCTACAAAGACCTTCATTTGGAGTGTTGTATTAGTGTGGTAACTACCCTCTTATGTTGACATCTGGAGTCATTTCTAGTGTGCTGCAAAGGTCTTCAATTGGGTTGTCGTATTAGGGTTACAACTACCCTCTTCTTTTAACATTGGGAGACACTACTAGAGTGTAACAAGGACCTTTAATTGGAGTGTTTATTTGGGTTGCAACTACCCTCATCTCTTACCGTTTGGAGACATTACTAGAGTACAGTAAAGACCTTCAATTGGTGAGTTATATTAGCTTTGCTACTACCCACTTCTCTTGCCATCTAGAGACACTACTAGTGTGCTGCGAGGACCTTCAATTGAGGTGTTGTATTAGTGTTGCAACTATTGTCTTATGTTGTCATCTGGAGACACTTATATTGTGCTGCAAAGATCTTCAATTGTGGTGTTGTATTAGGGTTGCAACTACCCTCTTCTGTTAACATTTGGAGACACTACTAAGGTGCTTGAAACAACTTCAATTGGAGTGTTGTATTGGGTTGCAACCACCATTTTCTCTTGCCATCTAGAGACACTACTAGTGTGCTTTAAAGATCTTCAATTGGAGTGTTGTATTAGGGTAGCAACTATCCTCTTTTGTTGACATCTGAAGACACTTATAGTGTGCTTCAATGGTGTTCAATTTGGTTATTGTATTAGGGTTGCAACTACCCTCTTCTGTGAACATTTGGAGACACTACAAGAGTGCAACAAATACCTTCATTTGAAGTGTTATATTTGGGTTCAAACTACCCTCATCTCTTACCGTTTAGAGACAATAAAGAGTGTTTCAAACACCTTCAATTGGAGAGTGTTGTACTAGGGTTACAACCACGATTTTCTCTTGCCATCAAGAGACACTACTAGTGTACTGCAAGACCTTCAATTGGAATGATGTATAAGAGTTGCAACTATCATCTTGGGTTGCCATCTAGAGACACTTCTAGTGTGCTGCAAAGATCTTCAATTGGGGTGTTGTATTAGGGATGCAAGTACCCTCTTCTGTTAACATTTGGAGACACTACCAGAGTGCTACAAAGACCTTCAAATGGAGTGTTATATTTGGTTGCAACTACCCTCCTCTCTTCGCGTTTGGGGACATTACTAGAGTACAGTAAAGACATTCAATTGGAGAGTTGTATTAGATTTGCTACTAACCACTTCTCTTGTCATCTGGAAACGCTACTATTGTGCTACAAAGACCTTCAATTGGTGTGTTGCATTAGTTAGGTAACAAACCTCTTCTGTTGTTATCTGGAGCCACTTCTGGTGTGCTGTAAAGATCTTCAATTGCGTTGTTGTATTAGGGTTGCAACTACTATTTTTTTTAACATTTGGAGACACTTCTAGAGTGCAACAAAGACCTTCACTTGATGTGTTATATTTGGGTAGCAACTACCCTCCTCTCTTACCGTTTGGAGACAATACTAGAGTGCTTCTAACACCTTCAATTGGATTGTTGTATTTGGGTTACAACCACAATTTTCTCTTGCCATCTAGAGACACTACTAGTGTGCCGCAAAGACCTTCAATTGGAGTGTTGTATTAGGGTTGCAACTACCATCTTCTATTGCCATCTGGAGACACTTCTAGTGTGCTGCGAAGATCTTCAATTATGATGTTGTATTAGGGTTACAACCACCCTCTTCTTTTAACATTGGGAGACACTACTAGAGTGCCACAAAGACCTTCAATTGAAGTGTTATATTTGGTTTCCAGCTACCCCCATCTCTTACCATTTGTAGACATTACAAGAGTACTCTCAAGACCTTCAATTGGAGAGTTATATTAGCTTTGCTACTACCCACTTCTCTTGCCATCTTGAGACACTACTAGTGTGCTACAAAGACCTTCAATTGGGGTGTTGTATTAGTGTTGCAACTATCCTCTTATATTGCTATATGGAGACACTTCTCGTGTGGTACAAAGATGTTCAATTGGGGTGTTGTATTAGGGCTGCAAGTACCCTCTTCTGTTAACATTTGGAGACACTACTAGAGTGCAACTGTTGAGTATTTTAGATATAATGATTTGGTACTCTTTTTTGCCTTTAAAATTTATAAACCTTCGTACTCAAAGAATATGTTAGTTGCAAGCGCACAACCTATCGATTGTAGTAATTAGGTGTCGATCCGCAGGGAGATAGGGAAATACCAATTTTTAATAAAAGAAAACTACTATTAAAACTAAACAATAAAAGTAAATGGGGGGTTTTGTTCTAAAAATCCTAAGGTTGGGTTCAGATGGCAACACTAATACAACACTCCAATTGAAGGTCTTTGTACCACACTAGTAGTGTCTTTAGATGGCAAGAGTAGTGGGTAGTAGCAAAGCTAATATAACTCTCCAATTGAAGGTCTTTACAGTATTCTAGTAATGTCTCCAAACAGTAAGATATGAGGGTAGTTGCAACCCAAATATAACACTCCAATTAAAGGTCCTTGTTACACTCTAGTAGTGTCTCCCAATGTTAAAGGAAGAGGGTAGTTGTAACCCTAATACGACAACCCAATTGAAGACCTTTGCAGCACACTAGAAATGACTCCAGATGTCAACATAAGAGGGTAGTTACCACACTAATACAACACTCCAAATGAAGGTCTTTGTAGCACACTAGTAGTGTTTCTAGATCACAAGAGGAAATGATGGTTGTAACCCTAATACAACACTCCAATTGAAGGTGTTTGAAGCACTCTAGTATTGCCTCCAAACGGGGAGAGAGGAGGAGGGTAGTTGCAACCCAAATATAACACTCTAATTGAAAGACTTAGTTGCACTCTAGTAGTGTCTCAAAATGTTAATAGAAGAGGGTACTTGCAGCCCTAATACAACAACCCAATTGAACATCTTTGTACCACAGGAGAAGTGTCACCATATGGCAATATAAGAGGATAGTTGCAACACTAATACAACACTCCAATTGAAGGTCTTTGTAGGACAATAGTAGTGTCTTTAGATGGCAAGAGTAGTGGGTAGTAGCAAAGCTAATATAACTCTCCAATTGAAGGTTTTTACAGCATTCTAGTAATGTCTCCAAACGGTATGCGATGAGGATAGTTGCAATCCAAATATAACACTCCAATTAAAGGTCTTTGTTACACTCTAGTATTGTCTCCCAATGTTAAAAGAAGAGGGTAGTTGTAACCCTAATATGACAACCCAATTGAAGACCTTTGCAGCACAATAGAAATGTCTCCAGATGTCAACAGAAGAGGGTAGTTACCACACTAATACAACACTCCAAATGAAGGTCTTTGTAGCACACTAGTAGTGTTTCTAGATGACAAGAGGAAATGGTGGTTGTAACCCTAATACAACACTACATTTGAAGGTGTTTGAAGCACTTTAGTATTGTCTCCAAACGGGGAGAGAGGAGGAGGGTTGTTGCAACCCTAATATAACAATCCAATTGGAGGACTTAGTTGCACTCTAGTAGTGTCTCCAAATGTTAACAGAAGAGGGTACTTGCAGCCCTAATACAACACCCCAATTGAACATCTTTGTACCACACGAGAAGTGTCTCCATATGGCAATATAAGAGGATAGTTGCAACACTAATACAACACCCCGATTGAAGGTCTTTGTAGCACACTAGTAGTGTCTCTAGATGGCAAGAAAAGTGGGTAGTAGCAAAGCTAATATAACTCTCCAATTGAATGTCTTGAGAGTACTCTTGTAATGTCTCCAAATGGTAAGAGATGGGGGTAGTTGCAAACCAAATATAACACTTCAATTGAAGGTCTTTGTTGCACTCTAGTATTGTCTCCCAATGTTAAGAGAAGAGGGTGGTTGTAACCCTAATACAACATCATAATTGAAGATCTTCGCAGCACACTAGAAGTGTCTCCAGATGGCAATAGAAGAAGGTAGTTGCAACCCTAATACAACACTCCGATTGAAGGTCTTTGCAGCACACTAGTAGTGTCTCTAGATGGCAAGAGAAAATTGTGGTTGTTACCCAAATACAACAATCCAATTGAAGGTGTTAGAAGCACTGTAGTATTGTCTCCAAACGGTAAGAGATGAGGGTAGTTGCCACCCAAATATAACACTTCAAGTGAAGGTCTTTGTTGCACTCTAGAAGTGTCTCCAAATGTTAAAAAAAAAAGGGTAGTTGCAACCGTTATACAACAACGCAATTGAAGATCTTTATAGCACACCAGAAGTGGCTCCAGATGACAACAGAAGAGGTTTGTTACCTCACTAATGCAACACTCCAATTGAAGGTCTTTGTAGCACAATAGTAGCGTTTCCAGATGACAAGTGAAGTGGTTAGTAGCAAAGCTAATACAACTCTCCAATTGAATGTCTTTACTGTACTCTAGTAATTTCCCCAAACGCGAAGAGAGGAGGGTAGTTGCAACCAAATATAACACTCCATTTGAAGGTCTTTGTAGCACTCTGGTAGTGTCTCCAAATGTTAACAGAAGAGGGTACTTGCATCCCTAATACAACACACCAATTGAAGATCTTTGCAGCACACTAGAAGTGTCTCCAGATGGCAACCCAAGATGATAGTTGCAACTCTTATACAACATTCCAATTGAAGGTTTTTGCAGCACACTAGTAGTGTCTCTTGATGACAAGAGAAAATCGTGGTTGTAACCCTAGTACAACACTCCAATTGAAGGTGTTTTTTGCACTCCAAATATAACACTTCAAGTACAAATCGTAGTTGTAACCCTAGTACAACACTCCAATTGAAGGTGTTTGTTGCACTCCAATTGAAGGTGTTTGTTACACTCCAAATATAACACTTCAAGTGAAGGTCTTTGTTGCACTCATGTAGTGTCTCCAAATGTTCACAGACGAGGGTAGTTGCAACCCTAATACAACAACCAAATTGAACACCATCGAAGCACACTATAATTGTCTTCAGATGTCAACAAAAGAGGATAGTTGCTACCCTAATACAACACTCCAATTGAAGATCTTTACAGCACACTAGTAGTGTCTCTAGATGACAAGAGAAAATGGTGGTTGTAACCCTAATACAACACATAAATTGAAGGCCTTTGTAGCACCTTAGTAATGTCTCCAAATGTTAACAGAAGAGGGTAGTTACAACCCTAATACAACACCCCAATTGAAGATCTTTGCAGCACACTATAAGTGTCTCCAGATGACAACATAAGACAACAGTTGCAACACTAATACAACACCCCAATAGAAGGTCTTCGCAGCACACTAGTAGTGTCTCTAGATGGCAAGAGAAGTGGGTAGTAGCAAACCTAATATAACTCACCAATTGAAGGTCTTTCAGAAGAGGGTACTTGCAACCCTAATACATCACCTCAGTTGAAGATCTTTGCAGCACACTAGAAGTGTCTCTAGAGGGCCACATAAGAGGATAGTTTCAACACTAATACAACACTCCAATTGAAGGTCTTTGTACCACACTAGTAGTGTCTTTAGATGGCAAGAGTAGTGGGTAGTAGCAAAGCTAATATAACTCTCCAATTGAAGGTCTTTACAGTATTCTAGTAATGTCTCCAAACGGTAAGATATGATGGTAGTTGCAATCCAAATATAACACTCCAATTAAAGGTCTTTGTTACACTCTAGTAGTGTCTCCCAATGTTAGAAGAAAAGGGTAGTTGTAACCCTAATACGACAACCCAATTGAAGACCTTTGCAGCACACTAGAAATGACTCCAGATGACAACATAAGAGGGTAGTTACCACACTAATACAACACTCCAAATGAATGTCTTTGTAGCACACTAGTAGTGTTTCTAGATGACAAGAGGAAATGATGGTTGTAACCCTAATACAACACCCCAATTCAAGTTGTTTGAAGCACTCTAGTATTGTCTCCAAACGGGGAGAGAGGAGGAGGGTAGTTGCAACACAAATATAACACTCCAATTGAAGGACTTAGTTGCACTCTAGTAGTGTCTCCAAATGTTAACATTAGAGGGTACTTGCAGCCCTAATACAACACCCCAATTGAACATCTTTGTACCACACGAGAAGTGTCTCCATATGGCAATATAAGAGGATAGTTGCAATACTAATACAACACTCCAATTGAAGGTCTTTGTAGCACAATAGTAGTGTCTTTAGATGGCAAGAGTAGTGGGTAGTAGCAAAGCTAATATAACTCTCCAATTGAAGGTCTTTACAGCATTCTAGTAATGTCTCCAAACGGTATGAGATGAGGGTAGTTGCAACCCAAATATAATACTCCAATTAAAGGTCTTTGTTACAATCTAGTATTGTCTTCCAATGTTAAAGGAAGAGGGTTGTTGTATCACTAATACAACAACCCAATTGAAGACCATTGCAGCACAATAGAAATGTCTCCAGATGTCAACAGAAGAGGGTAGTTACCACACTAATACAACACTCCAAATGATGGTCTTTGTAGCACACTAGTAGTGTTTCTAGATGACAAGAGCAAATGGTGGTTGTAACCCTAATACAACACTACATTTGAAGGTGTTTGAAGCACTTTAGTATTGTCTCAAAACGGGGAGAGAGGAGGAGGGTAGTTGCAACCCAAATATAACAATCCAATTGAAGGACTTAGTTGCACTCTAGTAGTGTCTCCAAATGTTAACAGAAGAGGGTACTTGCAGCCCTAATACAACACCCCAGTTGAACATCTTTGTACCACACGAGAAGTGTCTCCAGATGGCAATATAAGAGGATAGTTGCGACACTAATACAACACCTCAATTGAAGGTCTTTGTAGCATACTAGTAGTGTCTCTAGATGGCAAGAGAAGTGGGTAGTAGCAAAGCTAATATAACTCTCCAATTGAAGGTCTTTAGAGTACTCTAGTAATGTCTCCATATGGTAAGAGATGGGGATAGTTGCAAACCAAATATAACACTTCAATTGAAGGTCTTTGTTGCACTCCAGTAGTGTCTCCCAATGTTAAAAAAAGAGGGTAGTTGTAACCCTAATACGACAACCCAATTGAAGATCTTCGCAGCACACTAGAAGTGTCTCCAGATGGCAATAGAAGAGGGTAGTTGGAACCCTAATACAATACTCCAATTGAAGGTCTTTGCAGTACACTAGTAGTGTCTCTAGATGGCAAGAGAAAATTGTGGTTGTAACCCAAATACAACAATCAAATTGAAGTTGTTTGAAGCACCTTAGTAGTGTCTCCCAATGTTAACAGAAGAGGGTAGTTGCAACCCTAATACAACACCCCAATTGAAGATCTTTGCATCACACTATAAGTGTCTCCAGATGTCAACATAAGACAATAGTTGCAACACTAATACAACACCCCAATTGAAGGTCTTCGCAGCACACTAGTAGTGTCTCTAGATGGCAAGAGGAAATGATGGTTGTAACCCTAATACAACACTCCAATTGAAGGTGTTTGAAGCACTCTAATATTGTCTCCAAACGGGGAGAGAGGAGGAGGGTAGTTGCACTCCAAATATAACACTCTAATTGAAAGACTTAGTTGCACTCTAGTAGTGTCTCCAAATGTTAACAGAATAGGGTACTTGCAGCCCTAATACAACACCCCAGTTGAACATCTTTGTACCAAACGAGAAGTGTCTCCATATGGCAATATAAGAGGATAGTTGCAACACTAATACAGCACCCCAATTGAAGGTCTTTGTATCACATTAGTAGTGTCTCTAGATAGCAAAAGAAGTGGGTAGTAGCAAAGCTAATATAACTCTCCAATTGAAGGTCTTGAGAGTACTCTTGTAATGTCACCAAATGGTAAGAGATGGGGGTAGTTGTAAACCAAATATAACACTTCAATTGAAATTCTTTGTTGCACTCTATTATTGTCTCCCAATGTTAAAAGAAGAGGGTGGTTGTAACCCTAATACAACATCATAATTGAAGATCTTCGCAGCACACTAGAAGTGTCTCCATATGGCAATAGAAGAGGGTAGTTGCAACCCTAATACAACACTCCAATTGAAGGTCTTTGGAGCACACTAGTAGTGTCTCTAGATGGCAAGAGAAAATTGTAGTTGTAACCCAAATACAACAATTCAATTGAAGGTGTTAGAAGCACTCTAGTATTGTCTCCAAACGATAAGAGAGGAGGGTAGTTGCCACCCAAATATAACACTTCAAGTGAAGGTCTTTGTTGCACTCTAGAAGTGTCTCCAAATGTTACAAAAAAAAGGGTAGTTGCAACCCTAATACAACAACGCAATTGAAGATCTTTACAGCACACCAGAAGTAGCTCCAGATGACAACAGAAGAGGTTTGTTACCTCACTAATGCAACACTCCAATTGAAGGTCTTTGTAGCACAATAGTAGCATTTCCAGATGACAAGAGAAGTGGTTAGTAGCAAAGCTAATACAACTCTCCAATTGAATGTCTTTACTGTACTCTAGTAATGTCCCCAAACGTGAAGAGAAGAGGGTAGTTGCAACCAAATATAACACTCCAATTGAAGTTTTTTGTAGCACTCTGGTAGTATCTCCAAATGTTAACAGAAGAGGGTACTTGCATCCCTAATACAACACCCCAATTGAAGATCTTTGCAGCACACTAGAAGTGTCTCCAGATGGCAACCCAAGATGATAGTTGCAACTCTTATACAACACTTCCAATTGAAGGTCTTTGCAGCACACTAGTAGTCTCTTGATGGCAAGAGAAAATCGTGGTTGTAACCCTAGTACAACACTCCAATTGAAGGTGTTTGAAACACTCTTTATTGTCTCTAAACGGTAAGAGAGGAGAGTAGTTGGAACCCAAATATAACACTTCAATTGAAGGTCTTTGTTACACTCATGTAGTGTCTCCAAATGTTCACAGACGAGGGTAGTTGCAACCCTAATACAACAACCAAATTGAACACCATTGAAGCACACTATAAGTGTCTTCAGATGTCAACAAAAGAGGACAGTTGCTACCCTAATACAACACTCCAATTGAAGATCTTTACAGCACACTAGTAGTGTCTCTAGATGGCAAGAGAAAATGGTGGTTGTAACCCTAATACAACACTCCAATTAAAGTTGTTTGAAGCACCTTAGTAGTGTCTCCAAATGTTAACAGAAGAGGGTAGTTGCAACCCTAATACAACACCCCAATTGAAGATCTTTGCATCACACTATAAGTGTCTCCAGATGACAACATAAGACAATAGTTACAACACTAATACTACACCCCAATTGAAGGTCTTCGCATCACACTAGTAGTGTCTCTAGATGGCAAGAGAAGTGGGTAGTAGCAAAGCTAATATAACTCACCAATTGAAGGTCTTTACTGTACTCTAGTAATGTCTCCAAACGGTAAGAGAGGAGGGTAGTTGCAACCCAATATAACACTCCAATTAAAGTATTTGTTGTTGTCCCTTAGGTACCACTAAATTCGAAATAAATGAATTATTGCAAATAAAATAAAGTAAAAGAGTTTAGAGAAAGTTGACACAAGGAGTGATAACGGAGTTCGGCTTAAAATGCCTACGTCTCCGGGGCGTCGCAACCGCTTCTCGGTGCGCCTTTCTATTACCCAAAAGAGAAAGGTTACAGCTTGTGAACCGGTGAGCCCTTACAACCAACGGGAAGTCACACGGCCAACTAGAGTCGAGAACGAAGTCTCTAAGTTCGAAATCTCAAGATACACGCTCAAGTAATCACTCTAATCTAATCTAACTCAAGATTAGTGAAGTGAATTTGAGGTTGTTTTGAGGGATATTGAAATTCGTGTTCTCACTACAATGGAGTCACTTGCTCTCACAGAAAATTAGATTTCAAAAGATTAGGGTCGGCTAGATTATTTTGAGGAGAACCCTAAGGTTCTATTTATAGTGGCAGCTTTCAAACGAGTATTCTGCCATAAAACGTCCCAACGTTTTGTAAAATGTTGAAAACGTTTTAACTCAGATTAGGTCAAAATTCAAATTTCGGTGAGAATTTCTAAAACGTCTCAGAACGTTTTCCTCTGGAGATTTATCGATCAAAATGCAAATTTGAAGTCTGAGAAATAATTTAAATCGTCCAGACGTTTTACAAATCGTCTGGAACGTTTTAGAATGTTTTTCCAGCTTTTAATCGATTTAATCTCCAGATTTTTCACATAGAAAAACGTCTGACGTTTTGTAAATCGTTCCAACGTTTTATCCCTGTTTTTCAACATGAAAGCTACTTTACCAATTATAAATTTACATTTTAAATGCTTGGTAAATAACTTGATGATTTCTTCAGTCCAAGTGCTCTAAATTGCAATTCCAATTGTCTTGAACCTGCATTCTTTATAATCATAGAGAAATCGTAAAATTCAATAATTATATGTTTTGCAAATTAGTCAAATAGACTATAAGAGAATTGCTTGAAGCAACAATCTCCCCCTTTTGACGATTTGCAAAACATACAACGCAAGTAAGTGCATATATCGATTTTTCCCAAATTTCAATTTTTTCCAAATAATCGGTGTTTGCATGTCTTGCATTTTCTCCCCCTATTTGGAAATCGACGAAAGGGAGACAAAAGCATAATCAAATAGCACAATTAAGAGTGCTCTCCCTCAACATATGCACTCCCCCTCAATTTGATAATATGTGACATGATTGTAGAAAAATATGCATGTCATCACAAATATTTCAATATGAAAGATAATCAATTTAGAATTAAACGTGCAATCATATACCTAACAAAGTTCAAGTCAAATACCAAAGGAATAATAAAAGTGCAAGCATACAACATAGAAATAATAAAAGTTCATGCAATCATAAATAACATAGCATAGCAATCACTTAGCAAATTCTAATTGAAAAAGTTCAAAGAGATTTAAAATTCGGGGTCATCGTCATCATCTCCTTCGTCACCCTCTTCATCATCTTCATTATCATCATCTTCGGAAGGTATGTGAGGGGCACTAGTGGACGCACCACTAGAAGCACCATATTGCTTCACAAAGCGCCGAGCGAGTTCCGAAGTGGTGAGATCAATATCATAAATTGCTTCGGCATTTTTGCGACCTTGAATTTGGATTTTGCGTGATCTTGTCTTCAAGATTTTAAGATCGTTGTTGATCGCGGTAAATTGGTTGTTATTGGCTATTTGGTATTCTTGCATGTGTTGAACAATCCAAGCCAATTGATTTTCCGCTCCTTGAGGAAGTTCATCTTGATTTATTGGTGGTATTGGTGGTTGTTCAGGTTGTGCCGGCTGTTCTTCTTCATATGGATCCCAATATTGGTTAGGTAGAGCAGTTGGAGCATTTATCCAATCGTTGATAGGTCTGTTGTCAGGTTTTATTATTGGTAAACCCGAACCCGATTGACTTTTGACCAAACCATGTTTGGGTAGAATATCAAGCAAATGATTAGGCTCATTTTGAATGAGATGACTTGGGACGGTTATGCCATTTAGGCGAATCATGCGATGAATTAAATGGCCATAGGGGAGATTGGCAACAGAGCTAGAATAGCAAGCAATCATGTGACGAAGAATGATAAAAGGGATGTTGAACCGTTTTTCATCCATGGAGATGAGGTGCCTCAAATAGTACATTGGACCTCTTTCAATGTTAGATTTGATCGTTGCTTTGGATATGAGAATATTGTTAACGAAAAGAAATAGCAACGATGTAAAGAGGGAAGAGATGAGGCATAGAGGGGTGCTCCGCCAAAGTTACGGCGAGCAAACTAGGTTTTGTAATGATCGGCGGATTCTAAAGCTAGATCGGGCCAATTTCGAAAGAGATAGGCTTCTTCACCCTCATTTACTAACCCTAGCCAATTGGCTACATTGTCTAAAGAGAGAATGATTTCACGGCCACAAACATAGGACTTGACAAGAAAAGGGTCTTCGGAGAAAGTGAGATTGCAATAGAAGGTTTTGGTAATCATCTCACTATAAGGTTCATCACACGTGATCAAAGGTTCCCAAGGCCAATGGCGGATAAACCCAATGATTTTGTCATCCTCGGGAAATGAGAAGGTAACCGAGGCCTTGTTGAAGTAATAACAATTCGATAATTTTCGATCCGAAAATTGACCCATGAAATTGGTGTGAGCAATTGGATTTTTGAATAAATAGGTGTTGGATCGAGAAATATTGGTATCCTGTTCAATCTCAGTGGCACTTGATTGACCCGCATCGTTGCGAGACCTCTTCTTTCGAAGGATATTCAATTTGGAGAGTTTTGGTGCCATTGATATGAGAGAGAAATTGAAAATTACCGATTGAGGATTGAAGCACAAATCCGTGAAGAGAACGACTCTAGAAGTGCAATGATGAAGACGGATCGTCGATTGAACGGTCGGATTGCCGGATTTGAAAAGGTGGCGAGAGTTAGGGTTTTGGTGGAGAGAGAGAAGGAGAGAAAACTTTGATTTTAAGAGGAGAAATGGAAGGAGGGTTGAGAGAAGAGGAGAAAGCACTTTAAAAGAAGTGATTTGGTGGTTTGTGGTGGTTGTAGTAGAGGTTGAAGGGCAAGGGTGGCTGTTGAGTATTTTAGATATAGGAATTTTGTACTCTTTTGCCTTTAATATTTATAAACCTTCGTACTCAAAGAATAGGTTAGTTGCAAGCGCACAACCTATCGATCGTAGTATTTAGGTGTCGATCCGCAGGGAGATAGGGAAACACTAATTTTTAATAAAGAAAACTACTTCTAAACTAAACAATAAAAGTAAAAAAGGGGGGTTTTGTGTAATTTCGTTTTTGAGGGAAAATTAAAGTAAATCAAAAGTTCGTAACAAAAAGCAATAAAATCGGGTGACAATTAAGTTTGAGAAGTCTAGGGGTATTCGGTCCACAATCCCTTGCTAATTCTATCTACTCGGTTTGTTTAAATTCATGTTTGATTATGACGAGGTTTCTAACCTAAGTTAGCCTTTGGAACAAACATTAATACGAATACTTTGGGTGGACGGATTAATGTGTCTCGAATTCTAGGGCTGTCACTAACCTAGAGGGATATTTAATCACGTGCTTCAAAGTATATATCGATATTTGTTCTAAGGTGTCCCAATCAGGATTTGGCTTCACCGCTAAGTCCTTCACCGAACCTAACCTTAATCTCTATATTTCCAGATTTGAATAACAAAGTACGGTCGCTTCTAATCCAAATCCCAAGGTATTTGCAATCACAATTTATACTATCCTATATGATCCTAATCTACTTTTAACCAAGAAGACTTAAGCGGGACGCTACAAGTCAAACACAACAAGTTGCACTATTCTATATGATCCTAATCTACTTTGTGTCTAAATGATCAAAGCGGGACGCTACAATTCAAGCATAAATCATGGAACATCACAAATGATAAATCATAGAAATTAACATCAAATCAAACAATCATAATAAAAACTAAAATCCGAGTAAATAGAATTAAACAAGTTCATGCTACATGACCTAAACCCCTAGAAAGAGAACTACTCTCTCTTGGAGAGATCCATAACAAAGATTGGCAAAAACAATAAGAAATAAGATAAAGAAATGATTACACCCTTTCTTAGATCTAAAACCTCGATCTTGCCGACTCCTTGCTTGAATCTTCTTCTTCTCTTTTCTTGGAAAGCCTTCGAGAATTTCTGCAGGATCTCTCTCTCTCAATTTGTGGAAAGATGGATATAATAATGGATATGTACAATAATGGATGATGAGAGATGTGGTCTCCTTAACCTTATATAACATTTTCTGAACTTGGAGATCAAGTCGTTTTATTTTCGGCGTCCACTAAGCCCACTAACTTCTATATTTCTAATTCTGTGATTAATAACTTGGAGACCAAGCTATTCTAATTTTGGCGCCCACTAAGCCCACTAACTTTCCATATTTAGCAGTTTTTCAGGCTGGAGCGGCCATTGATGTGGATGTACAGAATTATATATTCCGAATTTGGATTTGTTTCCTTCATGAAAGTTGTAGATCTCTTTGTCCTGGTTCCGTCAAGATTTGAATCACCCAAATCAGAGTTCATATGACCAAAATATGGCCAAAATACGAACTGTGTGTCGGCTGAGTGCGTCCGCACTCGGGTCAGTGCGTCCGCACTGCGCTCGGACTTTTCTGTTTTCTGTGTCTGATGGCTGAGTGCGTCCGCACTCTGGGTCAGTGCGTCCGCACTGGGCTCGGTTTCTCCTGTTTTGCTCTGAAATTCAAACGGGCATAACTTCTGATCCGTAACTCCGTTTTCAGTGTTCTACCACTTTTCGAAAAGCTTGCGAGAAGATCTACAATTTGCTCCATTTCCTGTAACTTAAATAGACTTCGGCAGTAACTTGATTCTTGGATATATTTCATTCTATTCTCTACTAAAATACAAGATATTTGATGCTATTATGTGATAAAAACCAGACCGAACATGTATATAATTTAGACCTATCAGTGGCGGAGAGAAGAAGAAAAGAAGAGAAGAAGAGAAGAAGAGAAGAAGAGGCGGCTGTGAGAGATAGAAGAAAATTGCGTCGGTTCGCAGGGTATTTGAGATGCTGCGCCGAAATCGTCTGGGACGTTTATAAAACGTCTCACAACGTTTTGTTCTGGACATTTGGAGACAAAAATTTCGCTTTTGAATTATGATTTTACATTAAATCGTCTCAACGGTTTACAAATCGTCTAGGATGTTTTGTACTTTTTGTCATATATATTTTGAAATTTTGAGAATTAATATCGAAGATGAATCGTCTCGACGTTTGAACAAATGTTCCAGACGTTATGAAAGATTTCTGAGAAGTTAAAAATTCAGCAGACAAACGTTCAGACGTTTGGCTAAACGTTCAGACGTTTCAAGGTTTTTGTCATGTAAGAGATTTGAAGAATTTTGGAGGATAGAAGATCACTGAATCGTCCAGACGTTTGGGAAAACGTTTGGGACGTTTAGGTCATTTTCTCAGATAAAATTTCGGAGTTTTGGAATGAGCAAATCGTCCAGACGTTTTGTAAAACGTCTGGGACGTTTTAGGTCATGGAGATAGAATCTGGAGAAATGTTCATAAATGTTCTGACGTTTCAGAAACGTTTTGAGACGTTTTTCTCTGGGGTTTTTGTCTTAAAATGAGCTAATTGATTGTTATGCTTCCAATTAAAAATTCTCACTCCTTAAATTCAAGCATGCCTAATTTAAATCGCAATTCATTGTGTTGTTGAGTATTTAAGGGCTTGGTAAAAATATCGGTAATTTGATTTTTGGTATCAATATGAATGAGTTGGACCTCACCTTTCTCAACATGATCCCTAATAAAATGATGCCTTATTTCTATGTGCTTAGTTCTAGAATGAAGAACTGGATTTTTGGATATCATTATGGCACTGGTATTGTCACACATAATTGGTACGTTGCGGAAGCGAATTTCATAATCGGTTAAAGTTTGGATCATCCATAAAATTTGTGTGCAACAACTACCGGCCGCAACATACTCGGCTTCCGCTGTGGAAAGTGCAACCGAGGTTTGTTTACGACTCGACCATGAGACAAGTGATCCGCCAAGAAATTGACACGTACCACTCGTACTCTTTCTATCCATTCAGTCTCCGGCAAAATCGGCATCGGTGTATCCTATCAAATCTAGTTCCGATTGTTTGCCATACCACAATCCCAAATTCAAAGTACCTTTGATATATTTAACAATCCGTTTTAACGGCTTTCAAATGCACTTCTTTGGGATTGGATTGAAACCTACACATAGACATACCGCAAACATAATATCGGGTCTACTAGCAGTTAAATAAAGTAGGCTACCTATTATAGCTCGGTATTGGGTGATGTCCACGGGTGTGCCGCTGGGATCCGAGTCAAGATTTGCATTTGCAGCCATTGGTGTTGGGCTCGTTTTGCTCTCGGTCATTCCAAACTTCTTCACCAACTCCTTGGCATACTTGGTTTGGCTCACAAAGGTGCCATCCAGATAGTTGCTTGATTTGTAGTCCCAAGAAGAAGTTCAATTCACCCATCATGCTCATCTCAAATTCACTACTCATAAGAGAAGAAAATTCCTCGGCAAGTGCCGCATTAGGTGAACCAAAATGATGTCATCGACATAAATTTGCACTATTAAAATTGAGTTATTTTCTTCTTTGTAAAAAGAGTTGTGTCATTCTTTCCCCTTGTGAATCCATTTTCAATTAGAAAGGAACTAAGTCGACCGTACCATGCTCTAGGAGCTTGTTTAAGACCATAGAGTGCTTTGGTGAGTCTATAACATGGTTAGGAAATGCCGGGTCAACAAAACCGGGTGGTTGATTTACATATACCTCTTCATCTATAAATCCATTCAAAAATGCACTTTTAACATCCATTTGAAATAGAGTGAAGTTTTTATTTGAGGCATATGCTAAAAGCATTCGAATGGATTCTAGACGAGCTACGGGTGCAAAGATTTCTTCAAAGTCAATACCCTCTTGTTGTTTATACCCTTGAGCTACTAACCTAGCCTTGTTCCGAACAACATTTCCATTTTCATCTTTCTTATTTCTAAAGACCCACTTAGTTCCAATAATCATTCGGTCATTTGGCTTAGGTACTAGTTCCCAAACTTTGTTCCTTTCAAATTGAGCAAGTTCTTCTTGCATGGCACAAATCCAATTTGAATCCCCATTGGCATCTTTGAAGTTCTTTGGTTCAACATTTGATACAAATGCACAATGGGCAATCATTTGATTTAATCCCGATCTAGTCCTAACCCCTTCCCTAGGATTCCCAATCACATTAGAAAGAGGATGAGAGGAAACTTCCCTTAGGTCTTCGGGAGGTTGATATACACTTGGTGGAGATTGGTCCTCCTCGGTTTGCATTGACTCGTTCAATGGATTTTCTTCGGGTTGCTCTTGCTCGAGTGGTTGCTCAACATTGTTGTTTGTATCTTCAACTTTATCATTTTCGAGCTCAACATCTTCAATACCTACAATTTGAATACCTTTCTCGGCCTTTTTATTAGTAACCTCATCAAATTTGACATGTACGGATTCAATGACAATTTGATGAGATGCAATGTAAATTCTATAGGCTTTACTTGTCAAAGAGTACCCCACAAATATTCCCTCAATGGATTTAGAATCGAATTTTATAATTTTAGGTGACTCATTTAGCACGAAACATTTTGATCCAAATACTCTAAAATGAGATATTTTTGGCTTATACCCCTTCCATAGCTCATAAGGTGTTTTCTTCAATATCGACCTTATGCTAACGCGATTAATAACGTAGCAAGCCGTATTGACCGCTTCGACCCAAAGGTGTTTGGGTAAAGGGTATTCATTTAGCATGGTTCGGGCAAGCTCTTGTAATGTTCGGTTTTTCCTCTCAACAACCCCATTTTGTTGAGGTGTGCGAGGAGCCGAATATTCATGTTTATATCCTCTTTTAGAGCATACTTCATCAAATTTTGCATTTTCAAATTCACCCCCATGATCACTTCGAATGCGAATGATCTTTGTACCCTTTTCATTTTCGACACGATTGCAAAATTTAATGAAGTTTTCAATTGCTTCATCTTTATGTTGCAAAAATATAACCAAGTAAAGCGACTATAGTCATCTACAATCACATATGCATATCTTTTTCTAGCCAAACTTGGTATACCAATAGGTCCAAACAAGTCCATATGTAGTAGCTGTAATGGTTGATCGGTTGAGACCATTTCTTTGGACTTAAAGCTACTTTTAGTTTGTTTGCCTTGTACACATGCATCACACAATCCTACAAGTTCTAATTTGTGAGATGGTAAGCCACGGACTAGATCTAGTTTAACCAATTTCTTAATGGAGTCAATTGAAATGTGGTCTAGTCTTCGATGCCATAGTTTAGAACCGGTTGTTGTGGCATTCAAACATATTTCACCGGACTCGAAATGATCAAAATATAGATAGTAGACATTTTTCTTTTTCTTACCGGTGTAGACTAAAGAGTCATCGGATTCTCTAAACAAGAAACAAGCATTAGTGTTGAATTTAACATAATATCCGGCTTCACATAATTTACTTACACTAAGTAAATTATAATTCAAGCCGTCAACAAGATAGACATCCGATATGGTCAAGTTTTGGTTACCGACCGAATCTAGTCCAATAATCGAACTTTTTCTTTGGTTACTACCGAAAGTAACCGACCCACCATCATAAGGTTCTAAAGATTTGAAATTAGATTTATCACCGGTCATGTGGTGTGAACATCCACTATCAATGATCCAAGCATTTTCTTTGTGTGTTGTAATCAAACATACCTACAAGAGTATATATATATATATATATATATTTTTCAATTAATATATACCTTTTTTAATCTCCCCCTTCCTTAGTGATTTTCATTTTAGGTTGGGGAGATTTCAATTATAACTTTAAGTTAGTTTAGCTTTAGAAATCCAAACAACATTTGATTTGTTGCTTCCTTTCCTAAAGCTACACTCTAATGAGGTGTGGCCAATCTTACAACAATAATTACAAAATGTGACCGATTGCTTGACATTAGTTGAACCATGCTTGAAGGTGGCTTGAAATTTTTGTTTCACTTCTTGAATTTGATTCCTAGGATTTGTAACTTTAGACGAACAATGTTTGTTTTTGTTTGAGTCAAATTTGTTGTGATGTTGGAGAACATCTCTAGTCAAACCATTTCTTTAGTTTTTGTTTTGTAAAGCATTTTTGTTGTGAATTTCATAAAACCATCCATCCGGTCCTTTGAAATAAGTTTTGTTTGACCTTTTTGGATTAAATGTGTTCATATCACTATTTTGAAGCTTGTTTTCATTTTTGTAATTTTTGTTAGAAAATTTGTATCTAAATGTATAATTTTGAGAATTTTTGTTTTGTTTTGCATTTGTGGTTTGAGGAGTTGTCCCTTTATTTGACTCCTTTTTCAAGGGTATTTTACCATGTTTGGAATGAAATTGGTAATCAAAATACTCTTTGCTATTGAACTTAATTTTGTTTAAGTTTTGAGTAAGTTTCCCATTTTCTTTTGGGCTTTGTGAAAAATTTGATTCAAATGAGGATTGACCCTTCTTATATCCAATGCCCATTCTACCGGATTTCCGATTCAAATTGGCATTGATCAAATTTTCTACATAGTAGGGATCGAGACTAGTGACATTTGAGAATTCACTAGGCGATCTTAAAGCCCTGTTTTCGGTCTCTAGAGTTTGGATTTTCACTTTTAACATTTCTATATCTCCTATGTGTGATTGACAAGTATGTGACTTAAGCAGTTCTAACTCTAAGTTTTTGATTTTGGATTCAAATTCAAGAAGTTGAGATGTCAATTTTTGTATGATACCTTCCTTTTCAAGCATGGCCTTTTTAGATTCCTCAAGCAACCTAGGCGCATTATAATTAATTAGAGCCTCATCCATGAACGTGCTTGTCTCATTTGTCTTTATATAATTGTTATTTATATCTATTTTGGATTCATCTTTCCTAACTTGGTAACCATTCAAATGGTAGTCGGGATTGGTCAAATCAATGGTAGACATATACCGGTTAGGAGAAGAGATAAGATGTACCTTATTTGGAGAGTTTGTTACATCTTCTATAGAAGCATCCTCTACCTCGACAATGGTGTTAGTTGATGCTTTGATGGGATCAATCGCTACCTCAATGATGGAGTGTGTGGTGGCTTCGGTAGAGTCCTCCAATTCCTTGTTGATAGGTGGATTGATGAGATTTTTGAGGAATTCAATGGTGATCTCATCGGTTATGTTCTTGCTTGCGATGAATGTATCCACATCAATGGTTGCAGAATCTTCATTCACTATTGCCATCAAGGCAAGGTTGATCTCTTGTTCATCGCCCGACTCCGAGTCGGATTCTTCTCTACCACTTTCATCGGAATCGATGCAAAATAAGGCTTGCATTGCCTTGGCCTTCTTTTTGCTTTTATATCCTTCGTACTTTTGTTTAGGCCTTCGGTCATGTTGCCCTTCACTATCCTTGTTCTTCAAGTTGGGAAATATTTTGAAGCAAGTTTGGATGGTATGGCCTTCTCTTTCACATGCAAAGCAAACTACCCGTTTGTTTCCTTCTTCACGTCCCTTGTTGTATTTGTGTTCGAAGTTAAGCATGGCTTGGAACATTTTGGTTAAGGTCGCGGCATCAAGAGAGGTTTCATGTCCAAGTTGGTTCATGAATGAGTCATTTGATTGACGGTTATTTGAGGAGCTTGGGTGGTTTCGGTTGTTTTGTGCCGGAAAAGCCACGGTTTTTGTTTTTGACTCTTGCTTGAGTTCACCGGCTTGTATGAGCTTTTCTTCAAAACTCCGGAAATGGGCATAGAGTTCATCCGGTGTGAATGATTTTTGTGTCCCATGAAGTGCTTCTAGGGCACTCACCAATCCGTCCCACCTAGGCCTCCTAAGCATTACTCGAAGAAGCTTTCCTACAATTTTATTGTTAGAAAGCGGTTCTCCTAGTTCAATGAATTCATTTTGAATATGTATAAGTCTATTATACATATCCTCTACATTTTCACCATTTTCAATTTTGAAAGTTTCAAATTTGGTGTCTAGACCGGCTATTTTGGTTCGTTTGATTTGAGTGTTGCCCTCGTACCGGTCTACAAGAGCATCCCACATTTCTTTTGCATTGGTTGTGTTACCAAACAGTAATGCAACCGATTCACTTACCGTATTGTATAATGCATTAACGGCTAGGTTATTTATTTTCTTTCTTTCGGTAGATGCATGTACTTCGACTTTGGCCTCATTTCCAACAGAATTACCGTATTCCGGTTCATAGGCTTTTTCAATAGCACTCCAAAGGTCAAGAATATTTAGATAGTTTATCATGGTCCTTTTCCAATGACTAAAATTTTTGGTAGCACTACCAAAAACTGGAGGTTCTTTCACATATCTAGTGGTTGCCATTTTAAGATCGGTAAACTCGAATTAAGTGAGTCTTAATTTGAGTAACCTGGCTCTGATACCACTTTGTTGTCCCTTAGGTACCACTAAATTCGAAATAAATGAATTATTGCAAATAAAATAAAGTAAAAGAGTTTAGAGAAAGTTGACACAAGGAGTGATAACGGAGTTCGGCTTAAAATGCCTACGTCTCCGAGGCGTCGCAACCGCTTCTCGGTGCGCCTTTCTATTACCCAAAAGAGAAAGGTTACAGCTTGTGAACCGGTGAGCCCTTACAACCAACGGGAAGTCACACGGCCAACTAGAGTCGAGAACGAAGTCTCTAAGTTCGAAATCTCAAGATACACGCTCAAGTAATCACTCTAATCTAATCTAACTCAAGATTAGTGAAGTGAATTTGAGGTTGTTTTGAGGGATATTGAAATTCGTGTTCTCACTACAATGGAGTCACTTGCTCTCACAGAAAATTAGGTTTCAAAAGATTAGGGTCGGCTAGATTATTTTGAGGAGAACCCTAAGGTTCTATTTATAGTGGCAGCTTTCAAACGAGTATTCTGCCATAAAACGTCCCAACGTTTTGTAAAACGTTGAAAACGTTTTAACTCAAATTAGGTCAAAATTCAAATTTCTGTGAGAATTCCTAAAACGTCTCAGACGATTTACAAACGTCTCAGACGATTTACAAACGTCTCAGAACGTTTTTCTCTGGAGATTTATCGATCAAAATGCAAATTTGAAGTCTGAGAAATAATTTAAATCGTCCAGACATTTTACAAATCGTCTGGGACGTTTTAGAATGTTTTTCCAGCTTTTAATCGATTTAATCTCCAGATTTTTCACATAGAAAAACGTCTGAACGTTTTGTAAATCGTTCCAACGTTTTATCCCTGTTTTTCAACATCAAAGCTACTTTACCAATTATAAATTTACATTTTAAATGCTTGGTAAATAACTTGATGATTTCTTCAGTCCAAGTGCTCTAAATTACAATTCCAACTGTCTTGAACCTGCATTCTTTCTAATCATAGAGAAAATCGTAAAATTCAATAATTATATGTTTTGCAAATTAGTCAAATAGACTATAAGAGAATTGCTTGAAGCAACATTTGTTGCACTCTAGTAGTGTCTCCAAATGTTAATAGAAGAGGGTACTTGCAACCCTAATACATCACCTCAGTTGAAGATCTTTGCAGAACACTAGAAGTGTCTCCAGATGGCAACATAAGAGGATAGTTTCAACACTAATACAACACTCCAATTGAAGGTCTTTGTAGCACACTAGTAGTGTCTCTAGATGGCAAGAGAAGTGGGTAATAGCAAAGCTAATATAACTCTCCAATTGAAGGTCTTTAGAGTACTCTAGTAATGTCTCCATATGGTAAGAGATGGGGATAGTTGCAAACCAAATATAACACTTCAATTGAAGGTCTTTGTTGCACTCTAGTAGTGTCTCCCAATGCTAAAAGAAGAGGTTGGTTGTAACCCTAATACAACATCATAATTGAAGATCTTCGCAGCACACTAGAAGTGTCTCCAGATGGCAATAGAAGAGGGAAGTTGCAACCCTAATACAACACTCCAATTGAAGGTCTTGGAAGCACACTAGTAGTGTCTCTAGATGGCAAGAGAAAATTGTGGTTGTAACCCAAATACAACAATCCAATTGAAGGTGTTAGAAGCACTCTAGTATTGTCTCCAAACGATAAGAGAGGAGGGTAGTTGCCACCCAAATATAACACTTCAAGTGAAGGTCTTTGTTGCACTCTAGAAGTGTCTCCAAATGTTAAAAAAAAAAAGGGTAGTTGCAACCCTAATACAACAACGCAATTGAAGATCTTTACAGCACACAAGAAGTGGCTCCAGATGACAACAGAAGAGGTTTGTTACCTCACTCATGCAACACTCCAATTGAAGGTCTTTGTAGCACAATAGTAGCGTTTCCAGATGACAAGAGAAGTGGTTAGTAGCAAAGCTAATACAACTCTCCAATTGAATGTTTTTACTGTACTCTAGTAATGTCCCCAAACACGAAGAGAGGAGGGTAGTTGCAACCAAATATAACACTCCAATTGAAGATTTTTGTAGCACTCTGGTAGTGTCTCCAAATGTTAACAGAAGAGGGTACTTGCATCCCTAATACAACACCCCAATTGAAGATCTTTGCAGCACACTAGAAGTGTCTCCAGATGGCAACCCAAGATGATAGTTGCAACTCTAATACAACACTCCAATTGAAGGTCTTTGCAGCACACTAGTAGTGTCTCTAGATGGCAAGAGAAAATCGTGGTTGTAACCCTAGTACAACACTCCAATTGAAGGTGTTTGAAACACTCTTTATTGTCTCTAAACGGTATGAGAGGAGGGTAGTTGGAACCCAAATATAACACTTCAATTGAAGGTCTTTGTTGCACTCTTGTAGTGTCTCCAAATGTTCACAGACGAGGGTAGTTGCAACCCTAATACAACAACCAAATTGAACACCATTGAAGCACACTATAAGTGTCTTCAGATGTCAACAAAAGAGGATAGTTGCTACCCTAATACAACACTCCAATTGAAGATCTTTACAGCACACTAGTAGTGTCTCTAGATGGCAAGAGAAAATGGTGGTTGTAACCCTAATACAACACTCCAACTGAAGTTGTTTGAAGCACCTTAGTAGTGTCTCCAAATGTTAACAGAAGAGGGTAGTTGCAACCCTAATACAACACCCCAATTGAAGATCTTTGCAGCACACTATAAGTGTCTCCAGATGACAACATAAGACAATAGTTGCAACACTAATACAACACCCCAATTGAAGGTCTTCGCAGCACACTAGTAGTGTCTCTAGATGGCAAGAGAAGTGGGTAGTAGCAAAGGTAATATAACTCACCAATTGAAGGTCTTTACTGTACTCTAGTAATGTCTCCAAACGGTAAGAGAGGAGGGTAGTTGCAACCCAATATAACACTCCAATTAAGGACTTTGTTGCACTCTAGTAGTGTCTCCAAATGTTAACAGAAGAGGGTACTTGCAACCCTAATACATCACCTCAGTTGAAGATCTTTGCAGCACACTAGAAGTGTCTTCAGATGGCAACATAAGAGGATAGTTTCAACACAAAAAACAACACTCCAATTGAAGGTCTTTGTAGCACACTAGTAGTGTCTTTAGATGGCAAGAGTAGTGGGTAGTAGCAAAGCTAATATAACTCTCCAATTGAATGTCTTTACAGCATTCTAGCAATGTCTCCAAACGGTATGAGATGAGGATAGTTGCAACCCAAATATAACACTCCAATTAAAGGTCTTTGTTACACTCTAGTATTGTCTCCCAATGTTAAAAGAAGAGGGTAGTTGTAACCCTAATACGACAACCCAATTGAAGACCTTTGCAGCACAGTAGAAATGTCTCCAGATGTCAACAGAAGAGGGTAGTTGCCACACTAATACAACACTCCAAATGAAGGTCTTTGTAGCACAGTAGTAGTGTTTCTAGATGACAAGAGGATATGATGGTTGTAACCCTAATACAATACTCCAATTGAAGGTGTTTGAAGCACTCTAGTATTGTCTCCAAACGGGGAGAGAGGAGGAGGGTAGTTGCAACCCAAATATAACACTCTAATTGAGAGACTTAGTTGCACTCTAGTAGTGTCTCAAAATGTTAACAGAAGAGGGTACTTGCAGCCCTAATACAACAACCCAATTGAACATCTTTGTACCACACGAGAAGTGTCTCCATATGGCAATATAAGAGGATAGTTGCAACACTAATACAACACTCCAATTGAAGGTCTTTGTAGTATAATAGTAGTGTCTTTAGATGGCAAGAGTAGTGGGTAGTAGCAAAGCTAATATAACTCTCCAATTGAAGGTCTTTACAGCATTCTTATAATGTCTCCAAACGGTATGAGATGAGGGTAGTTGCAACCCAAATATAACACTCCAATTAAAAGTCTTTGTTACACTCTAGTATTGTCTCCCAATGTTAAAGAAGAGGGTAGTTGTAACCCTAATACGACAACCCAATTTAAGACCTTTGCAGCACAATAGAAATGTCTCCAGATGTCAACAGAAGAGGGTAGTTACCACCCTAATACAACACTCCAAATGAAGGTCTTTGTTGCACACTAGTAGTGTTCTAGATGACAAGAGGAAATGGTGGTTGTAACCCTAATACAACACTCCATTTGAAGGTGTTTGAAGCACTTTAGTGTTGTCTCCGAACGGGGAGAGAGGAGGAGGGTAGTTGCAACCCAAATATAACAATCCAATTGCAGGACTTAGTTGCACTCTAGTAGTGTCTCCAAATGAAAACAGAAGAGGGTACTTCCAGCCGTAATTTAACAACCCAATTGAACATCTTTGTACCACACGAGAAGTGTCTCCATATGGCAATATTAGAGGATAGTTGCAACACTAATACAACACTCCTATTGAAGGTCTTTGTAGTATAATAGTAGTGTCTTTAGATGGCAAGAGTAGTGGGTAGTAGCAAAGCTAATATAACTCTCCAATTGAAGGTCTTTACAGCATTCTTGTAATGTCTCCAAACGGTATGAGATGAGGGTAGTTGCAACCCAAATATAACACTCCAATTAAAAGTCTTTGTTGCACTCTAGTATTGTCTCCCAATGTTAAAAGAAGAGGGTAGTTGTAACCCTAATACGACAACCCAATTTAAGACCTTTGCAGCACAATAGAAATGTCTCCAGATGTCAACAGAAGAGGGTAGTTACCACACTAATACAACACTCCAAATGAAGGTCTTTGTTGCACACTAGTAGTGTTTCTAGATGACAAGAGGAAATGGTGGTTGTAACCCTAATACAACACTCCATTTGAAGGTGTTTGAAGCACTTTAGTATTGTCTCCGAACGGGGAGAGAGGAGGAGGGTAGTTGCAACCCAAATATAACAATCCAATTGAAGGACTTAGTTGCACTCTAGTAGTGTGTCCAAATGTAAACAGAAGAGGGTACTACCAGCCGTAATTCAACAACCCAATTGAACATCCTTGTACCACACGAGAAGTGTCTCCATATGGCAATATTAGAGGATAGTTGCAACACTAATACAACACCCCAATTGAAGGTCTTTGTATCACACTAGTAGTGTCTCTAGATAGCAAGAGAAGTGGGTAGTAGCAAAGCTAATATAACTCTCCAAATGAAGGTCTTGAGAGTACTCTTGTAATGTCTCCAAATGGTAAGAGATGGGGGTAGTTGTAAACCAAATATAACACTTCAATTGAAGGTCCTTGTTACACTCTAGTATTGTCTCCCAATGTTAAAAGAAGAGGGTGGTTGTAACCCTAATACAACATCATAATTGAAGATTTTCGCAGCACACTAGAAGTGTCTCCAGATGGCAACAGAGGAGGGTAGTTGCAACCCTAATACAACACTCCAATTGAAGGTCTTTGCAGCACACTAGTAGTGTCTCTAGATGGCAAGAGAAAATTGTGGTTGTAACCCAAATACAACAATCCAATTGAAGGTGTTAGAAGCACTCTAGTATTGTCTCCAAACGGTATGAGAGGAGGGTAGTTGCCACCCAAATATAACATTTCAAGTGAAGGTCTTTGTTGCACTCTAGAAGTGTCTCCAAATGTTAAAAAAAAAAGGATAGTTACAACCCTAATACAACAACGCAATTGAAGATCTTTACAGCACACCAGAAGTGGCTCCAGATGACAACAGAAAAGGTTTTTTACCTCACTAATGCAACACTCCAATTGAAGGTCCTTGTAGATGACAAGAGAAGTGGTTTAGTAGCAAAGCTAATACAACTCTCCAATTGAATGTCTTTACTGTACTCTAGTAATGTCCCCAAACGCGAAGAGAGGAGGGTAGTTGCAACCAAATATAACACTCCAATTGAAGGTTTTTGTAGCACTCTGGTAGTGTCTCCAAATGTTAACAGAAGAGGGTACTTGCATCCCTAATACAACACCCCAATTGAAGATCATTGCAGCACACTAGAAGTGTCTCCAGATGGCAACCCAAGATGATAGTTGCAACTCTTATACAAGATTCCAATTGAAGGTCTTTGCAGCACACTAGTAGTGTCTCTTGATGGCAAGAGAAAATCGTGGTTGTAACCCTAGTACAACACTCCAATTGAAGGTGTTTGAAACACTCTTTATTGTCTCTAAACGGTATGAGAGGAGGGTAGTTGGAACCCAAATATAACACTTCAATTGAAGGTCTTTGTTGCACTCTTGTAGTGTCTCCAAATGTTCACAGACGAGGGTAGTTGCAACCCTAATACAACAACCAAATTGAACACCATTGAAGCACACTATAAGTGTCTTCAGATGTCAACAAAAGAGGATAGTTGCTACCCTAATACAACACTCCAATTGAAGATCTTTACAGCACACTAGTAGTGTCTCTAGATGGCAAGAGAAAATGGTGGTTGTAACCCTAATACAACACTCCAACTGAAGTTGTTTGAAGCACCTTAGTAGTGTCTCCAAATGTTAACAGAAGAGGGTAGTTGCAACCCTAATACAACACCCCAATTGAAGATCTTTGCAGCACACTATAAGTGTCTCCAGATGACAACATAAGACAATAGTTGCAACACTAATACAACACCCCAATTGAAGGTCTTCGCAGCACACTAGTAGTGTCTCTAGATGGCAAGAGAAGTGGGTAGTAGCAAAGGTAATATAACTCACCAATTGAAGGTCTTTACTGTACTCTAGTAATGTCTCCAAACGGTAAGAGAGGAGGGTAGTTGCAACCCAATATAACACTCCAATTAAGGACTTTGTTGCACTCTAGTAGTGTCTCCAAATGTTAACAGAAGAGGGTACTTGCAACCCTAATACATCACCTCAGTTGAAGATCTTTGCAGCACACTAGAAGTGTCTTCAGATGGCAACATAAGAGGATAGTTTCAACACAAAAAACAACACTCCAATTGAAGGTCTTTGTAGCACACTAGTAGTGTCTTTAGATGGCAAGAGTAGTGGGTAGTAGCAAAGCTAATATAACTCTCCAATTGAATGTCTTTACAGCATTCTAGCAATGTCTCCAAACGGTATGAGATGAGGATAGTTGCAACCCAAATATAACACTCCAATTAAAGGTCTTTGTTACACTCTAGTATTGTCTCCCAATGTTAAAAGAAGAGGGTAGTTGTAACCCTAATACGACAACCCAATTGAAGACCTTTGCAGCACAGTAGAAATGTCTCCAGATGTCAACAGAAGAGGGTAGTTGCCACACTAATACAACACTCCAAATGAAGGTCTTTGTAGCACAGTAGTAGTGTTTCTAGATGACAAGAGGATATGATGGTTGTAACCCTAATACAATACTCCAATTGAAGGTGTTTGAAGCACTCTAGTATTGTCTCCAAACGGGGAGAGAGGAGGAGGGTAGTTGCAACCCAAATATAACACTCTAATTGAGAGACTTAGTTGCACTCCAGTAGTGTCTCAAAATGTTAACAGAAGAGGGTACTTGCAGCCCTAATACAACAACCCAATTGAACATCTTTGTACCACACGAGAAGTGTCTCCATATGGCAATATAAGAGGATAGTTGCAACACTAATACAACACTCCAATTGAAGGTCTTTGTAGTATAATAGTAGTGTCTTTAGATGGCAAGAGTAGTGGGTAGTAGCAAAGCTAATATAACTCTCCAATTGAAGGTCTTTACAGCATTCTTGTAATGTCTCCAAACGGTATGAGATGAGGGTAGTTGCAACCCAAATATAACACTCCAATTAAAAGTCTTTGTTACACTCTAGTATTGTCTCCCAATGTTAAAAGAAGAGGGTAGTTGTAACCCTAATACGACAACCCAATTTAAGACCTTTGCAGCACAATAGAAATGTCTCCAGATGTCAACAGAAGAGGGTAGTTACCACCCTAATACAACACTCCAAATGAAGGTCTTTGTTGCACACTAGTAGTGTTTCTAGATGACAAGAGGAAATGGTGGTTGTAACCCTAATACAACACTCCATTTGAAGGTGTTTGAAGCACTTTAGTGTTGTCTCCGAACGGGGAGAGAGGAGGAGGGTAGTTGCAACCCAAATATAACAATCCAATTGCAGGACTTAGTTGCACTCTAGTAGTGTCTCCAAATGTAAACAGAAGAGGGTACTTCCAGCCGTAATTTAACAACCCAATTGAACATCTTTGTACCACACGAGAAGTGTCTCCATATGGCAATATTAGAGGATAGTTGCAACACTAATACAACACTCCTATTGAAGGTCTTTGTAGTATAATAGTAGTGTCTTTAGATGGCAAGAGTAGTGGGTAGTAGCAAAGCTAATATAACTCTCCAATTGAAGGTCTTTACAGCATTCTTGTAATGTCTCCAAACGGTATGAGATGAGGGTAGTTGCAACCCAAATATAACACTCCAATTAAAAGTCTTTGTTGCACTCTAGTATTGTCTCCCAATGTTAAAAGAAGAGGGTAGTTGTAACCCTAATACGACAACCCAATTTAAGACCTTTGCAGCACAATAGAAATGTCTCCAGATGTCAACAGAAGAGGGTAGTTACCACACTAATACAACACTCCAAATGAAGGTCTTTGTTGCACACTAGTAGTGTTTCTAGATGACAAGAGGAAATGGTGGTTGTAACCCTAATACAACACTCCATTTGAAGGTGTTCGAAGCACTTTAGTATTGTCTCCGAACGGGGAGAGAGGAGGAGGGTAGTTGCAACCCAAATATAACAATCCAATTGAAGGACTTAGTTGCACTCTAGTAGTGTGTCCAAATGTAAACAGAAGAGGGTACTACCAGCCGTAATTCAACAACCCAATTGAACATCCTTGTACCACACGAGAAGTGTCTCCATATGGCAATATTAGAGGATAGTTGCAACACTAATACAACACCCCAATTGAAGGTCTTTGTATCACACTAGTAGTGTCTCTAGATAGCAAGAGAAGTGGGTAGTAGCAAAGCTAATATAACTCTCCAAATGAAGGTCTTGAGAGTACTCTTGTAATGTCTCCAAATGGTAAGAGATGGGGGTAGTTGTAAACCAAATATAACACTTCAATTGAAGGTCCTTGTTGCACTCTAGTATTGTCTCCCAATGTTAAAAGAAGAGGGTGGTTGTAACCCTAATACAACATCATAATTGAAGATTTTCGCAACACACTAGAAGTGTCTCCGGATGGCAACAGAAGAGGGTAGTTGCAACCCTAATACAACACTCCAATTAAAGGTCCTTGTAGCACAGTAGTAGTGTCATTAGATGGCAAGAGAAAATTGTGGTTGTAACCCAAATACAACAATCCAATTGAAGGTGTTAGAAGCACTCTAGTATTGTCTCCAAACGGGAGGGTAATTGCAACCCAAATATATCACCTCAATTGAAGGTCTTTGTAGCACTCTGGTAGTGTCTCCAAATATTAACAGAAGGGGTAGTTACAACTCTAATACAACAACGCAATTGAAGATCTTTACAGCACACCAGAAGTGGCTCCAGATGACAACAGAAGAGGTTTTTTACCTCACTAATGCAACACTCCAATTGAAGGTCCTTGTAGATGACAAGAGAAGTGGTTAGTAGCAAAGCTAATAGAACTCTCCAATTGAATGTCTTTACTGTACTCTAGTAATGTCCCCAAACGCGAAGAGAGGAGGGTAGTTGCAACCAAATATAACACTCCAATTGAAGGTTTTTGTAGCACTCTGGAAGTGTCTCCAAATGTTAACAGAAGAGGGTACTTGTATCCCTAATACAACACCCCAATTGAAGATCATTGCAGCACACTAGAAGTGTCTCCAGATGGCAACCCAAGATGATAGTTGCAACTCTTATACAAGATTCCAATTGAAGGTCTTTGCAGCACACTAGTAGTGTCTCTTGATGGCAAGAGAAAATCGTGGTTGTAACCCTAGTACAACACTCCAATTGAAGGTGTTTGAAACACTCTTTATTGTCTCTAAACGGTATGAGAGGAGGGTAGTTGGAACCCAAATATAACACTTCAATTGAAGGTCTTTGTTGCACTCTTGTAGTGTCTCCAAATGTTCACAGACGAGGGTAGTTGCAACCCTAATACAACAACCAAATTGAACACCATTGAAGCACACTATAAGTGTCTTCAGATGTCAACAAAAGAGGATAGTTGCTACCCTAATACAACACTCCAATTGAAGATCTTTACAGCACACTAGTAGTGTCTCTAGATGGCAAGAGAAAATGGTGGTTGTAACCCTAATACAACACTCCAACTGAAGTTGTTTGAAGCACCTTAGTAGTGTCTCCAAATGTTAACAGAAGAGGGTAGTTGCAACCCTAATACAACACCCCAATTGAAGATCTTTGCAGCACACTATAAGTGTCTCCAGATGACAACATAAGACAATAGTTGCAACACTAATACAACACCCCAATTGAAGGTCTTCGCAGCACACTAGTAGTGTCTCTAGATGGCAAGAGAAGTGGGTAGTAGCAAAGGTAATATAACTCACCAATTGAAGGTCTTTACTGTACTCTAGTAATGTCTCCAAACGGTAAGAGAGGAGGGTAGTTGCAACCCAATATAACACTCCAATTAAGGACTTTGTTGCACTCTAGTAGTGTCTCCAAATGTTAACAGAAGAGGGTACTTGCAACCCTAATACATCACCTCAGTTGAAGATCTTTGCAGCACACTAGAAGTGTCTTCAGATGGCAACATAAGAGGATAGTTTCAACACAAAAAACAACACTCCAATTGAAGGTCTTTGTAGCACACTAGTAGTGTCTTTAGATGGCAAGAGTAGTGGGTAGTAGCAAAGCTAATATAACTCTCCAATTGAATGTCTTTACAGCATTCTAGCAATGTCTCCAAACGGTATGAGATGAGGATAGTTGCAACCCAAATATAACACTCCAATTAAAGGTCTTTGTTACACTCTAGTATTGTCTCCCAATGTTAAAAGAAGAGGGTAGTTGTAACCCTAATACGACAACCCAATTGAAGACCTTTGCAGCACAGTAGAAATGTCTCCAGATGTCAACAGAAGAGGGTAGTTGCCACACTAATACAACACTCCAAATGAAGGTCTTTGTAGCACAGTAGTAGTGTTTCTAGATGACAAGAGGATATGATGGTTGTAACCCTAATACAATACTCCAATTGAAGGTGTTTGAAGCACTCTAGTATTGTCTCCAAACGGGGAGAGAGGAGGAGGGTAGTTGCAACCCAAATATAACACTCTAATTGAGAGACTTAGTTGCACTCTAGTAGTGTCTCAAAATGTTAACAGAAGAGGGTACTTGCAGCCCTAATACAACAACCCAATTGAACATCTTTGTACCACACGAGAAGTGTCTCCATATGGCAATATAAGAGGATAGTTGCAACACTAATACAACACTCCAATTGAAGGTCTTTGTAGTATAATAGTAGTGTCTTTAGATGGCAAGAGTAGTGGGTAGTAGCAAAGCTAATATAACTCTCCAATTGAAGGTCTTTACAGCATTCTTGTAATGTCTCCAAACGGTATGAGATGAGGGTAGTTGCAACCCAAATATAACACTCCAATTAAAAGTCTTTGTTACACTCTAGTATTGTCTCCCAATGTTAAAAGAAGAGGGTAGTTGTAACCCTAATACGACAACCCAATTTAAGACCTTTGCAGCACAATAGAAATGTCTCCAGATGTCAACAGAAGAGGGTAGTTACCACCCTAATACAACACTCCAAATGAAGGTCTTTGTTGCACACTAGTAGTGTTTCTAGATGACAAGAGGAAATGGTGGTTGTAACCCTAATACAACACTCCATTTGAAGGTGTTTGAAGCACTTTAGTGTTGTCTCCGAACGGGGAGAGAGGAGGAGGGTAGTTGCAACCCAAATATAACAATCCAATTGCAGGACTTAGTTGCACTCTAGTAGTGTCTCCAAATGTAAACAGAAGAGGGTACTTCCAGCCGTAATTTAACAACCCAATTGAACATCTTTGTACCACACGAGAAGTGTCTCCATATGGCAATATTAGAGGATAGTTGCAACACTAATACAACACTCCTATTGAAGGTCTTTGTAGTATAATAGTAGTGTCTTTAGATGGCAAGAGTAGTGGGTAGTAGCAAAGCTAATATAACTCTCCAATTGAAGGTCTTTACAGCATTCTTGTAATGTCTCCAAACGGTATGAGATGAGGGTAGTTGCAACCCAAATATAACACTCCAATTAAAAGTCTTTGTTGCACTCTAGTATTGTCTCCCAATGTTAAAAGAAGAGGGTAGTTGTAACCCTAATACGACAACCCAATTTAAGACCTTTGCAGCACAATAGAAATGTCTCCAGATGTCAACAGAAGAGGGTAGTTACCACACTAATACAACACTCCAAATGAAGGTCTTTGTTGCACACTAGTAGTGTTTCTAGATGACAAGAGGAAATGGTGGTTGTAACCCTAATACAACACTCCATTTGAAGGTGTTTGAAGCACTTCAGTGTTGTCTCCGAACGGGGAGAGAGGAGGAGGGTAGTTGCAACCCAAATATAACAATCCAATTGAAGGACTTAGTTGCACTCTAGTAGTGTCTCCAAATGTAAACAGAAGAGGGTACTTCCAGCCGTAATTCAACAACCCAATTGAACATCTTTGTACCACACGAGAAGTGTCTCCATATGGCAATATTAGAGGATAGTTGCAACACTAATACAACACTCCTATTGAAGGTCTTTGTAGTATAATAGTAGTGTCTTTAGCTGGCAAGAGTAGTGGGTAGTAGCAAAGCTAATATAACTCTCCAATTGAAGGTCTTTACAGCATTCTAGTAATGTCTCCAAACGGTATGAGATGAGGGTAGTTGCAACCCAAATATAACACTCCAATTAAAGGTCTTTGTTACACTCTAGTATTGTCTCCCAATGTTAAAAGAAGAGGGTAGTTGTAACCCTAATACGACAACCCAATTGAAGACCTTTGCAGCACAATAGAAATGTCTCCAAATGTCAACAGAAGAGGGTAGTTACCACACTAATACAACACTCCAAATGAAGGTCTTTGTAGCACACTAGTAGTGTTTCTAGATGACAAGAGCAAATGGTGATTGTAACCCTAATACAACACTACATTTGAAGGTGTTTGAAGCACTTTAGTATTGTCTCCAAACGGGGAGAGAGGAGGAGGGTAGTTGCAACCCAAATATAACAATCCAATTGAAGGACTTAGTTGCACTCTAGTAGTGTCTCCAAATGTTAACAGAAGAGGGTACTTGCAGCCCTAATACAACACCCCAATTGAACATCTTTGTACCAGACGAGAAGTGTCTCCATATGGCAATATAAGAGGATAGTTGCAACACTAATACAACACCCCGATTGAAGGTCTTTGTAGCACACTAGTAGTGTCTCTAGATGGCAAGAGAAGTGGGTAGTAGCAAAGCTAATATAACTCTCCAATTGAAGGTCTTGAGAGTACTCTTGTAATGTCTCCAAATGGTAAGAGATGGGGGTATTTGTAAACCAAATATAACACTTCAATTGAAGGTCTTTGTTCCACTCTAGTATTGTCTCCCAATGTTAAAAGAAGAGGGTGGTTGTAACCCTAATACAACATCATAATTGAAGATCTTCGCAGCACACTAGAAGTGTCTCCAGATGGCAATAGAAGAGGGTAGTTGCAACCCTAATACAACACTCCAATTGAAGGTCTTTGCAGCACACTAGTAGTGTCTCTAGATGGCAAGAGAAAATTGTGGTTGTAACCCAAATACAACAATCCAATTGAAGGTGTTAGAAGCACTCTAGTATTGTCTCCAAACGGTATGAGAGGAGGGTAGTTGCCACCCAAATATAACATTTCAAGTGAAGGTCTTTGTTGCACTCTAGAAGTGTCTCCAAATGTTAAAAAAAAAAGGATAGTTACAACCCTAATACAACAACGCAATTGAAGATCTTTACAGCACACCAGAAGTGGCTCCAGATGACAACATAAGAGGTTTGTTACCTCACTAATGCAACACTCCAATTGAAGGTCCTTGTAGATGACAAGAGAAGTGGTTAGAAGCAAAGCTAATACAACTCACCAATTGAATGTCTTTACTGTACTCTAGTAATGTCCCCAAACGCGAAGAGAGGAGGGTAGTTGCAACCGAATATAACACTCCAATTGAAGGTTTTTGTAGCACTCTGGAAGTGTCTCCAAATGTTAACAGAAGAGGGTACTTGCATCCCTAATACAACACCCCAATTGAAGATCATTGCAGCACACTAGAAGTGTCTCCAGATAGCAACCCAAGATGATAGTTGCAACTTTTATACAACATTCCAATTGTAGGTCTTTGCAGCACACTAGTAGTGTCTCTTGATGGCAAGAGAAAATCGTGGTTGTAACCCTAGTACAACACTCCAATTGAAGGTGTTTGAAACACTCTTTATTGTCTCTAAACGGTAAGAGAGGAGGGTAGTTGGAACCCAAATATAACACTTCAATTGAAGGTCTTTGTTGCACTCTTGTAGTGTCTCCAAATGTTCACAGACGAGGGTAGTTGCAACCCCAATACAACAACCAAATTGAACACCATTGAAGCACACTATAAGTGTCTTCAGATGTCAACAAAAGAGGATAGTTGCTACCCTAATACAACACTCCAATTGAAGATCTTTACAGCACACTAGTAGTGTCTCTAGATGGCAAGAGAGAATGGGGGTTCTAACCCAAATACAACACTCCAATTGAAGTTGTTTGAAGCACCTTAGTAGTGTCTCCAAATGTTAACAGAAGAGGGTAGTTGCAAACCTAATACAACACCCCAATTGAAGATCTTTGCAGCACACTATAAGTTTCTCCAGATGACAACATAAGACAATAGTTGCAACACTAATACAACACCCCAATTGAAGGTCTTCGCAGCACACTAGTAGTGTCTCTAGATGGCAAGAGAAGTGGGTAGTAGCAAAGGTAATATAACTCACCAATTGAAGGTCTTTACTGTACTCTAGTAATGTCTCCAAACGGTAAGAGAGGAGGGTAGTTGCAACCCAATATAACACTCCAATTAAGGTCTTTGTTGCACTCTAGTAGTGTCTCCAAATGTTAACAGAAGAGGGTACTTGCAACCCTAATACATCACCTCAGTTGAAGATCTTTGCAGCACACTAGAAGTGTCTCCAGATGGCAACATAAGAGGATAGTTTCAACACTAAAACAACACTCCAATTGAAGGTCTTTGTAGCACACTAGTAGTGTCTTTAGATGGCAAGAGTAGTGGGTAGTAGCAAAGCTAATATAACTCTCCAATTGAAGGTCTTTACAGCATTCTAGTAATGTCTCCAAACGGTATGAGATGAGGATAGTTGCAACCCAAATATAACACTCAAATTAAAGGTCTTTGTTACACTCTAGTATTGTCTCCCAATGTTAAAAGAAGAGGGTAGTTGTAACCCTAATACGACAACCCAATTGAAGACCTTTGCAGCACAATAGAAATGTCTCCAGATGGCAACAGAAGAGGGTAGTTGCCACACTAATACAACACTCCAAATGAAGGTCTTTGTAGCACACTAGTAGTGTTTCTAGATGACAAGAGGATATGATGGTTGTAACCCTAATACAACACTCCAATTGAAGGTGTTTGAAGCACTCTAGTATTGTCTCCAAACGGGGAGAGAGGAGGAGGGTAGTTGCAACCCAAATATAACACTCTAATTGAGAGACTTAGTTGCACTCTAGTAGTGTCTCAAAATGTTAACAGAAGAGGGTACTTGCAGCCCAAATACAACAACCCAATTGAACATCTTTGTACCACACGAGAAGTGTCTCCATATGGCAATATAAGAGGATAGTTGCAACACTAATACAACACTCCAATTGAAGGTCTTTGTAGTATAATAGTAGTGTGTTTAGATGGCAAGAGTAGTGGGTAGTAGCCAAGCTAATATAACTCTCCAATTGAAGGTCTTTACAGCATTCTAGTAATGTCTCCAAACGGTATGAGATGAGGGTAGTTGCAACCCAAATATAACACTCCAATTAAAAGTCTTTGTTACACTCTAGTATTGTCTCCCAATGTTAAAAGAAGAGGGTAGTTGTAACCCAAATACGACAACCCAATTGAAGACCTTTGCAGCACAATAGAAATGTCTCCAGATGGCAACAGAAGAGGGTAGTTGCCACACTAATACAACACTCCAAATGAAGGTCTTTGTAGCACACTAGTAGTGTTTCTAGATGACAAGAGGAAATGGTGGTTGTAACCCTAATACAACACTACATTTGAAGGTGTTTGAAGCACTTTAGTATTGTCTCCGAACTAGGAGAGAGGAGGAGGGTAGTTGCAACCCAAATATAACAATCCAATTGAATGACTTAGTTGCACTCTTGTAGTGTCTCCAAATGTAAACAGAAGAGGGTACTTCCAGCCGTAATTCAACAACCCAATTGAACATCTTTGTACCACACGAGAAGTGTCTCCATATGGCAATATTAGAGGATAGTTGCAACACTAATACAACACTCCTATTGAAGGTCTTTGTAGTATAATAGTAGTGTCTTTAGCTAGCAAGAGTAGTGGGTAGTAGCAAAGCTAATATAACTCTCCAATTGAAGGTCTTTACAGCATTCTAGTAATGTCTCCAAACGGTATGAGATGAGGGTAGTTGCAACCCAAATATAACACTCAAATTAAAGGTCTTTGTTACACTCTAGTATTGTCTCCCAATGTTAAAAGAAGAGGGTAGTTGTAACCCTAGTACGACAACCCAATTGAAGACCTTTGCAGCACAATAGAAATGTCTCCAGATGTCAACAGAAGAGGGTAGTTACCACACTAATACAAAACTCCAAATGAAGGTCTTTGTAGCACACTAGTAGTGTTTCTAGATGACAAGAGGAAATGGTGGTTGTAACCCTAATACAACACTACATTTGGAGGTGTTTGAAGCACTTTAGTATTGCCTCCGAACGGGGAGAGAGGAGGAGGGTAGTTGCAACCCAAATATAACAATCCAATTGAAGGACTTAGTTGCACTCTAGTAGTGTCTCCAAATGTTAACAGAAGATGGTACTTCCAGCCCTAATACAACACCCCAATTGAACATCTTTGTACCACACGAGAAGTGTCTCCATATGGCAATATAAGAGGATAGTTGCAACACTAATACAACACCCCGATTGAAGGTCTTTGTAGCACACTAGTAGTGTCTCTAGATGGCAAGAGAAGTGGGTAGTAGCAAAGCTAATATAACTCTCCAATTGAAGGTCTTGAGAGTACTCTTGTAATGTCTCCAAATGGTAAGAGATGGGGGTAGTTGTAAACCAAATATAACACTTCAATTGAAGGTCTTTGTTGCACTCTAGTATTGTCTCCCTATGTTAAAAGAAGAGGGTGGTTGTAACCCTAATACAACATCATAATTGAAGATCTTCGCAGCACACTAGAAGTGTCTCCAGATGGCAATAGAAGAGGGTAGTTGCAACCCTAATACAACACTCCAATTGAAGGTCTTTGCAGCACACTAGTAGTGTCTCTAGATGGCAAGAGAAAATTGTGGTTGTAACCCAAATACAACAATGCAATTGAAGGTGTTAGAAGCACTCTAGTATTGTCTCCAAACGGTAAGAGAGGAGGGTAGTTGCCACCCAAATATAACACTTCAAGTGAAGGTCTTTGTTGCACTCTAGAAGTGTCTCCAAATGTTAAAAAAAAGGGTAGTTGCAACCCTAATACAACAACGCAATTGAAGATCTTTACAGCACACCAGAAGTGCCTCCAGATGACAACAGAAGAGGTTTGTTACCTCACTAATGCAACACTCCAATTGAAGGTCCTTGTAGCACAATAGTAGCGATTCCAGATGACAAGAGAAGTGGTTAGTAGCAAAGCTAATACAACTCTCCAATTGAATGTCTTTACTGTACTCTAGTAATGTCCCCAAATGCGAAGAGAGTAGGGTAGTTGCAACCAAATATAACACTCCAATTGAAGGTTTTTGTAGCACTCTGGTAGTGTCTCCAAATGTTAACAGAAGAGGGTACTTGCATCCCTAATACAACACCCCAATTGAAGATCTTTGCAGCACACTAGAAGTGTCTCCAGATGGCAACCCAAGATGATAGTTGCAACTCTTATACAACATTCCAATTAAAGGTCTTTGCAGCACGCTAGTAGTGTCTCTTGATGGCAAGAGAAAATCGTGGTTGTAACCCTAGTACAACACTCCAATTGAAGGTGTTTGAAACACTCTTTATTGTCTCTAAACGGTAAGAGAGGAGGGTAGTTGGAACCCAAATATAACACTTCAATTGAAGGTCTTTGTTACACTCTCGTAGTGTCTCCAAATGTTCACAGACGAGGGTAGTTGCAACCCTAATACAACAACCAAATTGAACACCATTGAAGCACACTATAAGTGTATTCAGATGTCAACAAAAGAGGATAGTTGCTACCCTAATACAACACTCCAATTGAAGATCTTTACAGCACACTAGTAGTGTCTCTAGATGGCAAGTGTAACGCCACGTAATTTAAAGAATGGACATTAAAATAAAATAAAGCTTCTAAATCAATATAACTGTTATATAAAAATAAAATAGATAAATGTGAAGATACGATTCAATACGTGTAAAATATCCAACACTATTCGATACAGTTGTGGACGAAGTTGTTCAGGGGACTGAACAAAGTTCTCAAGGGGGGGGAGGATGTAACGCCACGACATTTAGGTAATGGATTAATTTAATTTCATTAATTAATTAATTAAGAAACCCAAACCGGATTGGGTTAATGAGAATATAATTAATTTAGAAGACCAAGCAAAATTTCAAAGCCAGCCCACAATTCCAAGCCCAATTCCCTAATTAATTTACTAAACCTAATAACCCCTATTTAAACCCCCCACATTGCCCCCCCCCCACAGCCGACACACTCTTTCTCACAAAAATAAAATAGTAAACTAAACTCTGTAGCCACCTCACCTTCTCTTGTCGGCCTCAAGGTAACATTCATCTTCAAACTAATTAAATTATTATTTCTTACTTGAATAGATTAATAATAAATCCATCAACTAAACAAAACCTTAGGAACGTGTATTTTCTTCTCTGTATTATTTCGTTTCATTTTTCTTTTTGTTTGATTTTGTTTTCTTTATTTCTTCTCCACAAAAATAAAATAATAAATCCAAGGCATAAACGATGTATAACATCTATACGGCTTGGTTTGATTCTTGTTCTTCGTTTATTTCGATCTTTTCATAATCCGACCTATAATCGGTGCAAGACACCTACATGGGTCATGTTACAATGACAACTCCAAAGGGAACCTTAGATGTTCCAATAGTTGAAGTAACAATAACTTTGAATCTTATTCGATGATTCTATTAATTCCTTCCGCAATTCATTTCTCCTTTCAATTAAAAAATGATTAGTTTAATAAATATACATAGGTGATATCATGAAATTCTTTTCTCCATTTATTCATCTTATTTTAAATTAATCCCTACGAGTTATAGTATTGAAGAAAGTATATAGAAATGTCGTTATTATTAGCACCTAATGGTAATCACAAATAATACCTTCCTTTAATAATTTACTTTCCATATTTTCAAATATTCGGATACCTTCTGTTAACTTAGTTTCTTTATGTAAATACACTTATCTTATATTGATAGATAGATACTAGTGAGGATGTATTCTAAAATTTTCACACGATTGATTCAAAAGTCCAAGACTTATGTTAGTGATATATATATAGTAAAATTCCTTTCTAGATTAGTCACCTATTCTAAATTTCCAGATTTCCCTGCTAATAGATACTTTCCTTATCCTATCTCAACCGATTCGAACCCTTATTAAATTATTTAAACTTCAATCCTTCATTTAAATATTATATTCTTTTTTTTTCATTCATTCATTATCTCCACCGAATTTAATATAGCTCATTTATTTAAACTTCGATTTAATTGTTCGACTTTTTGAATCTTAAAGGTTTAATTGTTAATGCTTCGATTTAATTGCTGCTAAGAATTTTCATGAGTATTCACTTTCGGTTAGAGTATCTAATGACCTTTTGAACTTTAACTTATTATCTTTAATAATTTAATTACGTAACCCAGACCTTAAGAATTATAAAAATACTTTAATTAGTAAATCAAAGAACTCTATAATGATTAATATGAGGTATTAATGTGGACATTCGTTTAGGTTCAAACTCTGGAGTCCTAGAAGATCTTGAGACGTCTAACGACTTCCCTACGACAACAGGTGTGGGTTTCCTAGACTTTATAAAACTATCTTACTTGCCGATTGTCATTCAACTGTTTATTATTATGGCATTCGTTGTAATTATGCATGTTGATTTTCGAACCATTGTATGACTTGAGTAGTACATAAATAAATTGCATGAAATGATATGATTCATACATTGACCAATGGACTTGCATGAATAGGATGTATTGAGCATGACATAAATTGTGATTGACTAAAAGTGCATGACATGAACGAATTAGGAAACTGAACAGGGGCCGATATGCTTGCATATTGGGATGTATACATTGGGTCTAGTATTCGACTGGACCCCTCGTTAACGTGACTGTAGGCGAAAGCGGTCCTGTCACGGATGTGATTGTAGGCTGACGCGGTCCTATCGCGTACGTGATTGTAGGCGCAAGCGGTCCTCTCACCGCCAAGACCTAACGGCATATGAATTCACCGTCTAGTGAGGCACACGAAATAGATTAACAGAATTTTAAAAGTAAATGAAAGTAGTAAGTAATGATAGGATATGCATTGCATTAAAAGAAGCATACGCATTTTAATTATATATATTCATATTTGTGAGAATAAGTAAAGGTTTTATAAGCTCTGGGCTGGAACTAAATCCCGCACTGAGAGAAGGTTCGATCTCACACCCGCTCCACTTTTATGTGGGTTCCAGGTAATGAAGAGGAAGGATTCGAGCAAGTACAAGAGTGAGACCAAGCGGGAAAGCTCATGATTGATAAATTGCCACATGTTGTTTAGTCTTTTCTTTCATGATTCAACAATTGATACATTGAGCAGGCATGGTAGTGTTGTGTTACTAGCCATGTCTGTCGTAATCGTTTGTTAAACTCTTTTGATTATGAAATAAATGTGGCTTTATTTATATTGTTATTGATAATGTATGTGATGTGCATATGCCTTACGTAGCAATACGTGGCAGGTTGTCTCGGGGTGTGACAGCAAGAGAAAATGGTGGTTGTAACCCAAATACAACACTCCAATTGAAGTTGTTTGAAGCACCTTAGTAGTGTCTCCAAATGTTAACAGAAGAGGGTAGTTGCAACCCTAATACAACACACCAATTGAAGATCTTTGCAGCACACTATAAGTGTCTCCAGATGACAACATAAGACAATAGTTGCAACACTAATACAACACACCAATTGAAGATCTTTGCAGCACACTAGAAGTGTCTCCAGATGGCAACATAAGATGATAGTTTCAACACTAATACAACACTCCAATTGAAGGTCTTTGTAGCACACTAGTAGTGTCTTTAGATGGCAAGAGTAGTGGGTAGTAGCAAAGCTAATATAACTCTCCAATTGAAGGTCTTTACAGTATTCTAGTAATGTCTCCAAACGGTAAGAGGTGAGGGTAGTTGCAACCCAAATATAACACTCCAATTAAAGGTCTTTGTTGCACTCTAGTAGTGTCTCCCAATGTTAAAAGAAGAGGGTAGTTGTAACCCTAATACGACAACCCAATTGAAGACCTTTGCAGCACACTAGAAATGACTCCAGATGTCAACATAAGAGGGTAGTTACCACACAAATACAACACTCCAAATGAAGGTCCTTGTAGCGCACTAGTAGTGTTTCTAGATGACAAGAGGAAATGATGGTTGTAACCCTAATACAACACTCCAATTGAAGGTGTTTGAAGCACTCTAGTATTGTCTCCAAACGGGGAGAGAGGAGGAGGGTAGTTGCAACCCAAATATAGCACTCTAATTGAAAGACTTAGTTGCACTCTAGTAGTGTCTCAAAATTTTAACAGAAGAGGGTACTTGTAGCCCTAATACAAGAACCCAATTGAACATCTTTGTACCACACGAGAAGTGTCTCCATATGGCAATATAAGAGGATAGTTGCAACACTAATACAACACTCCAATTGAAGGTCTTTGAAGTATAATAGTAGTGTCTTTAGATGGCAAGAGTAGTGGGTAGTAGCAAAGCTAATATAACTCTCCAATTGAAGGTCTTTACAGCATTCTAGTAATGTCTCCAAACGGTATGAGATGAGGGTAGTTGCCACCCAAATATAACACTCCAATTAATGGTCTTTGTTACACTCTTGTATTGTCTCCCAATGTTAAAAGAAGAGGGTAGTTGCAACCCTAATACGACAACCCAATTGAAGACCTTTGCAGCACAATAGAAATGTCTCCAGATGTCAACAGAAGAGGGTAGTTACCACACTAATACAACACTCCAAATGAAGGTCTTTGTAGCACACTAGTAGTGTTTCTAGATGACAAGAGAAAATGGTGGTTGTAACCCTAATACAACACTACATTTGAAGGTGTTTGAAGCACTTTAGTATTGTCTCCGAACTGGAAGAGAGGAGGAGGGTAGTTGCAACCCAAATATAACAATCCAATTGAAGGACTTAGTTGCACTCTAGTAGTGTCTCCAAATGTTAACAGAAGAGGGTACTTGCAGCCCTAATACAACACCCCAATTGAACATCTTTGTACCAGACGAGAAGTGTCTCCATATGGCAATATAAGAGGATAGTTGCAACACTAATACAACACCCCGATTGAAGGTCTTTGTAGCACACTAGTAGTGTCTTTAGATGGCAAGAGAAGTGGGTAGTAGCAAAGCTAATATAACTCTCCAATTGAAGGTCTTGAGAGTACTCTTGTAATGTCTCCAAATGGTAAGAGATGGGGGTATTTGTAAATCAAATATAACACTTCAATTGAAGGTCTTTGTTGCACTCTAGTATTGTCTCCCAATGTTAAAAGAAGAGGGTGGTTGTAACCCTAATACAACATCATAATTGAAGATCTTCGCAGCACACTAGAAGTGTCTCCATATGGCAATAGAAGAGGGTAGTTGCAACCCTAATACAACACTCCAATTAAAGGTCTTTGCAGCACAGTAGTAGTGTCTCTAGATGGCAAGAGAAAATTGTGGTTGTAACCAAAATACAACAATCCAATTGAAGGTGTTAGAAGCACTCTAGTATTGTTTCCAAACGGTAAGAGAGGAGGGTAGTTGCCACCCAAATATAACACTTCAAGTGAAGGTCTTTGTTGCACTCTAGAAGTGTCTCCAAATGTTAAAAAAAAAGGGTAGTTACAACCCTAAAACAACAACGCAATTGAAGATCTTTACAGCACACCAGAAGTGGCTCCAGATGACAACAGAAGAGGTTTGTTACCTCACTAATGCAACACTCCAATTGAAGGTCCTTGTAGATGACAAGAGAAGTGGTTAGAAGCAAAGCTAATACAACTCACCAATTGAATGTCTTTACTGTACTCTAGTAATGTCCCCAAACGCGAAGAGAGGAGGGTAGTTGCAACCAAATATAACACTCCAATTGAAGGTTTTTGTAGCACTCTGGAAGTGTCTCCAAATGTTAACAGAAGAGGGTACTTGCATCCCTAATACAACACCCCAATTGAAGATCATTGCAGCACACTAGAAGTGTCTCCAGATAGCAACCCAAGATGATAGTTGCAACTTTTATACAACATTCCAATTGTAGGTCTTTGCAGCACACTAGTTGTGTCTCTTGATGGCAAGAGAAAATCGTGGTTGTAACCCTAGTACAACACTCCAATTGAAGGTGTTTGAAACACTCTTTATTGTCTCTAAACGGTAAGAGAGGAGGGTAGTTGGAACCCAAATATAACACTTCAATTGAAGGTCTTTGTTGCACTCTTGTAGTGTCTCCAAATGTTCACAGACGAGGGTAGTTGCAACCCTAATACAACAACCAAATTGAACACCATTGAAGCACACTATAAGTGTCTTCAGATGTCAACAAAAGAGGATAGTTGCTACCCTAATACAACACTCCAATTGAAGATCTTTACAGCACACTAGTAGTGTCTCTAGATGGCAAGAGAAAATGGTGGTTGTAACCCTAATACAACACTCCAATTGAAGTTGTTTGAAGCACCTTAGTAGTGTCTCCAAAAGTTAACAGAAGAGGGTAGTTGCAACCCTAATACAACACCCCAATTGAAGATCTTTGCAGCACACTATAAGTTTCTCCAGATGACAACATAAGACAATAGTTGCAACACTAATACAACACCCCAATTGAAGGTCTTCGCAGCACACTAGTAGTGTCTCTAGATGGCAAGAGAAGTGGGTAGTAGCAAAGGTAATATAACTCACCAATTGAAGGTCTTTATTGTACTCTAGTAATGTCTCCAAACGGTAAGAGAGGAGGGTAGTTGCAACCCAATATAACACTCCAATTAAGGTCTTTGTTGCACTCTAGTAGTGTCTCCAAATGTTAACAGAAGAGGGTACTTGCAACCCTAATACATCACCTCAGTTGAAGATCTTTGCAGCACACTAGAAGTGTCTCCAGATGGCAACATAAGAGGATAGTTTCAACACTAAAACAACACTCCAATTGAAGGTCTTTGTAGCACACTAGTAGTGTCTTTAGATGGCAAGAGTAGTGGGTAGTAGCAAAGCTAATATAACTCTCCAATTGAAGGTCTTTACAGCATTCTAGTAATGTCTCCAAACGGTATGAGATGAGGATAGTTGCAACCCAAATATAACACTCAAATTAAAGGTCTTTGTTACACTCTAGTATTGTCTCCCAATGTTAAAAGAAGAGGGTAGTTGTAACCCTAATACGACAACCCAATTGAAGACCTTTGCAGCACAATAGAAATGTCTCCAGATGGCAACAGAAGAGGGTAGTTGCCACACTAATACAACACTCCAAATGAAGGTCTTTGTAGCACACTAGTAGTGTTTCTAGATGACAAGAGGATATGATGGTTGTAACCCTAATACAACACTCCAATTGAAGGTGTTTGAAGCACTCTAGTATTGTCTCCAAACGGGGAGAGAGGAGGAGGGTAGTTGCAACCCAAATATAACACTCTAATTGAGAGACTTAGTTGCACTCTAGTAGTGTCTCAAAATGTTAACAGAAGAGGGTACTTGCAGCCCTAATACAACAACCCAATTGAACATCTTTGTACCACACGAGAAGTGTCTCCATATGGCAATATAAGAGGATAGTTGCAACACTAATACAACACTCCAATTGAAGGTCTTTGTAGTATAATAGTAGTGTGTTTAGATGGCAAGAGTAGTGGGTAGTAGCCAAGCTAATATAACTCTCCAATTGAAGGTCTTTACAGCATTCTAGTAATGTCTCCAAACGGTATGAGATGAGGGTAGTTGCAACCCAAATATAACACTCCAATTAAAAGTCTTTGTTACACTCTAGTATTGTCTCCCAATGTTAAAAGAAGAGGGTAGTTGTAACCCAAATACGACAACCCAATTTAAGACCTTTGCAGCACAATAGAAATGTCTCCAGATGTCAACAGAAGAGGGTAGTTACCACACTAATACAACACTCCAAATGAAGGTTTTTGTAGCACACTAGTAGTGTTTCTAGATGACAAGAGGAAATGGTGGTTGTAACCCTAATACAACACTCCATTTGAAGGTGTTTGAAGCACTTTAGTATTGTCTCCGAACTAGGAGAGAGGAGGAGGGTAGTTGCAACCCAAATATAACAATCCAATTGAATGACTTAGTTGCACTCTTGTAGTGTCTCCAAATGTAAACAGAAGAGGGTACTTCCAGCCGTAATTCAACAACCCAATTGAACATCTTTGTACCACACGAGAAGTGTCTCCATATGGCAATATTAGAGGATAGTTGCAACACTAATACAACACTCCTATTGAAGGTCTTTGTAGTATAATAGTAGTGTCTTTAGCTAGCAAGAGTAGTGGGTAGTAGCAAAGCTAATATAACTCTCCAATTGAAGGTCTTTACAGCATTCTAGTAATGTCTCCAAACGGTATGAGATGAGGGTAGTTGCAACCCAAATATAACACTCAAATTAAAGGTCTTTGTTACACTCTAGTATTGTCTCCCAATGTTAAAAGAAGAGGGTAGTTGTAACCCTAGTACGACAACCCAATTGAAGACCTTTGCAGCACAATAGAAATGTCTCCAGATGTCAACAGAAGAGGGTAGTTACCACACTAATACAAAACTCCAAATGAAGGTCTTTGTAGCACACTAGTAGTGTTTCTAGATGACAAGAGGAAATGGTGGTTGTAACCCTAATACAACACTACATTTGGAGGTGTTTGAAGCACTTTAGTATTGCCTCCGAACGGGGAGAGAGGAGGAGGGTAGTTGCAACCCAAATATAACAATCCAATTGAAGGACTTAGTTGCACTCTAGTAGTGTCTCCAAATGTTAACAGAAGAGGGTACTTGCAACCCTAACACAACACACCAATTGAAGATCTTTGTAGCACACGAGAAGTGTCTCCAGATGGACATAAGAGGGTTGTTACAACGCTAATACAACTCCCCAATTGAAGGTCTTTGTAGCACACTAGTAGTGTCTCTAAATGACAAGAGAAGTCGGTAGTAGCAAAACAAATATGACTCTCCAATTGAAGGTCTTGAGAGTACTCTTGTAATGTCTCCAAATGGTAAGAGATGGGGGTAGTTGTAAACCAAATATAACACTTCAATTGAAGGTCTTTGTTGCACTCTAGTATTGTCTCCCTATGTTAAAAGAAGAGGGTGGTTGTAACCCTAATACAACATCATAATTGAAGATCTTCGCAGCACACTAGAAGTGTCTCCAGATGGCAACAGAGGAGGATAGTTGCAACCCTAATACAACACACCAATTGAAGGTCTTTGCAGCACACTAGTAGTGTCTCTAGATGGCAAGAGAAAATAGTGGTTGTAACCCTAATACAACAATGCAGTTGAAGGTGTTTCAAGTACTCTAGTGTTGTCTCCAAACGGTAAGAGAGGAGGGTAGTTGCCACCCAAATATAACACTTCAAGTGAAGGTCTTTGTTGCACTCTAGAAGTGTCTCCAAATGTTAAAAAAAAGGGTAGTTGCAACCCTAATACAACAACGCAATTGAAGATCTTTACAGCACACCAGAAGTGCCTCCAGATGACAACAGAAGAGGTTTGTTACCTCACTAATGCAACACTCCAATTGAAGGTCCTTGTAGCACAATAGTAGCGATTCCAGATGACAAGAGAAGTGGTTAGTAGCAAAGCTAATACAACTCTCCAATTGAATGTCTTTACTGTACTCTAGTAATGTCCCCAAATGCGAAGAGAGTAGGGTAGTTGCAACCAAATATAACACTCCAATTGAAGGTTTTTGTAGCACTCTGGTAGTGTCTCCAAATGTTAACAGAAGAGGGTACTTGCATCCCTAATACAACACCCCAATTGAAGATCTTTGCAGCACACTAGAAGTGTCTCCAGATGGCAACCCAAGATGATAGTTGCAACTCTTATACAACATTCCAATTAAAGGTCTTTGCAGCACGCTAGTAGTGTCTCTTGATGGCAAGAGAAAATCGTGGTTGTAACCCTAGTACAACACTCCAATTGAAGGTGTTTGAAACACTCTTTATTGTCTCTAAACGGTAAGAGAGGAGGGTAGTTGGAACCCAAATATAACACTTCAATTGAAGGTCTTTGTTACACTCTTGTAGTGTCTCCAAATGTTCACAGATGAGGGTAGTTGCAACCCTAATACAACAACCAAATTGAACACCATTGAAGCACACTATAAGTGTATTCAGATGTCAACAAAAGAGGATAGTTGCTACCCTAATACAACACTCCAATTGAAGATCTTTACAGCACACTAGTAGTGTCTCTAGATGGCAAGTGTAACGCCACGTAATTTAAAGAATGGACATTAAAATAAAATAAAGCTTCTAAATCAATATAACTGTTATATAAAAATAAAATAGATAAATGTGAAGATACGATTCAATACGTGTAAAATATCCAACACTATTCGATACAGTTGTGGACAAAGTTGTTCAGGGGACTGAACAAAGTTCTCAAGGGGGGGAGGATGTAACGCCACGACATTTAGGTAATGGATTAATTTAATTTCATTAATAAATTAATTAAGAAACCCAAACCGGATTAGGTTAAGGAGAATATAATTAATTTAGAAGACCAAGCAAAATTTCAAAGCCAGCCCACAATTCCAAGCCCAATTCCCTAATTAATTTACTAAACCTAATAACCCCTATTTAAACCCCCCACATTTCCCCCCCCCCCCCCCCCCCCACAGCCGACACACTCTTTCTCACAATTATAAAATAATAAACTAAACTCTCTAGCTACCTCATCTTCTCTTGTCGGCCTCAAGGTAACATTCATTTTCAAACTAATTAAATTATTATTTCTTACTTGAATAGATTAATAATAAATCCATCAAATAAACAAAACCTTAGGAACGTGTATTTTCTTCTCTGTATTATTTCGTTTCATTTTTCTTTTTGTTTGATTTTGTTTTCTTTATTTCTTCTCCACAAAAATAAAATAATAAATCCAAGGCATAAACGATGTATAACATCTATACGGCTTGGTTTGATTCTTGTTCTTCGTTTATTTCGATCTTTTCATAATCCGACCTATAATCGGTGCAAGACACCTACACGGGTCATGTTACAATGACAACTCCAAAGGGAACCTTAGATGTTCCAATAGTTGAAGTAACAATAACTTTGAATCTTATTCGATGATTCTATTAATTCCTTTCGCAATTCATTTCTCCTTTCAATTAAAAAATGATTAGTTTAATAAATATACATAGGTGATATCATGAATTTCTTTTCTCCATTTATTCATCTTATTTTAAATTAATCCCTACGAGTTATAATATTGAAGAAAGTATATAGAAATGTCGTTATTATTAGCACCTAATGGTAATCACAAATAATACCTTCCTTTAATAATTTACTTTCCATATTTTCAAATATTCGGATACCTTCTGTTAACTTAGTTTCTTTATTTAAATACACTTATCTTATATTGATAGATAGATACTAGTGAGGATGTATTTCTAAAATTTTCACACGATTGATTCAAAAGTCCAAGACTTCTGTTAGTAATATATATATAGTAAAATTCCTTTCTAGATTAGTCACCTATTCTAAATTTCCAGATTTCTCTGCTAATAGATACTTTCCTTGTCCTATCTCAACCGATTCGAACCCTTATTTAGTTATTTAAACTTCAATCCTTCATTTAAATATTATATTCTTTTGTTTTTTTTTCATTCATTATCTCTTCCGAATTTAATATAGCTCATTTATTTAAACTTCGATTTAATTGTTCGACTTTCTGAATCTTGAAGGCTTAATTGTTAATGCTTCGGTTTAATTGCTACTAAGAATTTTCATGAGTATTCACTTTCGGTTAGAGTATCTAATGACCTTTTGAACTTTAACTTATTACCTTTAATAATTTAATTACGTAACCCAGACTTTAAGAATTATAAAAATAATTTAATTAGTAAATCAAAGAACTCTATAATGATTAATACGAGGTATTAATGTGGACGTTCGTTTAGGTTCAAACTCTGGAGTTCTAGAAGATCTTGAGACGTCTAACGACTTCCCTACGACAACAGATGCGGGTTTCCTAGACTTTATAAAACTATCTTACTTGCCGATTGTCATTCAACTGTTTATTATTATGGTATTAGTTGGAATTATGCATGTTGTTTTTCGAACCATTCGTATGACTTGAGTAATAAATAAATTGCATGAAAGGATAGGATTCATACATTGACCAATGGACTTGCATGAATAGGATGTATTGAGCATGGCATGAATTGTGATTGAATAAAAGTGCATGACATGAACGAATTAGGAAACTGAACAGGGGCCGATATGCTTGCATATTGGGATGTATACATTGGGTCTAGTATTCGACTGGACCCCTCGTTAACGTGACTGTAGGCGAAAGCGGTCCTGTCACGGATGTGATTGTAGGCTGACGCGGTCCTATCGCGTACGTGATTGTAGGCGCAAGCGGTCCTGTCACGGACGTGATTGTAGGCGGAAGCAGTCCTCTCACCGCCAAGACCTAGCGGCATATGAATTCACCGTCTAGTGAGGCACACGAAATAGATTAACAGAATTTTAAAAGTAAATGAAAGTAGTAAGTAATGATAGGATATGCATTGCATTAAAAGAAGCATACGCATTTTAATTATATATATTCATATTTGTGAGAATAAGTAAAGGTTTTATAAGCTCTGGGCTGGAACTAAATCCCGCACTGAGAGAAGGTTCGATCTCTCACCCGCTCCACTTTTATGTGGGTTCCAGGTAATGAAGAGGAAGGATTCGAGCAAGTACAAAAGTGAGACCAAGCGGGGAAGCTCATGATTGATAAATTGCCACATGTTGTTTAGCCTTTTCTTTCATGATTCAATAATTGATACATTGAGCAGGCATGGCAGTGTTGTGTTACTAGCCATGTCTGTCGTGATCGTTAGTTAAACTCTTTTGATTATGAAATAAATGTGGCTTTATTTATATTGTTATTGATAATGTATGTGATGTGCATATGCCTTACGTAGCAATACGTGGCAGGTTGTCTCGGGGTGTGACAGCAAGAGAAAATGGTGGTTGTAACCCAAATACAACACTCCAATTGAAGTTGTTTGAAGCACCTTAGTAGTGTCTCCAAATGTTAACAGAAGAGGGTAGTTGCAACCCTAATACAACACACCAATTGAAGATCTTTGCAGCACACTATAAGTGTCTCCAGATGACAACATAAGACAATAGTTGCAACACTAATACAACACACCAATTGAAGATCTTTGCAGCACACTATAAGTGTCTCCAGATGGCAACATAAGATGATAGTTTCAACACTAATACAACACTCCAATTGAAGGTCTTTGTAGCACACTAGTAGTGTCTTTAGATGGCAAGAGTAGTGGGTAGTAGCAAAGCTAATATAACTCTCCAATTGAAGGTCTTTACAGTATTCAAGTAATGTCTCCAAAAGGTAAGAGGTGAGGGTAGTTGCAACCCAAATATAACACTCCAATTAAAGGTCTTTGTTGCACTCTAGTAGTGTCTGCCAATGTTAAAAGAAGAGGGTAGTTGTAACCCTAATACGACAACCCAATTGAAGACCTTTGCAGCACACTAGAAATGACTCCAGATGTCAACATAAGAGGGTAGTTACCACACAAATACAACACTCCAAATGAAGGTCTTTGTAGCACACTAGTAGTGTTTCTAGATGACAAGATGAAATGATGGTTGTAACCCTAATACAACACTCCAATTGAAGGTGTTTGAAGCACTCTAGTATTGTCTCCAAACGGGGAGAGAGGAGGAGGGTAGTTGCAACCCAAATATAGCACTCTAATTGAAAGACTTAGTTGCACTCTAGTAGTGTCTCAAAATTTTAACAGAAGAGGGTACTTGTAGCCCTAATACAAGAACCCAATTGAACATCTTTGTACCACACGAGAAGTGTCTCCATATGGCAATATAAGAGGATAGTTGCAACACTAATACAACACTCCAATTGAAGGTCTTTGAAGTATAATAGTAGTGTCTTTAGATGGCAAGAGTAGTGGGTAGTAGCAAAGCTAATATAACTCTCCAATTGAAGGTCTTTACAGCATTCTAGTAATGTCTCCAAACGGTATGAGATGAGGGTAGTTGCCACCCAAATATAACACTCCAATTAATGGTCTTTGTTACACTCTTGTATTGTCTCCCAATGTTAAAAGAAGAGGGTAGTTGCAACCCTAATACGACAACCCAATTGAAGACCTTTGCAGCACAATAGAAATGTCTCCAGATGTCAACAGAAGAGGGTAGTTACCACACTAATACAACACTCCAAATGAAGGTCTTTGTAGCACACTAGTAGTGTTTCTAGATGACAAGAGAAAATGGTGGTTGTAACCCTAATACAACACTACATTTGAAGGTGTTTGAAGCACTTTAGTATTGTCTCCGAACGGGAAGAGAGGAGGAGGGTAGTTGCAACCCAAATATAACAATCCAATTGAAGGACTTAGTTGCACTCTAGTAGTGTCTCCAAATGTTAACAGAAGAGGGTACTTGCAGCCCTAATACAACACCCCAATTGAACATCTTTGTACCAGACGAGAAGTGTCTCCATATGGCAATATAAGAGGATAGTTGCAACACTAATACAACACCCCGATTGAAGGTCTTTGTAGCACACTAGTAGTGTCTCTAGATGGCAAGAGAAGTGGGTAGTAGCAAAGCTAATATAACTCTCCAATTGAAGGTCTTGAGAGTACTCTTGTAATGTCTCCAAATGGTAAGAGATGGGGGTAGTTGTAAACCAAATATAACACTTCAATTGAAGATCTTTGTTGCACTCTAGTATTGTCTCCCAATGTTAAAAGAAGAGGGTGGTTGTAACCCTAATAGAACATCATAATTGAAGATCTTCGCAGCACACTAGAAGTGTCTCCAGATGGCAATAGAAGAGGGTAGTTGCAACCGTAATACAACACTCCAATTGAAGGTCTTTGCAGCACACTAGTAGTGTCTCTAGATGCCAAGAGAAAATTGTAGTTGTAACCCAAATAAAACAATCCAATTGAAGGTGTTAGAAGCACTCTAGTATTGTCTCCAAACGGTAAGAGATGAGGGTAGTTGCTACCCAAATATAACACTTCAAGTGAAGGTCTTTGTTGCACTCTAGAAGTGTCTCCAAATGTTAAAAAAAATGGTAGTTGCAACCCTAATTCAACAACGCAATTGAAGATCTTTACAGCACATCAGAAGTTGCTCCAGATGAAAACAGAAGAGGTTTGTTACCTCACTAATGCAACACTCCAATTGAAGTCTTTGTAGCACAATAGTAGCATTTCCAGATGACAAGAGAAGTAGTTAGTAGCAAAGCTAACACAACTCTCCAATTGAAAGTCTTTACTGTACTCTAGTAATGTCCCCAAACGCGAAGAGAGGAGGGTAGTTGCAACCAAATATAACACTCCAATTGAAGGTCTTTGTAGCACTCTGGTAGTGTCTTCAAATGTTAACAGAAGAGGGTACTTGCATCCCTAATACAACACACCAATTGAAGATATTTGCAGCACACTAGAAGTGTCTCCAGATGACAACCCAAGATGATAGTTGCAACTCTTATACAACATTCCAATTGAAGGTCTTTGCAGTACACTAGTAGTGTCTCTTGATGGCAAGAGAAAATCGTAGTTGTAACCCATGTACAACACTCCAATTGAAGGTGTTTGAAACACTCTTTATTGTCTCTAAACGGTAAGAGAGGAGGGTAGTTGGAACCCAAATATAACACTTCAATTGAAGGTCTTTGTTCACAGACGAGGGTAGTTGCAACCCTAATACAACAACCAAATTGAACACCATTGAAGCACACTATAAGTGTCTTCAGATGTCAACAAAAGAGGATAGTTGCTACCCTAATACAACACTCCAATTGAAGATCTTTACAGCACACTAGTAGTGTCTCTGGATGACAAGAGAAAATGGTGGTTGTAACCCAAATACAACATTCCAATTGAAGTTGTTTGAAGCACCTTAGTAGTGTCTCCAAATGTTAACAGAAGAGGGTAGTTGCATCCCTAATACAACACACCAATTGAAGATCTTTGCAGCACACTATAAGTGTCTCCAGATGACAACATAAGACAATAGTTGCAACACTAATACGACACCCCAATTGAAGGTCTTCGCAGCACACTAGTAGTGTCTCTAGATGGAAGAGAAGTGGGTAGTAGCAAAGCTAATATAACTCACCAATTGAAGGTCTTTACTGTACTTTAGTAATGTCTCCAAACGGTAAGAGATGAGGGTAGTTGCAACCCAATATAACACTCCAATTAAGGTCTTTGTTGCACTCTAGTAGTGTCTCCAAATGTTAACATAAGAGGGTATTTGCAACCCTCATACATCACCTCAGTTGAAGATCTTTGCAGCACACTAGAAGTGTCTCCAGATGGCAACATAAGAGGATAGTTTCAACACTAATACAACACCCAATTGAAGGTCTTTGTAGCACACTAGTAGTGTCTCTAGATGGCAAGAGTAGTGGGTAGTAGCAAAGCTAATATAACTCTCCACTTGAAGGTCTTTACAGTATTCTAGTAATGTCTCCAAACGGTAAGAGGTGAGGGTAGTTGCAACCTAAATATAACACTCCAATTAAAGGTCTTTGTTACACTCTTGTAGTGTCTCCCAATGTTGAAAGAAGAGGGTAGTTGTAACCCTAATACGACAACCCAATTGAAGACCTTTGCAGCACACTAGAAATGACTCCAGATGTCAACATAAGATGGTAGTTACCACACTAATACAACACTCCAAATGAATGTCTTTGTAGCACACTAGTAGTGTTTCTAGATGACAAGAGGAAATGATGGTTGTAACCCTAATACAACACTCCAATTGAAGGTGTTTGAAGCACTCTAGTATTGTCTCCAAACGGGGAGAGAGGAGTAGGGTAGTTGCAACCCAAATATAACACACTAATTGAAAGACTTAGTTGCACTCTAGTAGTGTCTCCAAATGTTAACAGAAGAGGGTACTTGCAGCCTTAATACAATAACCCAATTGAACATCTTTGCACCACACGAGAAGTGTCTCCATATGGCAATATAAGAGGATAGTTGCAACACAAATACAACACTCCAATTGAAGGTCTTTGTAGTACAATAGTAGTGTCTTTAGATGGCAAGAGTAGTGGGTAGTAGCAAAGCTAATATAACTGTCCAATTGAAGATCTTTACATCATTCCAGTAATGTCTCCAAACGGTATGAGATGAGGGTAGTTGCAACCCAAATATAACACTCCAATTAAAGGTCTTTGTTACACTCTAGTATTGTCTCCCAATAATAAAAGAAGAGGGTAGTTGTAACCCTAATACGACAACCCAATTGAAAACCTTTGCAGCACAATAGAAATGTCTCCAGATGTCAACAGTAGAGGGTAGTTACCACACTAATACAACACTCCAAATGAAGGTCTTTGTAGCACACTAGTAGTGTTTCTAGATGACAAGAGGAAATGGTGGTTGTAACCCTAATACAACACTACATTTGAAGGTGTTTGAAGCACTTTAGTATTGTCTCCAAACGGGGTGAGAGGAGGAGGGTAGTTGCAACCCAAATATAACAATCCAATTGAAGGACTTAGTTGCACTCTAGTAGTGTCTCCAAATGTTAACAAAAGAGGGTACTTCCATCCCTAATACAACACCCCAATTGAACATCTTTGTACCACACGAGAAGTGTCTCCATATGGCAACATAAGAGGATAGTTGCAACACTAATACAACACTCCAATTGAAGGTCTTTGTAGCACACTAGTAGTGTCTTTAGATGACAAGAGTAGTGGGTAGTAGCAAAGCTAATATAACTCTCCAATTGAAGGTATTTAGAGTACTCTAGTACTGTCTCCATATGGTAAGAGCTGGGGATAGTTGCAAACCAAATATAACACTTCAATTGAAGGTTTTTGTTGCACTCTAGTAGTGTCTCCCAATGTTAAAAGAAGAGGGTGGTTGTAACCTGTCACACCCCCGGACAACCCGCCGCGCATTTAAACGCAAGGCGTTAAACACATCACATACATTATCAATAATACAACCAACAAGCCACTATATTAAACATAAAAGGAGTTCACAAACAAATAGAAAGGGAAAATATGTCAGACATGGCTAGTCAAACAGTTACCGCCATGTCTACACAATATATAGTTCATACAAATGTAAATTTAAAGCAAGTAGTGGCTACTTTAAGAACTTCCGCTAATTTCCTCACTCGCGGCCTTCCTCCATGTCTTCTTCTCCATTTCCTGGAACTCACATAAAAGGTGGTACGGTGAGAGATCGAACTATCTCTCAGTGCGGGATTTAGTTCCAGCCCGGTGTTTTTACAAATGAATGCAATTAATACTCGAATAACAGAAAGTAAAATAAACCCCAAATTTCCTATCAATTCGGATATGCAAGCTTTTAAAACAATTTCCATCTCAAACTCGCTCCTTTTCTTTAAAAACTTTCACAATCTGGACCGCCACGCACGGACGATCCTGCCTTTCCTATTCAATCACATTTAAAGTTTTTGAAATTCCACACTCTGGGAATCCATGCCCGTACATGAAAACCCGGCGAATCGCCACACAAGGACGACCCGAACACCAAACTCTAGATGGGCCATTGCGGGGACCCATCCGGCGAACCGTCACACAAGGACGACCCGTTCTGTTCACATTTCACACTATGGACTGCCACACATGGACAGCCCAACGAATCGCCACACGAGGACGACGCGATTTTCCAAAATACATGCAGAACCGCCACACAGGGACGGCCCCAATTTAAAACAATTCATTTAAAAACTCTCCGTTTTCTCATTCACATTCACTATTCCTGTCAGTTCAATTCAATGCATCCAAAATTTCCTATCAATGCAATTCTACACAAAATCAAACGAATGTTCGACATCCACAACATGCAGTTTATCTACCAGACTGGGAAAAAGGATTTACCTACCTTAATCCATGCATTTCGTATTATTTGTAAAAAGACCAGGAACCCGCACCTGTATTCTCAGCGACTTCGTTTGGGCGTGTATTGGGATCTCGTGTATTCTCAGCGTCTCCTAAAGGCTCGCAGTTTGCTCCTAAGTTTCAACACGCTTAATTAGATTCTCATTTCTATTTAAATTTAATAACCTAAATTTCGCATGACATTTGTAAAGAAATTCTAAATCCTATAGCCCTATTCACAATTTATATTTATTTCATAGCAATTGTCATTCAAGGTCAAGTACTAGTATTTAATTCACTTTAACCTACAAGTCTCGATTCATTTCCCCACAGTTCAATTAAATTAACTAAACTACCACCATCGATTCTTCCCACCAATTCAATTTGGTAAATAAAATTGGAGTAATAACCTTGAATTCTTGTATAACTAGACAAATTTCAGAAAAGAAGAGGGTTCAATTTGCAAATTGGGTTATGGGTCTAGGGTTTTCGGTTTTTGGGCAAGGAGTTTCGGGTCTAGGGTTGTGGTGGCCGACGGTATCAAGGGAGGGGCATGGTTTCGACCTAGGGTCTTGGATTCGGGTCTAGGGCTTGTGGTGGCCGGCGGCACAAGGGAAGGGGAAGGGTAGAGAGAAAAGGGGGGGGCACGGCTAGAGGGGCTGTCGGCTAGCCAAAGGAGAAGAGAGAGGGATGAGGCTGTCGGCTAGCCAAGAGGAGGAGGAGGTTGGTCGGCTGGGCCTCTTGTGGCCGGCGGCAATCAAGAAGAGAGGGGAAGGTTTCGGCCAAAAAGAAAAAGAGATTAAAAGAGAGAAAAAGAAAAAAACTTACAGAATATTGAAAATGGAGAGGAATGAGAAGAGAGAAGATATTGGGTTGCTTATATTATTGGATATGGGCTGAATTTAGGTTTGGGCCTTGCTAAATTGAGTTTGCTAAAAAAGGATTTTGACATCTATTAAATATATTTTGCTAAAACGAACCGTCATTTCTTCTCATTTTTACTATTTACTATATTTTTATTCCTATAAATTGTTGATTATTAATTTAATTCCTATTTATTATTTTCTAAATTGGGTCTTATAAAATTTAAATCATACCCATATTGAGAGGCGTTACATCCTCCCCCCCTTGGAAATCCTGTTCAGTCCCCTGAACAGCCTCGGCGTCTATGTCTTCGAACAATTCTGGGTATGTGGCACGCATCGTCTCCTCTATTTCCCAAGTCGCTTCTCGGCTGGTGTGTCGTCCCCATTGTACTAAGACCTGTTTAATGGTCTTTCGCCGGAGACTTATTTCTTTGGTGTCTAGTATTTTCATGGGTCGTTCTTCATACACCAAGGTTTCATCTAACCCCAGATTTGAAAAGTCGAGGATGTGGGAGGGGTCTCGGATATATTTCCGTAGTTGAGATACGTGGAAGACTGGGTGTACTTTATCTAGGGTTGGAGGTAGCGCCAGTTCGTATGCAAGTGGTCCGATTCTTCTAAGAATTTCAAATGGCCCCACATATCTAGGGCTCAGTTTTCCTGCTACGCCAAATCGTCTCACTCCCCTCCTTGGAGAGACCTTCAACCAAACATGCTCTCCAGTTTCGAACTCTAGTGGTCGTCTCCTCAAGTCTGCATACTTTTTCTGTCTGTCTCGAGCAGTGTCTAGTCGTTTTAGAATCAGTTGAGTTCTATCCGCGCAATCTTTTACCATTTCTGGCCCTGTTGGCAGTTGTTCCCCGTTGTTTCCCCACCACAAGGGGGTCTTCCAACGGTGCCCGCACCAGGCCTCAGATGGTGCCATGTCGATACTGGCATGGTAACTATTGTTGTATGCGAACTCGGCCATTGTCAGATGATCAGCCCATGACCCTTGAAAGTTAATGGCACAAGCTCTTAGCATGTCCTCTAAAGTTTGGATTGTTCGTTCCGACTGGACCGTCCGTTTGAGGGTGATGAGCGGTACTGAAATTGAGTCGGGTTCCCATTGCCTCCTGAAAACTTTTCCAGAAGTGCGAGGTGAATCGCGTATCCCGGTCCGATATGATAGTTTCAGGAACTCCATGATATTTGAACTGATATTGAAGAAATAATTCTGCTAATTCTGCACCTGATGTAGGGGTTCGCAGTGGTATAAAGTGGGCTACTTTGGTTAGTGTGTCTACAATGACCCAGATTGAGTCATATCTCTTTTGGGTACGTGGTAACCCAGTGATGAAATCCATAGTAATGATCTGGAACTTCATTTGTGCTCTGGAGTTTGGATACAACAATCCTGTTATCTTCCTCCGTTCGGCTTTCACTTGTTGGCAGGTGATGCACCTAGCCACAAATTCTGACACGTCTTTCTTCATGTTGGGCCACCAAAATTGGGTACGAAGATCCTTATACATCTTCACCTCTCCTGGGTGAATGGTATATCCCGACTCGTGGGCTTCTTGCAGAATTTCCTTTCTCAGTCCTCCCTGTTCTGGCACACACACCCGCTGGTTGAAATAGAGTAGTCCGTCCTCGTTTTCCTTGAAGGTCGACGTTGGATTGGTACGGGCCAGTTCCCTGTATCTCTGGTGCTGCTCATCACCTTGGTCTGCGTCCCGTATTCGAGACTTTAATTCCGGCTGTACCGATATAGCTGCGAGGGTGAGTACCGCATTCGTCGCGGCTCCTTTGGTGTCGGTTTGCTCCTGGATCCAGCTGGTGGATACACACACTCCCAATTTCATGTGTCGCATCTCCTTGATCAATTCTGTTTCTTGGGTTATGACTTCTGCCAAATTTGTCGCCCCCTTCCTACTGAGTGCGTCTGCCACCACATTTGCCTTCCCGGCCAAGTATTGTATGTCTAAGTCATAGTCCTTCATCAGTTCCAGCCACCTCCTTTGTCTCATGTTCAATTCTTTCTGGGTAAACACATACTTCAAGCTTTGGTGGTCCGTGAATACTCGGCATTTTGCCCCATAAAGGTAGTGTCTCCATGCCTTGAGTGCAAAGATAACTGCTGCCAATTCTAGGTCGTGTGTGGGGTAGTTCTGTTCATGGTTCTTCAATTGCCGTGACCCGTAAGCAATTACTCGTCCGTCCTGCATGAGTACACATCCTAGGCCGTTCCTTGACGCGTCGGTATACACCGTGAACTCTTGGTCTGGTTTAGGCAGTGTTAATACTGGGGCACTGGTTAGTAATTTCTTCAATGTTTGGAAACTCTCTTCTTGACTCTCCGTCCATTTGAAAGTAGTCCCTTTGTGTAGGAGTTGGGTCATGGGTCGGGCTGTCTTTGAGTACCCGGGAACGAAGCGCCTGTAGTATCCCGCTAACCCTAGGAAGCTGCGTATATCCGTCACACTTTTGGGTTGATTCCATTCCACCACTGCTTTGATTTTATCTGGGTCTACCCGGATACCTTCCCCCGTCACTACATGTCCCAAAAATTTAACCTCTTTCATCCAAAATTCACACTTAGAGAATTTGGCGTACAATTGGTGTTCCCGTAATCTTTGTAACACTGTACGTAGGTCTTCGGCATGATCTTCTTCCCTTTTCGAGTAAATCAGAATGTCATCTATAAAAACAATGACGCAGCAATCAAGTAAGTCGTGGAATACTCGGTTCATCAAATCCATGAATGCTGCAGGAGCATTAGTTAATCCAAATGGCATGACAGTGAATTCATAGTGCCCGTAACGGGTACGGAATGCTGATTTCTCTACATCTTGAGGTTGAATCTTTAACTGATGGTACCCCGATCTCAGATCGATTTTGGAATAAACGGCCGCGCCTTGGAGTTGATCGAATAGGTCTTCAATCCGTGGGAGAGGGTATTTATTTTTGATCGTGACCTTGTTTAACTCTCGGTAGTCGATGCACAGTCTCATACTACCGTCCTTCTTCCTGACGAATAGTACCGGTGCGCCCCACGGCGAGGTACTTGGTCGTATGAATCCCAGTTCTAAGAGCTCTTCTAACTGAACCTTCAGTTCCTTAAGTTCCGCCGGTGCCATCCGGTACGGGGCCTTAGAAATTGGACGGGTACCAGGGAGTAAGTCTATGTGAAATTCAATTTCCCGATCAGGGGGTATTCCTGGTAACTCTTCCGGGAATACATCGGAATACTCCGAGACGATAGGTACTGACGTTATCTCGGGTTTTTTCGTCTCGAGTTGCATTATGGTGACTATAAAGGCGGGACTACCGCTGTTGATGAGTCTCCTTGCTTGATTGGCAGATATTGTCGGGGTTCCGCCTCCTCGTTTCTTGAGTCGAACAGAGAGGTCATGGAGACCTGGCCTGTAAATGACCATCCTCCCTTTCAGGCAGTCCACCGTCACACCGTTTCGAGTAAGCCACTCCAGACCCAACATTAAATCATAGAGACCCGTCTTAGAGACTATGGGGTTTATCGGGAATTCCCTCCCCGCTATTTGGAGTTTTAACCCTACGCTCCGAAGTTCTGGGGTGGTGTATTGTAAGGCAGGAGTACTTATATTCAGTAATTTACCAGAGTCTCGAGTTGGTACCCCGTGTTCTTCTACCCACTCCTTTGCTATAACCGAATGACTACAACCCGTATCTATAAGTACAAAAACAGGAATTCCAGATAGTTCAAACATACCAGTCAGAAGATCAGTGGACACGTCTTCTCCTTCGTACCCCTCAATAGTCGGTGTTCCTCCCATCTCACCGTTGTACTGATCATGCGCATGCATCCCCACCCTTTGGTTTCCTTGGTTCCCACTGCGGTTGTTATTGGGAGGGTTGTAGCCACCAGTCCCTCTGCCAAGGGGTGCTCGTGTGGGTGGGCCCGTATTTCCCACTTGCTGCCCGGAATAAACTCGCGGAGCTGGGCAGTCCTTGATGAAATGTCCCGGTTTGTTACACCGGTGACACACCCCCATACGGAAACTGCATTGATCAGGGGAATGGTTGCGGCCACAGTAGTTGCACAGGGGTGTTGGATTAGATTGGTAATTAGGCCGGTTATCCCCGTAATTATTTCTGTTCGGGGCCGGTCTCATAGGTTCATCTATCTTAGGTCGCACATTTCTCGATCCCCCGGCTTGGCTGATGCGCCCGTCATAAGACTCTGCGGTGCTTGCCCTTAACATTAAATCCGACAGTTGGTTGGTCCCCGGAATGTCAATGATCTGAGCAAGACGGGGGTTCAGTCCCCCGAGGTATTGCTGTCTGAGGCGGAATTCATCTCTCACGATATCGGGTGCATACCTCATTAGGTTCTCAAACTTGGAGTTATACTCCACCACTGAACTGTTCCCCTGTTTCAAGCTTGTAAACCGTTACCGGAGTGCCTCTCTTGACATGGTGTCCATATAGCGGCGTTCGAATTGCCTTTCGAACTCCGTCCACCCTTTTGCATCAGCGGTTTCACCCCACCCGCGTTTCACCTCTTGCCACCAGAATCGAGCATGACCCTCCAGTAATTGAGTAGCTAGCTCTACTCGGTGTTCCTCAGGGGCTCTCAAGATTTGGAGTTTATCCTTGATATTTGCGACCCAGTTCTCTGCTGCGGCAAAGTCACCTGTCCCATCGAAGGTCGGGGGACGCAATGAGGTGAACGATCGGTAGTATTCAAAGAACGTGTCGGCCTCTCGAGGCTGTCGCTGTTCATATTCCATGGCTACCCTGGTCACCCGCTCTAGTCCCTGCAGTAGGGCATTCAGCTGAGGGTTCTCGAGTGGAATCCTCGTGTCGCCATCTGCGTCGCTCGTGTTTGAGTTAGTCCTGGTTCCTTTCGCCATCTCTGACTTTTCTGCGCAAAGGGTGCTTGATGTGAGTTTTTCATTCTTCTAAGTTTTATATAAATCTACTTGCATCGTTATTAGTTACAGAGTCCATCGTATGTCTTATGGTTATTCAACTCAAGGCAATTAGACGCAAATTTTAAAGAAGGAATTTTAAAAATTACGAATCAAACTTTAAATTTCTTTAGATTATAACTGCTCATTTAAAACATTCAACAAAATTTAAGATACATGTGAGGTTTATCACTATCTCATTTCCTTTTTCCTAAAGTGCCCTAATCGGTCCCAGAATATCCCTTAAGTATATCTTTCTTAACGTGATACGTCCAGTTGTTCCGAACTTCTGACATTGTGAATGGTTCTGCTTCCATTTCCGCTCTTATAGCTGGGTCTCCTTCTTCTACCTTCTGGGGTTTCTCCCCGATGAGCTTGCTCTTATTCCCCGATATTTTCTGCATTTCTGCTCTGACTGGTTTCTCGTGGGGTGGCCAGAACACGAGGCTGCGGTGTGCGCAGTCTATCAGCACGTGGTGCTCCTTGAGCCAGTCCATTCCTAAGACCATCTCGTATGCCCCGGTGTCTGCCACGATTGGGTCTACTCGCCATTTTCCATTCTGCGTGTTCACGTAAAGATCCGGACAGTATTGTTCTTCTACCCTATGTTCGAGCCCTACGAAGAAACGGCGTCTTCCGGTATTCTTCACCCTGAATCCGCTAGCCTCCACCACGTGTGGCGAGATGACGGAGTACGGACAGTTGACGGAGATTGCAGCATTGACAGTGATTCCGGACAAGTCGACCCATCCAACCATTTCCTTGACTTTTGCGGTGGTTGCGAATGTCCTTAGCCAAGTGGGCTGTCCGTTAAATTGATTTGCCATCTAAGGAAAGGATTTATTTGGTTTATTTTCTACAAAATTAAATTAGTTCAATCTTCCAAAAAGAAAATATCCTTGTTACATTTCAAAATAATTTGTATCGTTACTAAAAAGCATAATCCGTCACCAAATATCATATACATTGGTTACTAATGGTACGCCTAGTTCCTATAGTTTGGTCGATGACCTATTGCCGCATCCTATTGCTAGCGCTCTCTTAGCGGAAGTTTATTGATATTGTATGTGCTGGCTCTGATACCAACTTAGTTGTCACACCCCCGGACAACCCGCCGCGCATTTACGCGCAAGGCGATTAGCACATCACATACATTATCAATAATAAATCCAAACAAGCCACTTTATTGTAAATAAATGAGTTCCACACACAAATAGAAAGGGAAAAACACGTCAGACATGGCAATTCAAACAGTCACTGCCACGTCTGTACGGTATTTTGTTCATACAACAGAAAACTAAATAAATAGTGGCTAAGTAAATAACTCCCGCTAGTTTTCTCACTCGCGTCCTTCCTCTAGGTCCTCAGCTTCAGTTCCTGGAACCCACATAAAAGTGGAAACAAAACGGGTGAGAGAATCGAACTATCTCTCAGTGCGGGATTTAATTCCAGCCCGGTGCTTTTACAAATGAATGCATTAAATACCCTAATAACATAAAAGTAAAGATTTTGAAATAACCCCCAATTTTCCTATCAATTCGGACATGCAATCCTTTCAAAACATTCTCAGTTCTGTTCCTGTTTCTCTTAAAAATTCTCACACTCCGGGTTCGCCACACACGGACAATCCGGCCTTTCTCCCATGGGAATCCATGCCCGTACATGAAAACTTAGAGAGTCGTCACACGAGGACGAGCTGTTCTGTTATGTTCTGTTCTGTTCTGTTCTTACTCCGGATCACCACACGCGGATAATCCGGCCTTTCTCTCTGAGAACCCATGCCCATGCAAGATAGCCCAAAGAGTCGCCACACGAGGACGAATCTGGAAGGGTCGTTGCGGGAACCCAACCGGCGGATCGCCACACACGGACGATCCGATTTTCGAAAACACATGCAGAACCGCCACACAGGGACGGCCCCAATTTAAAACAGTTCATTAAAAGCTTTCCTTGTTCACATTCTCACTATCCTGTCAGTTCAAATCAATGCATCCAAAAAGTTCCTAACATGCAATTCTACACAAACAAAAGAGAATTCGACATTCTCAACATGCAGTTCATCTACCAGGTTGGGAAAAAGGATTACCTACCTTAATCCACGCATTTCTTATTATTTGTAAAAAGACCAGGAACCCGCACCTGTATTCTCAGCGACTTCGTTTGGGCGTGTATTGGGATCTCGTGTATTCTCAGCGTCTCCTAAAGGCTCGCAGTTTGCTCCTAAGTTTCAACACGCTTAATTAGATTCTCATTTCTACTTCATCTACGGGATTTCTATTTAAATTTAATAACCTAAATTTCGCATGACATTTGTAAAGAAATTCTAAATCCTATAGCCCTATTCACAATTTATATTTATTTCATAGCAATTGTCATTCAAGGTCAAGTACTAGTATTTAATTCACTTTAACCTACAAGTCTCGATTCATTTCCCCACAATTCAATTAAATTAACTAAACTACCACCCTCGATTCTTCCCACCAATTCAATTTGGTAAATAAAATTGGAGTAATAACCTTGATTCTTGTATAACTAGACAAATTTCAGAAAAGAAGAGGGTTCAATTTGCAAATTGGGTTATGGGTCTAGGGTTTTCGGTTTTTGGGCAAGGAGTTTCGGGTCTAGGCTTGTGGTGGCCGGCGGTATCAAGGAAGGGGCATGGTTTCGGCCTAGGGTATTGGATTCGGGTCTAGGGCTTGTGGTGGCCGGCGGCACAAGGGAACGGGAAGGGTAGAGAGAAAGGGGGGGGGCACGGCTAGAGGGGCTGTCGGCTAGCCAAAGGAGAAGAGAGAGGGATGAGGCTGTCGGCTAGCCAAGAGGAAGAGGAGGTTGGTCGGCTGGGCCTCTTGTGGCCGGCGGCAAATCAAGAAGAGAGGGGAAGTTTCGGCCAAAAAGAAAAAGAGAGAAAAAGAGAGAAAAAGAAAAACTTACAGAATATTGAAAATGGAGAGGAATGAGAAGAGAGAAGATATTGGGTTGCTTATATTATTGGATATGGGCTGAATTTAGGTTTGGGCCTTGCTAACTTGAGTTTGCTAAAAAAAAGGATTTTGACATCCATTAAATATATTTTGCTAAAACGAACCGTCATTTCTTCTCATTTTTACTATTTACTATATTTTTATTCCTATAAATTGTTGATTATTAATTTAATTCCTATTTATTATTTTCTAAATTGGGTCTTATAAAATTTAAATCATACCCATATTGAGAGGCGTTACATATACATTCACAGGGCCAAGATGTTCTTTTTAGAGAAGTACTGACAGGTGTTTCTTTACAGGAATGGACTCAATTATTGACTATCCTGAGTCATATGTCCTTCACCCACTATGAGGACAAACTCTCATGGAGATGGGAAAATTCAGGAAATTTTAGTGTTAAATCTCTTTACCACTTAGTCAACTACAAAGGGATCCTAGTAGTTGACCCCTTACTGTGGTGGTCTTTGCCTTTACCACCAAAATAAAAAATTTCATGTGGTTAACCTTTCATAATAAAATTCTATCTAAGGTTAACTTGAGGAAAAAAGAATAGGAGAGTGATATTTCATGTGTATTCTGTTCACAACATGAATCTGTTAATCATTTATTTTTGAAATGCCCCTTAATGACTCAAATTTGGTGCTGGCTTGGCAAACCTCAATTACCTTATACTCAATGGAATAATATGAAGGCAGTCTTCACATATGTGCAAACACTTCCTCAATTAGAAAAAAACTGCTTTCTTAATTGTCTTTAGTGCCACTTGTTGGACTGTCTGAAAACATAGGAATGAAGTTTCAAAATATGCAACCTAAAACTGCTAGGAGCCTTATATATCTAATCATCTCTATGGTCTTATATTGGACATGGAGTAGGAAAACCAAGCCAAAAGTGAGACAGGAAGCCATCCAATGGATCCCAAATGAAGATATCATGGAGGCTATCCCTTCACGGGTGATATGGCCAGATGCAGAGGAGAGCGAATCATTCTAATGAAACTGGGCTGTTCCAGCCTTTTTACCAAAAAAATAAAAGGAACATTCTAGCCTTTCTTAATTAGTGGGGAACCCTAAATATGTTCCCTTAAATACTAATTCATTCATCTCTAAGGAGTGGCTTTACCTTTTCTTCCTCTTGGAGCCGCATAAATTTTCTCCTCTTAATCCACTTATTTCTCATGTGTTGAGTACAATTTCTACTATAGTACAAGGTGTTTTATTGAAGGGTAGAAACCTTGATTAAGGAGCAACAACAAATAGTAGGTGGATACTAAGAGAGGCATCATCTATTTGTTGCTTGGAGGTAGATCAATAAACAAGAAGGCTGACTAATCCATTGGAGGTTCTTCACCTTTAATTATGATATCAAAGGAGGTATAATCTCTAGTTAATGCTTTAGAGTAGGTTTAGATACATCTAAATAAGATTCGGTCTTTAGTTGCTTTAGAAATTTTTTAAAATTCTTCTTTTAAGCCAACTTAAAATTCCTTCACAGTTCACACAGTACCCACAATATGCCAACTACCCACAACAGTTGTATGCCAACTTTTAAGAAAAGAAATGCCACTATATTTTATTGATTTTCTTTTTAGCGCAAAAGTATCACAAATTACATTAATTTTTTTTTTTTTTTTTTTACACCGGTATTCAAGTATATATAGATCACAATTTATTATAGCACCTTTCTTTAATCCTGTCACGTGCATCATGGAAGGCTTCGCAAGTTCGCATTACGTACATTCTAAAATTCACAAGTTATATGCACCAGTCCAAAATTATCCTAATTCGTGTTTTTCTTTAAGATTTTTCCTCTTTCTGATATTTCTTTAACCAATAAGATATTTTAACCCTTTCATTTTAATTTAATCAAAATTTTAACCAATATAATTTCTTTAATTTATTCTATTAGCTACTTATTTGAATTAGATCATCCTTTATTACTATAATTAAAATAATGGAGGTGCGGGGAATCGAACCCCGTGCCTCTCGCATGCGAAGCGAGCGCTCTACCATATGAGCTACACCCCCTTTTATGTTTTCCAGGGTCAAAAACATTTTTAACAAGTTTTCCGAAATAAAAACGATCATGTCCACAAGTTTGTCTTCACCCTCGCACTCCTACAAATTGACTCATTCTAGACCAGACTATGTTCCTTCAAATATTTGCTGAATCTTTTTTTTTTTTTTATGGTTAATTGGCAAGTGCCAAGCTAACAAATATTTGCTGAATCTTTTCATGTCTGGTGCCACCTTAAACCACTTCCGCCAATACCTTAATTTATTATGCTAGAAGTGATTTTGAAAGATAAAACGACATCCGATTGTTTCTCCGACCCTACTAATACGGATATCTTATCTCTATTCTTTTCTAATTAATATTGTTTATTCACAGAACTATCTAATATTTCTCCAAGCAGTTAGATATCTTATCATAGCAGTACTTGGAGATCTCCTCGGCAGGTAGCGAGTCATGAAATTTTTAAGAGGAGAAAAGAACACAAGACGGGGAGATAAAGTCAAGGAAATCCCTCAACTGGTCACGCTAAGAGCACGTGGGCCCACTGAATGCGTACAAAACCAGAAAAGCGCCTCATATCTCACAATCTACCTCGTAACAGTAAGCACCGTTCGGAAAAAAAAAACAGTAAGCAACCGTTGTCAGCCTCTGACAAGCATTCAAAAAAAAAAACAGTAGGCACCGTTCGAAATTTCAAAATTTTCTGTCATGTAATGTAAACAAACATCTATCCGTAAATTAGATTAAACAGTATCTGGTGTCTGGAAGGTACTGTGACGAGAAAATGTATAAATCACTACCGACAATTGCTTTGGGCTCTTTATCATTCATATATTTGACTCAATTTTGATTAAAGGAGATTCTTCCATTAATTACGGTAGTTGGCACTTATTTTTATTTTTTTTTAAGGAAAGTGCCCATAGGCCATAGGCAGGTTGACAGTTAAATTTAATCTGCTGATACAAAGAGAATCGTGCAAAAAACTTGAGGTAGTTGACGAACGGTTGTGATGAGTGCCACGTACCCGATGATGTTTGCGCTGGATGAAGTGGCATTGAATGACTAGCGATGTAGATAGACTCGCTTATCTCATCCATTAACAATTTCAACATGCTTTCGATTCTTCTGCGGTACTTTTTCATCGCTTTTAATTCTTTTCTCAATAAATTATTTTTGTTTCATTTGCGTGATAAGTTGTACGGCATAAAATGTTTGATTTCAATTTCATGGGTTCTGTGTCGGCAATTCGGTATACATAATTTTTATTTCACCTGCCTGGTAAGTTGTATTGATTGTGCTCGTTTCCCGCGTTATTCCTCCGTTGCTATTTCAAATATACAATCTAAATAACATTTTCACTGATCCGAATAGTTCAAAACTAGCACTATTCTGAAACCACTTGGATTAGCACTATTCTCAACTACTAACTCAAAAATTGCTATTTTTACATTAATCCTTGCACGACCCAAACGTACCCTTAATTTCTGCCTTCGGCTACAGTCAGTTAAAATTACTGGATCTTCTGTAGGAATGTTCATTGGTTTTATTCGGTTAAAATCCAAATAAAATAAGGTAATCAAAACTTTATGCAATTTTTAAAAATACAACTGACTTAACCAAAATAAACTTATCGATCGAATTAAACCAAACTAAATTTTGGTTTGTTTGATTGAACCAAAATAAGAAAATTATTAAAAAAAAATAGTCTTATTGTTACTTTTTTGAAATTTTTATAGACTCAAAAAGTTCTTTATTTTAATACACGTAATTGAATTAGAGATAAGTGATTTTCATACTCTCAGTGAAAAAAAAGTTCACAATTAATTTTGTATAGGCTCAAGAGAACTATACTCCTCTATTATGGTTTGTTCAGTCTAATCAATTTTAAATTTTTCTAACACGAACTGAACCAAAGAATCTTAATTGTTTAATCTGAACTCTTTCGGTCGATTCAAAACTAATTAAATTAGACCTGGTGAACACTTCTAATCTTGTGAATCAGTTTTTGGTTCAGTGACAAAGACGATGTTCTCCATTCAAAATTCGAATGAAAAATTTCTTACAGATATTAAATAGTTAGAAAAAGTATCTGAATGTAGTACAATAGGTTTGGAAATGTTCTATGGTTCCTCCCCTTCTCTATTCTTTTCACGAGCACACCCTAGGTAAAAAGTCGCATATTTAAAATTCAAATGATTTTTTTTTAAGTGATGACACCGATAAGAAATTTAGTTTTTTTAAGAAAAATAAATAAGTCGTGTCCAAACATCTTTTATTATGTACTCTGGTTATACAATTAACAAATATTTAAATAATTTATTAGTGTGCTGATAAGTTTGACAATAATTAATGGTTGAATTGAGAATTAATAATACTTATTAGTTAAGTTAGTGTTTTTTAATGATTTTGAAACTTGACGAAATATCAATATGACTTGCACGCGCGCTGAAACCTTTCCTGATTCTTGTAGTCAGATTATTGACCTCATGTTCCTAATTTTATGCAAATTTATAATAGTGAGGCTACGGTGCTATGCATAGCACAGATTGGGTCCGTGCTACGGCTCAAAATTTGACTTTTTAAAATTCTAACGGTCGATCCGAACCGTTCAACATGATTATAAAATGAATATGTACTTGCAAACCAAATTTTACATTTTGTCGAATTTTTTTACTATTTTTTCGAAAATCACTTGATCTGAACATTCTGGACCATCCAAAAACAGCTTATCTAAAAAAATAGTAAAAGAATTCGAAAAAATATAAAATTTGATTTGCAAGTACATATTCATTTTATAATCATGTTGAACGGTTCGGATCGACCGTTAGAATTTTAAAAAGTCAAATTTTAAGCCGTAGTACGGACCCAATTGGTGCTATGCATAGCACCGTAGCCTCACTCAATTTATATATAATTGCATGCGACTACGAAAAATACAATATTTTTAAAAAATATATGTAAGACCGAGTCAATGTTTCTTAAGTAATAAAAATGAGCTAGGGACAAACAAATTCTACAGTGCATGTAGAACAGAAGGAAAAAAATTTTCGGCCAATAATAGTATAATACGATGAAAGTTATTATTTCGGCCCACGTTGGGATGTAAGAATGATTTTTTTTTTTCCGGTTTTTAAATTTATTTCTCTCAACTGTCAATGAAAAATATATAGGAATAGTAAATTCTTTTCCATCCTATATATTCTTCAAAATGTAGTGAATTTTTAAAATTTAATTTAATTGAAATATTAATATTAAAAATGTTTTGAAATTTTTATTCGTTTAGACTATATTTTTTTTATGTAATTTTAAATTTTAAACAAGTACAAAACATGCACTTTAACATGGCAAAGCATAACTAGGGGCAGATCTAAGGCTTAGCCAAGTTGGTTAAGCTACCCCTATGATTTTAAATTTCTAATTATGTATATTGAAATTTAATTGAATTTTTGTTCTTTATTTTATTTTGTATATAGTTTAACATCTCTCATAAAATGATAAATGTGAGTTGGTAGTCTAATGGTTATAGTTTCATTTGATCCTTAGAAGGTCTTGGGTCCATTTAAATGATGCATTTTTTTTAAATGGTACGAATTGAGAGCTTCATGAATTGTTTTTTTTTTATTGTTAATATTTATTTTTCTGAGATAAAAATATGGAGGTTAGTCTTTTGACTTTTATTTAATGTTTTTAAAAAATCTTCAATACCAATGTTTTAAATAGCGTTTATAGCGTCATACCGGGAAGGCTACAAAAAAAGCTATAGCGAATAGCGTAGCTATAGCGGAAGCTATTCCAAATAGCGTTTTTTTTTTACAAAAAATATATTATATATTTGTACTATATATTAACATTATCTAAAGTTTCATAGAACAATAAATAACACCAAATTAATTAAGAAATTATAATATTCATATTGAACTAGTACAAAAGTCCATGGTTCAAAATATCCATAATAATATCATAAACTATCAATCTTTTTCTATACAAAATATCTTAAGCATCATGATTCATTCTATTTCTTTTTTCTATACAAAATAAATTTTATGGATCTTTATTTAAGCCCATATAAATTGTCTAGAAAAGCCCAATATGCATAGCGCGCAAATAGCGCGCTACACGCTATGCGCTATAGCGGACCGCTATTACCGCTATAGCGGCCGTAGCGCAATTAGCGTATTTTCATGCCATAGCTTAGCGTTTAGGGTCCAAAAACGCTATAGCGGCGCTATAGCGCCGCTATAGCGCGCTATTTAGAACACTGTTCAATACAGATTCTGAGCTTATGACCATTTACATTCTAAGAGTGTTGTCCATTGTCACTATATCAAAGCTGATTTTTGTTTCTACTAGATAGATCAAAGATTAATTCGTAGGAATTAACTAGAGAGTGAAAATGATAGAAACTCATCTTTTTTTTCTCCGTCAACAAAATTTATGACGTCCTCTTGACTTTTTTCCTTATAGTTTTCGAAGAATTTTTCAAATAACAAAATCTCATTTTTTTTTTCCTCCATTAACAAAAAAAAAATTGACATCTCGTTTTTGTTCAGATATGACTCGTAAAATATGAAATATTAGTTTAGAGGATTTTACAGAGAGTAAAAATAACATTATCTCTTCTTTTTCCTCCAACAAATTTTTTAACCTCATCTCGATTTTTCCCCCATAAGGTCGTAGCCGTCTAGAGATTGATCTATTGGAAAAAAATACCCTTTTCAATAAAAAAGAAAAGAAAAGAAAAATGAACCAATAGTACATGTCCCGAGATAATTATTAGCATTAAAGGGATTAGTTGGAGTGGACGGTACCTTAGAGGATGATTTCAGCAATTTTATAATTTATGTGAATGAGGATGATTTTACAATTTTTCAACTTAATCTATTTATATGTGAATGAGGATGATTTCAGCAATTTTATAATTTATTCATAATTGAGTAGGGTTAAAATGCCCATTGGTTTTGTGCTCCAATCATGCTTCACATTTTTATTTTCATTTTCAAAGTCCGAACAGTCAATTCAAACTGTTCACCATGATATTGTATTAAAATGTGCTTGAAAACCAAATTTTATATTTTTTGAAATTTTTTTATTAATTTTTAGATAGGTACAAAATCATTGTATTCAGAAGATTCTGGACCATCCAAAACAGTGATTTTGTACCTATCTAAAAATATAGTTAAAAAGTTTCAAAAAATTTAAAATTTTGTCTCAAAGCACATTTTAATATGAAGATCATACTGAGCGGTTCGAATCGATTGTTCGAACTTCAAAAACGGAGAAAAAGACTTGGAGCATAATTGGAGCACAAAATCAATGATGCATTTTAACCCTACTCTTCATAATTATCTTTTTCATAATTCTATTTTTTTTTAAGATAAACACTTTTAATCACATCAACGAACTTATCGGTCAGCTCACACATGCGACTAAAATCACTGACATTCATATCCTTTGAGGCAACATAATATTTCTGTATCGATTCAGACCGTCCGATTAAAATTCAGATCAATCTGATCTGAGTTGAAATGCACAAAGCACCTTGAATATTCATTCGGATTATGATTTGACGGTCCGGATCTAAACTGAAATATTATGTTACTTTAGATGATATTTACCACCACGAGGAACCGATTAATTGGACAAGAGATGGAATAGGAAGTAGGTATCCAACTAGAGTTAGTGCAAGATAAAATGAACTTGAGATAGGAGAAGAACAAAAATAAATTCGGATGAATTTTTTTTTATAATTGCAGCTTTAAAATTCGGATGAATTTTTTGTATTGTTGTTAAAATTTGAAAGATCAAACCTCTATTTTTTTGTTAAAATAAAAACCTGTGACTGGCGTGGTAAGAGGAGGTTGGACAACCTCGCTCATCAGAATTGAATAATACGAAAAATATGTTTGAAGGCTCCAACCTCTAGCTCTCCTTGTACCTGGTCTAGACCGAATTCGGATCCCATAAAGTAATCCAATTTTTTAGTTTTGATCTAGCCCGTTCGAGATGCTCTAACACGAATTTTAAAGTCTCGGACCCTTTAAATAATATCGGGCCCTGCGCTACCCTTGAATATGCACCAGACATGTCTAAACTAAAAAATTGGATTACTTTAGAGGATCTGGACCGTCTAGATCTGTCTGAGTGATTGCTCAAACTGTTATTTCTAAAAGTTGAGAGTTGATTATGTAGTTTTACTATGTTTATGTGATTTGAACTTTTTAGTATATATTGGTATTGTAGTAGTCTCACGTAGTTGGATGTTAGCTTGAGATGTAATTGCACTTATTATATTTTTTTGTGAGTAGTTCATGTAGTAGGTCATGTTGATGGTGATGTACTTTTGATTTTGATGAATCTTGTAGCTATTTTAGTTTATTGTTACTGTTATGGGGGGTTTGGTAACATTTTAGTACCATCCCCTATAATGGTTTTTAGTTTCTAATGAAATCGATGGGTTTTTAAACTCGTATTTTTTTTTTGAGAAATCGTATTTTTATAAAATAAAAAAAGAATAATATGTTTGAATAAAATCTTAATATCTATTCGGATCTTAAGACATATTTTTATCCATAAATTTGGTCTCCTCAAATTTTGTTCTCAGATAACGACAACTAAATATGAGCTCTTCAGCGCGTATTAAAATTTACTCGAACTTTTGTTGATGGACGACCCCTATAAAATTAGTGAAGTTACTACCATTAATTGACTATTGAGATTTTTTAGTTTACCTCTTATCAGGGGCATATTCATGTAGAGTGAATAGAGGTCAATTGACCACTATTTATTTTCAATTTTCGTATTTATGTATGATTTTTTATATAATTCAGTGTAAAATACTATTGTTATGTAAAATTGATCCCCCATTCTTAGCATAAAAATCTTATGATTGATTCTTAATGTGTGTTTAACCCTCATAACTTGAAAGTATGGTTCTGCCTCTGCCTCTTATCACTAATATCCAGGGGCGTAGGTATTCAGACCAAATAGGGGTCAATTGACCCCATTTGTTTTCAAAATTTATGTGTGTATATGTGATTTTCTATATAGTTTAGATAAAAATGTTATGAATATTGTAAGCATAATTTTTTTTATATAATTGATCCTATTCACATTTGACCCCTATAGTTCGAAGGTCTGACTCCGTCCTGCTAATATCTTATCTTAATCGATAACCAAAGTTGTACCAAAAAAAAAAAGAATTTTTGAAGCTTGCAAAATTAACACGCTAAATACAAAAAAAAAATAGCAAAGTCATTTTATTTGCAAAACGGAAAAAAATTCATGATTCAGCTTTTGAACTTGCAGGTAAATTGGTAATTTACTAATATATTAAAGTTTTGCAAGGCACACGTGAAATTTCCCATCTACCAGAAAGTGCCACTATAACAGAACCCACCAGTGTAATTAAGTGCTAATTAATGAAAGCCAACTATATTGTTGGAGATCATGAACAGACAGATAATCTTGCCACTCTGGCACTTAGCTTTTTTTAATTTATTATTTATATCCTCCCTAATAAATATATATAAGTTGCAAACATGTATGTTTTCCAGTAAAATAAAATAGTAATTAGTAGACTGAATAAATAGCTGTGCTATTATATTGCAATTACATTTGTGAGGAAACCAAATGCTTACAATTTAATTCTGGTTGTTTATTATGTAAATTCACACGAAACAAAATTAATTACTGATAAAAAAACGAGGTACCATTTCGGATCATGGACCAGATATTGGAAGTGCTGTCACGAGCATTAAATTTTAATTAAAAAGGTTGAGAAATAAACAGCATAAAATAACCTTGGTTTTTCATATCTTTATCCTCCTTGTAGTATTTCAGTAATGGAGAATATAGTCTTCCTCAGAAATATTTTATTATCATATTATCTTGTACCTCGGTCACGAGATTTTTGGTTTCTCTCTATCGTATCGTATACAGAATTATCTTTATTGATATTCACACATAAAAATATTTGAACGGTTGGAATCGGAATAACATATATCTCTTATTCTTTTGAAATAACAACAAATTTATTTCCACAAAAGTGTGCCGACACAATTCAAATTGCACCTAGTATTCATTTTTTTTAGAAACTCAGCAGAATCTGCCAAGTGAAATTGCACCTAGTATTCAACTGTTTGAATTGCGCTTAACTAAACAAAATGAGGACCAAAAAATAAGTTACTCTCACCTCAAATTTCTCTCTTATTTACGCGAGTAAAACTAAGGTGTTCTGAAGCTTACTAAGTTTTTTTGTGAACTTAATTTAAAAATTTATTGAATTGGTGTCAAACAACGTATCCAAACTGTTGAAACCGATATACTTCACAAGTGATACATTTACATGTCAAATTTTGAAATCTTCGAACTAATTTAGTATAAAGTCAAGCGGTCAAAAAATGATAATTTTTTTTACGTTAGGTTACTCTATTTCGCTTCAAAAAGTTATAATTTATAACACGTTAGTTGTTCATATCTAAATTCACAATAATTTTTATCTAATATGTAAAATTGTTTATCACCTTTTCTTATGTGAATAATTGTAAAGAAGTTCAAGTCAAGCACTCTGTCAAATTAGTAAAATACTTAATTTTAGAGCTTTTAGCTAGTAACATAAGTTATAATTTATAAATAATTTTATCTTCAGGTATAAACATTTTTTTTATAAAAGTTATAGATACATCCAATATGCATCTAGGAATACAAATAAGAAGGCGAAGTTACCACTTCTTGCAGAAAGAAAACAAAAAAACAAAGGCAACAAAATAATTGTTTTTTATTTTGATAATTTCAAATTCAGATTTAAAGAATTGGTATGATTGCTATAAATTAAATGTGCCAGAGTGGATATCCGACCCGTATTTGAAAAATTCTGATCCGTATTTGAAAAATTAGATGTGGATATCCGAATATCCGTGTGGGTATGGATACTATATGGTTTTACGTTTCAATTATCCGTATCAGAAAGTAGATATATATCATATATTTTAATATATATTATGAAAAAATATTATTATTCACCATTAAAATTATGAAATTTGGTATTTTTTAATATTATTTTAATAAATATCCCATCCGATCCGTATCTGTATCCAGTTGATATCTGATACGATACGTATCCGAAAATTAAAAAGAAATATGGGTATGATATTTTACCACTATCCGTTCCGTTTTCACCCCTAGTTCGTTTACGTGAAAATATCTTCTCTTTTTTCTTCGAAAAAAAATGTGATACTAATATATCACCTATATTTTCCATTTCATTTTAAAAATGGTAAATGTTCATACAAAAAAAGGCCGAGAAGTAAATTAATAAAACAAAACAAACCCATAAAACGACCCCTATCATGGACCAAAACCCATCCCAAACAAAGATAAATTTAACCGTATCTAATTTACACTTTTTTTTTGCTCTATTCATCAAGACTAAATTTCGACTCATATTTTTATTGTTAGATTTCAGTTCTTTTTAATAGTATTTTTTTTTCTAATTCCGTCAGTGCATCAAAATTCCAATCTGCATTGAATCTGTCCGAACTATTTGGAGAGGATTTAATTAGAATTGGGCAGAGGCGCAGAGCAACCGCATTAGACCACTAGTGGTTGTACCCAGAGGCGGAGCCACATACATTGAATGGGGGTCAATTGACCCCCATTCATTTTGAATTTTTTTTTTTTTATACTCTATTTTAATATAGATTAAAGTAAAATATTATAGATAGTGTGAAATTGACCCCCATTCGTAATAGAAAAATTTTATATGCTTGACTCCCATTCACGTTTGACCCCCATAGTCTGAAAGTCTGGCTCCGCCCCTGGTTGTACCAGTACCATGCAGATGTAATATGTTAGATCTGTGCGCATCAACGGTCTGGCCCGTGAGAGAGATTAGATTTACTCACACACACACACACACCCACACCATATACCAACAATTGTCTCCTCATTTAATGTTGCCGCCTCAACTGCCCTAATCACGACTACTACTTTTCTTAATTATATCTTAATAATATGCCATTCACAGTACCATTTTTGGTGTGTAGTTAGCTATCAAGTGTACGATATATAAAAGGTGGTCGTTTATGGCAGCCAATAATACTTTTCAAGTAAAATAAAGTATGGGAAAGGATGCTAAGCATCCCATAAATTGATTTTTTTTTGTATTTTTATCCTTTAAAGTATTTAATTTTTGCAAAATTTATTACTAGTAATTTCCCTCGTAATTGTAAATTGAAATTACACGATGCTTATTAATCTAGCTATCACAATCTCAATTTTCTAGTTCCACCTTAAATAAAGGTTCTTAATTAGAACTAAAAAAGACAACAATTATTATGAGATCAACGTATGAGATTAAACTATATGATTTGCAAACAAATATTTCATAGAAAGTATGCTGAATTTGATTGGCATGCAGCTCTTTTTTCTACTCTAGATTATATATTACGTTTAGTGTTTAGTGTTGATATATACAACCCAACACACTTCTACAATAGAAATATGTAAACAAGAATGGGACAGTAAAAAGTAAAAAGTAACTATCTGTGAAGATACACCGACAGAAAAGTACTTTTTTCTGAGTGTGTTGATATTACCAATGGGAGTATCCGTAACGATACTCTCGCGGATACTGTTTTATTTTTGTAGTATATATAAAGCATTATTATTTCTTTTCCTTTTCATGAATAAAATAATAGGGACCACTAATTATTTATAATTATGGTTTATTTTGTGGGATAGTTGGGACGGAATTTCCACTATTTCTTTTGTTTAATTAAACTTATTTTACTTTAGGAGAACTAGTTTTAATCTAGTTACAAAGAAAAATATTCTCTGTATGAAAGATTGTAGATTTGAAATCTATATGGAAGAAACCTCTCGTGAATATTAAATAGTTGGGTGGCATATTGGCTTGACCTCCAAATTGTACCGAAATTTTTATTTCCACCATAATCCAAAAAAAAGAAAAAAACCAAAACACACTAGTTTATGGGGATTTCGAAGAATACCCAAGCCTCAATGGTTTAGCGGCCCCAAATACTGGGGGCTGCCATATGCCCTGCGGCCCCAGTTTGGGGGCTGCCCATTGGCTCTGCGGTCCCTCTTTTTTTTTTTAATAAATAGATTGATAAACATTTATAGTTTGGTTTTTTTTGTTAGTTTTGTTTTATTTAGATAAAAAGTTAAATGTAAGTTTATTTATTTGTTTAATTTTCAACAAAATATGTTAAAATTAAGTATTTTTTGCATTAAATAATAATCTAAAAATGAATATAAAGAAGTCATAATAGAACAATATAATGCATATGTTCTCACGAGTACAATAAAAATACTTCTAATAAACCTAAAATAAACAATTGCTGGACGTTATAAACCATAACGTTCAGTTAATCTGATTGCTAATGATCTCTAATTAAGAAAAAACACTATAGCTAGATATTATGGTCTATAACGTCTAGCTACAGTGTTTTTTTAGAGAGAAAAACCCTCACGTTATGGCTTTTAAAAGTATTGATCTGCATACCCAAGGAATAACAACATATTTATAACACTGTAGCTGATAACCGCATTTTATCCGCATGCCCCAAGCAGGTGTTTTTTCAAAAAAAAAAAAATACTGTAGCTGGACGTTATAGACCATAACATCCAGCTACAGTGTTTTTTGTTAATTAAAGATCATTAGCAATCAGATTAAATGGAAGTTATGGTTTATAACGTCTAGCTACAGTGCCCTGAACGTTACAAACCATAACGTTCTTTCTATTTTTCAAAATCTAGCAAAACGGTTCCTTATTGTCGATATTTTTTTTTCCTATTAATAAAAAAAGAATAAATTAACTACCTCATGCATCTCGAGCAATTCTGTTCTGTTTTTCTGTGTATCTCGGTCGGCTTGGTGTCATCTTCTCCTCTTATTTAGTACGTCCATCCACTGTGGAATCCTGTTATGTCATTTTCTACCAAAGTAACATTTTTTGTTTCTGGAACAAGGACAGGGCCCTTGTGTTCCATTCCGACAGATTTTCATACACATGCCATTCACCCCTCCATGTGTTGATTAGTATCTGGATGTGGTAGTAGTGACTTACAAAGCTGCCAGGGTCGACTGATTTTGACAAGAAAAATACCAAAAGAGTGTTGGGTTTTGCTGTACCCTTTGATTAGGTTAAGTATGCGGAAAGTTCGTAAAACAAAAATTTTACTTTTAACTTTACCCTAGGATTAAAAGAGTTACTCCGGAAAGCCAAACGAAAGTTCATTTTTCAGTCTTTCCCTTGACATAATCTTTTAATCCTACTTAGGATTTACTCCCCGATTGATTTCTAAAATAATATTTATTTAACATGTAAATAAATATAAATAACATTTATACCTTGTATCCAAATTCCAATTGGATTGAAGTCGCATCTCGTAGCACCAGACGTCGATGCCTCTATCGGTTGTCCACCAGGAACAATCAGAGAATCAGTATTTCTTTTGCCAGAAATAATATACCGACTTTTGCGTCAAAACACTATTCACGAAAATCGTAAAAACTGTTTTTTGCAACTTTTGCAAAAACAGATTCACGAAACTTTGCGAGAATACTATTCACAACAAGCAAGATATACGTAATCATATTACGTATTCTTTCTTTTCTTTCAAAAACACTATTTGAGAGAGAAAAATATTATAACCGAATCGAATCGAGTCGAATCAGATTTCTATATTTTTCTCTACCCCTACCCCTTTATTTATAGGGTTAGGGAGGTGCTTGTAAGCAGCTTGCAGTAGAGGTGCTTGTAAGCTGCTTGCAGCAGAGGTGTTTGCAAGGAGGTGCTTGTAAGCAGCTTGCAGCAGAGGTGCTTGCAAGGAGGTGTTTGTAACGATAAATTTATGCAACGTGTCGTACACGCTTATAAATTTAATGTGTTTAATCTTGTCATCTCTATGACATTTATTTATTAATTATAACATTTATAATTAATCAAATAAATTAATTCTCTGATTACTTTCCTATTGGTGTGACCCGATAGGATCTGTGTTATGTTGGTAAATAGAAATTAAAACATTTTAACTTCTACAAATCATAAGAGGCATCTGGCAAAACGCATTATGACCATCCAATTACACAGATGATTTTGTACTGTACAATATCACGATCCAGTAAACTATTTACTCGTGTTAATTTTTTTGTCTCATAGCTGTCAGATTAATTTCAAGGTAGGTTTGTGTCATCCTTGCAAATTAATCTTTTCTTGATCTTGAACAGATTATCAAATATGATTAACTCTTGTTAATCATACCGCATGCAGATAATCTTATTCTATCAAGGGGCCCAGTGACGCTATAACTCGTATAATAAATACGAGGGACAATAGTACTTTTGGTAGACCTTCACTTTCTCAGTATAAGTTATGTATACCGAAGAGCAACCGTTATAGCTACTTTTTACGGATAGCGTTAGGTAACAGTCACAGATACATTCCTATGTAGGAACGATGAATACCTCATACCTTAGAATTTAACACTGAATGAAAGCATTAATGACACGAACACAATTCCGTATAATGTTTCATTGAGGGTCTGTCAAATAGCATGTTCTCTAACATGTATCTATGTGATTAAATTGACAACTCCTTGTCTATGGTCAGTAAAACTTAACCATCATTTAATCCACATACTAACCTTTAATTGGTTAATTAGTGTTATTTGCTAATTACCTCGGTCAGTGACTATTAAGAGTATTTATCATCTATATTATGAAGTTCTACTCATTTCGAATCCAAATACCGAAATGATCCATAATTTGATAAAACTCAAAGAACAAAATGATAATTTTATTAATCATTCAATTCATGAACAAAGCTTTATATAATTAAATTATCGTATTTTTGACTTCTAGATTATTACACTAACAAAGAGATCATCATATGCGACTGAAATCAAACCAAAATCTATTTCCAAATCAATAAGCATCATACCTTTAGTTTCTTGTATCCAAACAAGAAAGGAAGGTCCTTGAGATGTAGGGTTGTAGCCTTCACCTCCTTGTTGATGCTAATGGTGGTTGATGCCTTGCAGCGCCTTGGTGGTTGATGTATGCGTGACCTAGAATGCCTAGCACCAAGATAAGACTCCAAAGTAGAAGTCCTCCACTGTATTCACCAAGAAATTAATTAGAAACCAAAGTTCTTCTTGCTAGAGAGTAGTAGTTTGATCTCCAAGAGAACTAGATCTTGATTCTAGAGTTTGTGGGTTCTCAACACATGAGAGATCAAAATGGGAGGATGCGTGACAAGAATGTTTTGTTGGGTACTTAGAGACACGCCATTGTGTACCGTAACTGATCACTCAAAAGAGCGCGATGTTTCTTTTAAAATTTATAAACTCAGAAATTCTATCGGTTCGGACTGCAAGCGCACAATTCTATCGAGTAGTATATTCGAGGTCAATCCGTAGGGAATATTGGTTTAGAGTCTTGAGCGATCAAATCACAATCTTTCGAAAGGCTAGACGAAATCTGAAAATTTAGAGTTGAAGTTGTGATCAATGTAAATTTGAAAACAATTAAAAGTATTCTGCCAAGCTATAAAAAAAAAGAAAACAATTAAAAGTAATTAAAATAAAGATAGAGATGAGAATTTCTAGGGTTTCAGCACACCATTGCTACTCAATCTACTTTGACAATATACTTCTGTCGGGTTGATTTCCTATTGTTGTTTTATGAAAGACATCACATAGGTCACTGTGAGTTATTTTACGCAATAATGACAGATCTTTCATTGAGATTCTATATAGGACATTGCGAGTTATCTTACACAAATGACTGATTTCTTAAATACACAAGTTGCTAAACATTATACTGCGATTTATCTTACGCAAATGATAGAACTTGGTTCGCGTTTTGTTGTTCCGATTTATGATTTTCTCGCTAAGGTTTTCTTCACATAAATCTAATAAATTCTAACAAGACTAATTCGTGCAACATAGTTTCTCTTACCATTAAAGTACTGTTACTACCTTAAGAGACTAAACTAGATCATCGAATTTAGATGAAGGGATAATAAATCACAAAAGAATTTTGATTAAACAACAAGAAATCATAATTAACAGAAAATATATATATCAAACCATCAAGAGTAACAAGGTTTACTGCCTAGCCCCTAAGAAAGGAACTTAGCCGTGTAACGGCATGATTACAATCACTCATCTCTTTCTCACTTAATCAAATCTAACCCAAATTACAAAGATACTAAACAATTATGTCTAGGGTGCTTATATAGGAGTGAAGGGACGTCTAGAGTTGAGTGGAAGCCAAGAAAATCGATCTGGATACAACTGTCGGCAGTTATTCTCCAAGAGGCGCCTTGGTTACGGACCGTATTGGCTGATACGGTCCGTATTGAGACCATGTCGCTGAAGGGTTTAATGCGTATCGCGCTATCTCCTGGTCCATATTCGGCTAGATCCGTATTAGGCAATACGGGCCGTGACAGAGACTTAGTCGATGAGCGTCGCTTATCCGATTGACCTAATTCTTACTCTATTTAGTGTAAATAGTCCCAAAATCTGTTTTCTGCAAAAAAACATAAAGAAGGGTGTCAATAGCCTTTTTTCTATAATTAAACATAAGTGTGAGAAAATATGCAAAACCTAAGCCAAATTCCTACGTAATTCATCATCATTTTGACTCTGATCAGTAACCAGTGGCAATAGCATATATGTACCAGCCACATCTACTGTCCTTGCACTTAAACCTCATTCTGGTCTCGTCACTGTGCGTATCCCTTATCTCTTTGTTGCAAAGAATGTGAAACCTGACAATTGCCCTATTCATTTGCTCTTTTGAGTCATAGGTTTGTCCCTCTGACAATTCATCCTCATACTCCGCTGCCCTTCCAAACAAACCCATATTTGCTTTCTGAAATCCTGATGTGTCATTCAAAGCCGAAACTGAGTGTTCAAACCCGCGATCTATTATCCAAAACCCGCGATCCATTCTGAAAAACCTCTGTCCAAGCACATGCCTGGTATCTTCCTGGTCACTTTGATCGCTCATACCCTCAGGATCGATGTCACTCCAATTTTCATCTGCCTCTTCTAATTCCGGATCCACTGTATCATCATCCTCATCTGGATTATAAGATTGGCACCAAGAAGCAGCCCGTAGAAGGCTGGTCAATCTGGGATGGGGCCCGACTACTGGACGGTTGGTTAATTTGGAGAGGAGATAGACTTGAGTATCGGGTGAGTACATATTGAAAATTATTAACCTACTGAAAAATTAACTAAATTAATTTAACTAAATTAAAAATTAACCCATTTTCTCTCCTGGATGAGTACATATTGAAAAAAAGGGGCCACAGAGGTATTGGGCGGCTTCTAGACTGGAGCCGCAGCTGCATTGAGCTGCCTGGTAATTGTCAAATTTTCTCTAAATTGGAGTGTTTTGGTTTATTTATTTTTGAGTTATGCTATAATTAAAATTTTTGGCAAACTTTACGCAAAAAAATTTATTTTACTTAGTACTTGGCGAATAAATTTATAAAATTAACAAAGTAATCTTTTTTTAAGTATGTATAATCTACTAATAAGCAACATTAATGGTGCTTTATTTATCATTGAACGAGTTAATTTTTAAGTGGGAATTTTTCTTGAAAACTAAACTCTTCTCTGTACCTTCATACGGAGGTACACACTGAAGTAGTCACAGAAAAACTCATTTTGAGAAAAATATATTATAATAACACCCAAAAACAAAGGCATTCAAAACTCCCACCGGTCATGAAAGCAGCTCACTTCCCAAACCTTCCAGCTCACTACTGCTTCTCTCTATATAAATTAACTTCCATCTATTTAGTTGCACCAAAACATACCCGATCCACAAAATAAAACAGAGAAAAAAAAAAAAAAAACTGAAAGGCTAGTGTGTGGTCTTCTTCTTCAGTACCTACCCTCTAATCATGGTTGTGGAGGGCAACAACGGACCGGTTCCGATCGTGTATGGTCACAAACAATCAACTGTCGTACCTGCCTCGGTGACTGGGGAGGTGAACCATGACCTAACCAACATGGATGTAGCCATGAAACTGCACTACTTGAGAGGGGTCTACTACTTCAAAAAGAGTGAGATAATAGACTCACTAACAGTACTCAGCATGAAGGAACCGATGTTCCCTTGGCTAGACATGTACTACCAGATCAGCGGTCGGATTAGGCAGCCAGAGGAAGCCGGAAACCGGCTGTTTGTCAAGTGTAACGATTGCGGCGTGAGGATTATCGAGGCGAAATGCAAGGTGACGCTCGATGAGTGGTTAAGAGACGAGGAATTGCTGTCCCGGTGCAAGCACCTTGTACCGAGCAAGGTGCTCGGCCCCCAGTTGTATTTCTCGCCTCTCACATATGTGCAGGTTATACTCTCTATCTCTCATCTATTTATTTGTTTGGAATCATATAAACAAATTTACATGCGCAAATATATACTTATTTTGACTTTTGTCAAGATCATTTGATTTGCTCTTTGTTGGTTATACGATATATATATACATGTTTTTGTAATAACTATATATTATAGGCAGTGGCGTAGCCAGGATTTGAGTCAGGGGTAGGCAGATATCGATCGGGTTCGGATTTTTTTTTTTCTAAACGGATTCGGATTCGAATCGCCTCCATAAAAATATAAATATCTATGGTGCAGACGGCCGAATCTGATATGATGATCTTAAATGAACAAAGATTTAAAAATACCCTTCTTCCCTAATTATATTAAACGACTCACACATCCATATCTGAATTCGGAACTGACAATTATTACTCCGAATTGAATCCAAGGGTAGGCAAAATCAAATTTAGAGGTAGGCAAGACCCATTAAAGAACGTAGTCCAAATAAAAAAAAAATTTCCAGGGGTAGGCAGTTGCCTACCCCTGTAGTATTGTAGCTCCGCTACTGATTATAGGGTTGAGACTTGAGAGAGGTGGGGCAAAACTGAAATGAAAACGAGAGAATGTATCTAATGTTAACTTTATAATTAAAGGGGAGTTTTTTTTTTTTTTGGTTTCTATAAAGGGGGAACCAATTTGGGTCCGATGCCCATCGGACTCAAAGTGAGTTCGATAGGTTCGATGACCGTTTGATCTGCTTTAAGATTTGCGTCTACAACTTTTGCATCTGTTTTAAAATTCATGCACATGAATCTTAAAGTAGATCGGACGGTCCCAAAACCCATCGGACCCAAGCTGTTCTCATAAAGGGGAGTTGTTATCCTGCTCAAAATTTTATTTCTTCTTAAACCGGACATCTAATTAAAAGCATACATATACTATAAAAATGTTCTCGTCAAGTAGAACATATTTATCTATTCAATCGTCCAAATTATATATATTAAATAGCCAGGAATTATGTAAAATTGTTGCGGATTGTCTAGGAGAGAATTTTTTATTATATAAAATATTAGAAAATAATATATGAAAAGAGAGTATTTTCGATTCTCGATTTATAGAAGGATACGTAGCATTTATTTGAGTTCAAATTTTGGTCCTGTCAAAATTGGTACAAATCCAAATCTTTATAAATTTTTGTTGGAGCCCAGCTACCATTCGTATTGACCTGGCTTCTTTATCTGAAAGTCCATAAATGCTCCTAGCTATTATCTTACGTACTGCAATAATTATCGTTGTACATAATCTAAAACAAAATGCTTAATTAGTAGTTCTTTGGTTTCATATATGAGGTCCACTTACAATAATTCGGTTTTGTGATTTTCAAAGTCTAAACAGTCGATTCAAACCGTTCAACATGATATCTATATTAAAATGTGTTTGGAGATAAAAAAAATTACATTTTTTTGAATTTTTTTACTATTTAACAAGTATTTTACAAAACTGCTATTTCTCAGTGGTCCAGATTTGTCTAATTAAAACATCAGTTTTGTAAATACTTAATAAATATTAAAAAACGTTAAAAAAATGTAAAATTTGATCTCCAAGCGCATTTAAATATAGAGATCATGTTGAACGGTTTGAATTGATTGTTTGGAGTTTGAACTTTGAAAATCGCAAAACCAAATTGTTGTAAGATGTTGTAACTTACAAATATTATATATATATATATATATAGAGGAGGGATCAAGTACAAAGTTACAACAACCATTTATTTCATTTTCAAAGTCCAAATCGTCGATCCAAACCGTTCAACATGATTATCTAAATAAAATGTGATTGCAGATCAAATTTTACATTTTTTTTGAATTTTTTTACTATTTATTAAGATGGATACAAAATTCAATGGTCTGAATATGACTATTTTTTGTAAAATACTTAATAAATAGTAAAAAAATTCAAAAAAAATGTAAAATTTGATCTGCAAGCACATTTTATTGTGGAGATCATGTTGAACAGTTTGGATCGACGATTTGGACTTTAAAAATGAAAAAAATAGTTATTGTAACTTTGTTGTAATTCAAATTTGTTGTAACTTGATCCCTCCTCTATATATATATATCAATTAAATTCCATTGTATTTTTGGGTTTCACTGTTTCACCGTCTTAATTTCCTATTTGTGTCTTATTTATTTCCTTGGTGATATATATATTTACCTCTCATTAATTTATGTGTATCCAATAAAGTACTGATATGCACGTGGCATCTTACAATCAGATTTTGGTACACGTGTCGTAAACTGGTAATAACTCCATGCAAAACCTTTATTTTTTTATTTTTTTTGTCAAATACGTAGATGCACCACTTAATGCGAGACCCACTCTAAACAAGAAGACAACCAATTAGAAAAAGAGATGATCTGTCTAATTAAGTAACAAAAGAATAAAAGAGAGGGAAATAATGTATTGATTTTATTATGTGAAGCGCATAATTAGGCGTGAATATGTTTAAATTTGAACAGAAGTAAGTTAATTTTGTATAAATTCAAATTTATAGAAAATCATGCCTATAAAGTATAAACAAAGATATGCTGTGAAAAGAAATTATTCTAGAAAAAAAGTAGGCAGATAATAATTTGTATAGCAGGACTATAAAAATATAGAATTAAGTTCAAATCTCCTCAAGTCAAGTAGGAGAAAGCTTGTGAGTTCTTTATTTTTGTCCTATAAGGTCCTTGATGGTCTCAGTATTCAACACAGATCAAACGGTTCAAATTCCCTACATAATGTTATCACCTATGGGCTATATATATATAGGCCTATAGTAGATAAATAGATTTACCTTTTTGTTCATTTAAAAAATTAGAGGTGAAGAGGATAAATGCTAGACTTGCATACGGACAAGGGAATCAAGTGCATTTATAGTACCAGCTTTCTTGAATAGCGTTTAATTTGTACCAATTGATATGAAATAATTAAGTTTCTGTTGAAAAGAAAGTGTGATGCATTGTAACCACATATGAGTTCTTCATTTTGTTCTCTTTCTGGTTGGATGGATTTATTGCGCTTTATTTTCTTTTCTGAAAATAAAGAGCAGCAATATAATGATAATTTAGCAATTCTGATGTCGCGCTCTTTATTAGTTGTTCGTGCATTTTGCTTTCTATGATATAAAAATATATACATAGTTATTAATTATACTTCATTATTTGTAGAAATGGTTCATCACCACACCACTAACTTCATTCAATATTTACTTAATTTTATTCTCTCCTTCGTTTTTTTAATTAATAGTTTACAAAATTCCCCTGTGGAGGCTTGGCTATTGGATTCAGTTGGTCCCATGTAATGGGGGACCCACATTCAGCGGTGAACTGCTTCAACAAATGGTCACAGCTGCTCCAAGACATGAAGACTTTACGAGGCAAACCAAACCCTTTAAACAAATTAGAAAACAACAATATTTCAGCAGCAGACAGTGCGCCTGCTGATGTAGTGCCAAGTTCAGTGAAGGAAGCAGTAGAATCACTGGGGGACACATGGGTGCTCCCCAGCAGTTCCCAAATGGCCACCTACTCCTTTCAGATCAAAGATAACAAGCTCAAGCAATTGCAATCCAGGGAGGGTTTTCAAGTGGGAGACTTTGAACTTATATCAGCCCTGTTGTGGCACACAATTGCAAAGGTATTTACAAATAGGATTGAATATTATATTGATAATAAATTTGTTTCAAAAAGTGATTAGAAAGTAAAAATTATTAAAATAAAAAAAAATGTATACTTTAATTATATGGCTTAGATAGGTTGTGTGTCCAATTTAATGTACTTTAAAAATATATTTTAATTGTGAATTACAAAAACCCTTATAGCTTGAATTTTTAATTGTGAATTTTTAAATGCTAAAAAGGTAGTGCAATTAATATATAATATGAAAAAAATAGGATAAGGGATGCTCATCTACCATTTCCTGTTGCCATGATTAGATATAGAATAATAGAAAGTTGGTATAATAATTCATTAGACCTAACCACCAATCCTGTAGTTACGAATTAATTAATAACATCAACTGTTTATCCCAATTCCAGGTAAGAACAGGTAAAGAGGTCAACACAATAACCCTATGCAAGAATAATCTTTCTAGAAGCAACACAAGCCTAGCCAATGAACAGGGCATCAGTAGTGTGAAAATAGACTCTTCTCCCTCAAAACTAGACATTTCTGAACTGGCCATTGCAATATCCAAAGATGCCAAAAATGAGACCCAAATGGTAGAGGCATTTGTACAAGGAGAGAATGGCTACAAGGATATGGTGGTATATGGTGCAAATCTCACCTTTGTTGACATGCTGGATTTGGATTTGTACGGTTTAACGTTGAAGGGGCAAAAGCCCGTGAATGTAGAGTACGCAATCGACGGGGTTGGCGAAGAAGGGTCAGTGTTGGTCATGCAAGGAAATGAGAATGATGCCAAGTTGGTGGTTTTGGTTTTACCAGAAAATGAATTGCATAAAGTCAAGGAAGTGCTTCCTATGAGCGTTCTGTGAATAAAGTAATATATTAATGGCCTAGTTATGGGTTTCGTTATTTTACTCTTATTTTGGTTAATTGGGATCTTTTATGCTGGCTAGGTTTGTCAAGATGGTTTGCTATGCTTGCCTGAGTTGTATAATTTGATATGCATATGTGATGAAATACATGCTTAATTTCAAAAGTTAAACATTTTCTCTGGTTGTCCACTGCGTGATATATATTAAATATATGGTACGTGCAAGGGTTTATCAAATAGTTGTAATTATTTATTTATTTTTGGCGTGAATCTAAATAATTGTTATGATGAATTTAAGCTAGATTGTGATGGTTTGCTGTATTCTTATTAATTAAGCAGTTGCGTATGCTGACTACTCAGAAATGGTTGTCTACTTGTTTTTGTCATTTGTGTGATATTGAAAGGTCAAGAACTGTTAGTAGTTGGAATGATTTAATTTGGTGAATCTAAGCTTGTCTGAGATGGTTTGTTATATAGTACAACACTTTTGGTTGCTTTATGCTCTTTTTTTTAAGTGTTCAAATGCTCATATTTCATTGTACCTCGTATTTTATATTTTTGTTTTCAAAATCTAAACTGTCGATCTGAACCGCTTAATATGATTTCTATATTAAAATATGCTTAGAGATTAAATTTTATATTTTTTTTAGAAGTTCTTTACTATATATATTTAAGATAGATACAACTTCACTATTTCTAGACTGTTCAAAAACAATGATTTTGTACATATTTAAAAAATTAGTAACAAATTTTAAAAAAATATATAAAATTTGATTTCCAAACATATTTTAATATGGATGGAGTGTTTAGCGGTTCCGATCGACAATTTAAACTTTGAAAACAAAGATATAGAATATGAGATATGATAAAGTATTTGAACCCTCCTCTTTTTATTTTTTTCTTTTCTTTTTGGCATAGTATGAAATGATATTTGTTGGAAGAGGTTACTTGAATAATTAAACTGATTTGGTATGTATTGATATTTAGAGATTCGGGCTGATTACTACCTTTATAAAATGTTACCCATACTGGTTTTAATCGTTTTATAATGATCTTTTAGATATATTTTATGTTGTCTTAATTATTATTAGATGCACACTTATCCATTTCAACATAAAATAATTATTGAGAATTATCAGGTACTTTATACTAAGTCAATATATTATAATTGCTACCGACAATTCTCCAATCTTTCATACTTATACTACTGCATTATGCATACTTAGAATTTAAAACATGTGAAGCGACAAGCATTTGCTTCATTGGTGAAATTGCTTCCTGATAAACTGCAGCAGGATTTATAGGCCCAGTCCAGTCAAGACATAATGCGAAACATTCAAAATTTCTGTTATACTAGGCCGCCAAATTCACCATGCTCAGCCCAAAATAGGCCTATAAACCAATGCAAATCCTCTCTTGTATGCCTAATGCATCTCTTTCCAAAACCCTAGAAATCTTTGACCGAGGGGGAAAGAAGCGGGACAGGTCCGAGCGGCTCTAGGAGAAAGCAGCGAAAATGGCGAAATCCCTTCGATCGAAGAGAAAGAAGAGATTGCGAACGCTCAGGAGAGAGATAGCAGAGCCCTTCTACGAGAAGAAGGAGGAGGCCAAGCTGGCCGCACAGGAGGCTGCGCTCGCCGCCGATAAACTTCCCGTTCGCCTTCCCCCGCAGTCCTCCATGGGTATGTACATCTCCGCCTCACTCTCTCTCTCTCTCTGCCTCTTGTTTTCTACCAAATTTTCATTGAGCTCCTTGTACTTTGGGCTTTTACAATTGATAAACTGGATAATTTAAATATCCAGTATGATTAGGAGATTGTAGGGATTATTGATCTAACAACCTACTTTTGCAAAGAATATCGTGAGAAATTTGCTTGCAAGTCGTTGGCAAGGGGTTTATTCATAATTTCTAGTTAGTCTTATTGTTCATCCGTAACCTGTAAGCCGGCATTTCATTGTGAATTTATATTTCCTTTTCTGTCTTAAAGTCGATGAAAGAACTTAACCAAGCATAGAGATAGACAGCAAATCTTTTTGGGTATTGTATTTTATATATATTTTTTAAAATTGATGAAAGAATACCATGGGAATTTATTTACTTTCCATTCTTTAATTTGATGAAGGGATGATTTGTGTGGTAGTAAAAATAAAAGTGACAATTTAAGAGTTGATTTTGGAGTTTGAACTTGGGAGGTCGGTTTCATGTTTCAGGTTCTATGTAAATAAAAACAGTAACTTACACACATCTTCTGATTTACATATTGATTTTCTCTCAATTTCAACCAAGCAGAAGTGGAGATGGGTGATGGAGGAAGCTCATCCAATCCTTTATTCAAACCTGAGGGAGGAATTGGGAAGAAAAAGATAAAGAAGCTTATAAAACTAAAAAAGGAGTTAAGACTTGCTAAAAGAGGAAAACTCAAGTCAAAGAACGGTCAGAAGTTTTAGTATTTTGCCAGAAAGCTCCTAGTTATGTAGCTAATGTTTTTACCTTCAATTATGCAGTGTGCTTTCTTTTATTTATCTCAGTAGCTTTTGGTGTAGTGGCTATGTTTTTCTTATATGCTAGTAATGCATGTTTCAGGTTACTAGTAATGAAATTATGTTACTTGATAACTGTATCCGTGAATATGTTTTTGCAATAGGAGTTATGGTGCTGCATATTCTTACATATGTTTCAGGAATCAAATTTACAGGAGGAAGATATCAGCTGGTGATCTCTTAGGTCATGTGAATATTGAGGAAAATTAAATCTTTTATTATGCCTGGTTTTTATTCATCGTCTGCATACTCCAGTCCTTTCTGGTAATTATTTTGTTGGACTGCACATTTTCACAGTGCCTAAGACAATGCCTGTCTTGTCTTCCACTGAAAATAGGAACTGTGAACGAAATCTTATCCTACGTCTCAAATAGGTCGGTAAAATGGTATATTATTTATTTTGGGGATGCTCGCTTCCTTGTGTTTCTCTTAACTATAAATCTTGTTGTGTTCAGGAGCAGAACCTGAAATAAACTAGCAAACAGCGGAAATACATATGTAGCACAAAAATAGGATTGGCTTTGTTTATTGATATTCATTGCAACATTTTCATGTATTTCGTAGTTCGTCCTTGCAGTTATATGATACCAATTGCCATAATTAGAATATTTATACTAAAATATGTTAAATTATTTAAAATTATGTTAAATGATACTATATTACATTAAATTATGTTAAAATACAATAAATTACGGTAAATTTTATATGCATATGGATGATATCTTTATTGAGAAGGCGAAAAACGATGACGAAACTTCAAACAGCCGTAAAACGGCGCTTGATTGTCTGATTTCAGCAAACGACACTTTTTGGAAAATTAAGAAAACACACATGCCTCAGCTCAATTGAAACCATTTTCCACGGGAATTTTGAAATCCTTAAAAATAAAAGGCCTTCGAATTTATCTTTACTTTCACCTTTGCATTATTTGACTGCAGTTCAATTGTGCACTACCTATGGAATATTCTATTAAATATGTACAAACTGTCACGCTCCGACAAAATTTGACGCCATTTTCTTCTTAATTTTTTGATAAATCTATGGAAGTTTCCTTCATTCACATAAAATGATCTAAATATACAGAATTGGTCAAAACTTCATTCAGGTATCAAACCATACTTGTTTGGTTGCTTGAGATGCAGCTACTTTGTCTTAAACACAGTTAAAGTATTGAAATAAGCTAAATTTTGTGTTTGAACCACATAGCGCCAAGTTTCCTTCCAAACTAAGATGAACCCAACTTTTTTAAAAATGCCACCATTAGGGACATGTCCAACTAGCATGTTAAATGATAGATTGAGTTGTTTTAATGTTAGATTTGCCAAACTAGCCGTTTTGCACTAAACTAACACAATTAAAAGAGGCTCGTTTTATTCTAATAAAGTCTTTAACTACTTTGTTAACTGCTCTATTGGATGATCAATATAAAAGTCGAAATAGAGAGTTAATGCTCAAGCCGCATCTTGGACTCCAATTATTAACTAAGGTAGAAGTTACCTTACGGCGGCGCTTTGACGGTGGGCTGGAGGCGATGAGGTTTTTCTAGAATTTCGCTTTGGATATCATCGCACGAAGACAGACATCACCTCATGGGATGGAGCTTCGGCTGAAAGTTCTAATAATATCCACAACTAATTACAAATTAATAAATATATCCAGAATTTTTTGGTTTTTCAAAAAATGTCCAAACCGGCCAGATCTTGGTCGGTTTCCTCTCCCCCGGAAGCATGCAAGAAGCTGGCCAGTTTTCTTAATTTTTAATTTATACACACCGGAGAGTCCATTTGATCAATATCTAACACTGAAAATTCAAATTTTTTGTTTAAATTATTTGATAGATTTTTTCTTTTGATGTATAATTAGCATATTTTTACTAAAATACGCTAAATTACTTGAAATTATGTTGAATGACACTGTATTACATTAAATTACGCTAAATTATGTTAAATTACGCTAAATTACGCTAAATTATGTTAAATTACGCTAAAATACGATAAATTACGGTCAATTACATATGCATATGGATGATATCTTTACTGAGAAGGCGAAAAACGACGATGAAACTTCAATCACCCGTAAAACGGCGCTCGATTGTCCGATTTCAGCAAATGACACTTTTCGAAAAACTTGCGAAATTACACATGCCTCAGATCAACCGAAACCATTTCCCACGGAAATTTTGAAATCCTTGAAATAAAAGGCTCTCGAATTTATCTTTATTTCACCTTTGCATGATTTAACCGCAGTTCAATTGTGCATCACCCATGGAATATTTCATTAAATATGTACAAACCGTTACGCTCTGACAAAATTTGACGCCATTTTCTTCTTAATTTTTTAATAAATCTGTGGAAGTTCCTTTCATTCACATCAAATGATCTAAATATACCATTGTTATCACTATGCATTTTATCCTACAAAACAATTTAAAAATTCACCAATTTTAGAATTACAGAATTGGTCAAAACTTCACAAAAGTATCAACCATACTTGTTTGGTTGCTTGAGATGTAGCTACTTTGTCTTAAACACAGTAAAAGTATTGAAATAACCTAAACTTTGTATTTGAACCACATAGCGCCAAGTTTCCATGCAAACTCAGATGAACCTAACTTTTTCAAAAATGCCTCCATTTGGGACAGGTCCAACTAGCAGGATAGATTGTGTTGTTTTAATGTTAGATTAGCCAAACTAGCCATTTTGCACCAAACTAACACAATTAAAAGAGGCTCATTTTATTCTAATAAATTTTTTAACTACTTTGTTAAATGCTCTATTGGATGATCAATATAAAGGTGGAAAGAGAGAGTTAATGCTCAAGCCGCATAATGGACTCCATTTATTAACTAAAGGAGGAGTTACCTTACGGCAGCGCTTTGACGGTGGACTGGTGGCGATGAGATTTTTCTAGAATTTCGCTTTAGAGATCATCACACGAAAACAGACATCACCTCAAGGGATGGAGCTTCGGCCGAAATTTTTAATAATATCCACTGCTAATTACAAATTAATAAATATATCCAGAATTTTTTGGTTGTTCGAAAAATGTCCAAACCGGCCAGATCTTGGCCGGTTTTCTCTCCCCCGGAAACCGACAAGAATCTGACCAGTTTTCTTAATTTTTAATTTATACACCCTGGAGAGTCCATTTTAACAATATCTAACACTGAAAATTCGAATTTTTTGTTTAAATTATTTGGTAGATTTTTTCTTTTGATGTATAATTAGCATATTTATACTAAAATACGCTAAATTACTTGAAAATATGTTGAATGACACTGTATTACAATAAATTACGCTAAATTATGTTAAATTACGCTAAAATACGATAAATTACGGTAAATTACATTTGCATATGGATGATATTTTTACTGAGAAAGCGAAAAACGACGACGAAACTTCAAACAGCCGTAAAACGGCGCTTGATTGTTCGATTTCAGCAAATAACACTTTTCGGAAAACTTACGAAAATACACATGCCTCAGATCAACCGAAACAATTTTCCAACGGGAATTTTGAAATTCTTGAAAATAAAAGGCCCTCGAATTTATCTTTACTTTCATCTTTGCATGATATGACCGCAGTTCAATTGTGCACCACCCATGAAATATTCAATTAAATATGTACAAACCGTCACGCTCCAATAAAATTTGACGCCATTTCCTTTTTAATTTTTTGATAAATCTACGGAAATTTCCTTCATTCCCATCAAATAATCTAAATATACCATTGTTATCACTATGCATTTTATCCTACAAAACAATTTAAAAGTTCACCAATTTTAGAATTACAGAATTGATCAAAACTTCAAAAAGGTATCAACCATACTTGTTTGGTTGCTTGAGATGCAGCTACTTTATTTTAAACACAGTAAAAGTATTGAAATATGCTAAACTTTGTGTTTGAACCATATAGCACCAAGTTTCCTTCCAAACTCAGATGAACCCAACTTTTTAAAAAATGCCACAATTTGGGACAAGTCCAACTAAAAGGTTAAACGATAGATTGAGTTGTTTTAATGTTAGATTAGCCAAACTAGCCATTTTGCACCAAACTAACACAATTAAAAAAGGCTCGTTTTATTCTAATAAAGTTTAACTATTTTGTTAACTGCTCTATTGTATGATCAATATATAGGTCGAAAGAGAGAGTTAATGTCCAAGCCGTATCATGGACTCCATTTTAACTAAGGGAGAAGTTACCTTACGGCGGTGCTTTGATGGTGGGCTGGTGGCGACGAGGTTTTCTAGAATTTTGATTTGGACATCATCGTACGAATATAGACATCACCTCATGGGATGAGCTTCGGCTGAAATTTTTTATAATATCCAAAGTTAATTACAAATTAATAAATATATCTAGAATTTTTTGGTTTTTCAAAAAATGTCCAAACCGACAAGATCTTGGCCTGTTTTCTCTCCTTGGAAGCTGGCAAGAATCTGGTCAGTTTTCTCAATTTTTAATTTATACATCTTGGAGAGCCCATTTGTTCAATATGTAACACTGATAATTAAAATTTTTTGTTTAAATTATTTGATAGAATTTTTCTTTTGATGTATAATTAGCTTATTTATATGAAAATACGCTAAATTACTTGAAATTATGTTGAATGACACTGTATTACAATAATTTTTGCTAAATAATGTTAAATTACGCTAAAATACGATAAATTGCGGTAAATTACCTATGCATATGGATGATATATTTACTGAGATGGTGAAAAACGACGACGAAACTTCAAACAGCTGTAAACCGCGTTTGATTGTCTAATTTCAGCAAATGACACTTTTCGGAAAACTGACGAAAATACACATTCCTCAGTTCAATCGAAACCATTTCCCACAGGAATTTTGAAATCTTTTGAAAATAAAAGACCCTCAAATTTATCTTTACTTTCACCTTTGCATGATTTGACTGTAGTTCAATTGTGCACCACCCATGAAATATTCAATTAAATATGTACAAACCGTCACGCTCCGACAAAATTTGACGCCATTTTCTTCTTAATTTTTTGATAAATCTACGGAAGTTTTCTTCATTCACATCAAATTATCTAAATGTACCATTGTTATTACTATGCATCATATCATACAAAACAATTTGAAAATTCACCAATTTTAAAATTACAGAATTGGTCAAAACATCAAAAAGGTATCAACCATACTTGTTTGGTTGCTTGAGATACAGCTACTTTGTCTTAAACACAGTAAAAGTATTGAAATAAGCTAAAATTTGTGTTGAACCACATAGCGTCAAGTTTCCTTCCAAACTCAGATGAACCCAACTTTTTCAAAAATACCATCATTTGGGACAGGTCCAACTAGCAGGTTAAATGATAGATTGAGTGGTTTCAATGTTAGATTTGCCAAACTAGCCATTTTGCACCAAACTAACACATTAAAAGAGGCTCGTTTTATTCTAATAAGGTTTTTAACTTCTTTGTTAACTGCTCTATTAGATGATCAATATAATGGTCGAAAAAGAGAGTTAATGCTCAAGCCGCATCTTGGACTCCATTTATTAACTAAGGGAGAAGTTACCTTACGGCGGTGCTTTCATGGTCGGCTGGCGGTGACGAGTTTTTCTAGAATTTCGCTTTGGACATCATCGCACGAAGACAGACATCACCTCATGGGATGGAGCTTCAGCCGAAATTTTTAATAATATCCGAAGTTAATTACAAATCAATAAATATACCCAAATTTTTTTGGTTTTTGGAAAAATGTCCAAACCGGTCAGATCTTGGCCGGCTTCCTCTCCCCGGAAGCCGGCAAGAATCTGGCCAGTTTCCTTAATTTTTAATTTATACACCCAGGAGAGTCCATTTGATCAATATATAAGACTGAAAATTAAAATTTTTTGTTTAAATTATTTGATAGATTTTTTTTTGATGTATAATTAGCATATTTATATTAGAATACACTAAATTACTTGAAATTATGTTAAATGACACTGTATTACAATAAATTACTCTAAATTATGTTAAATTACACTAAAATACGATAAATACGGTAAATTACATATGCATATGGATGATATCTTTACTGAGAAGGCGAAAAACGACGACGAAACTTCAAACAGCCGTAAAACGGCGCTTGTTTGTTCGATTTCAGCAAATGACACTTTTCGGAAAACTTACGAAAATACACATGCCTCAGATCAACCGAAACAATTTTCCAACGGGAATTTTGATATTCTTGAAAATAAAAGGCCCTCGAATTGATCTTTACTTTCACCTTTGAATGATTTGGCCGCAGTTCAATTGTGCACCACCTATGGAATATTCCATTAAATATGTACAAACCGTCACGCTCCGACAAAATTTGACGCCATTTTGTTCTTAATTTTTTGAGAAATCTATGGAAGTTTCTTTCATTCACATCAAATGATCTAAATATACCGTTGTTATCACTATGTATCCTATCATACAAAATAATTTGAAAATTCACCAATTTTAGAAATACAGAATTTGTCAAAACTTCAAAAAGGTATCAACCATACTTGTTTGGTTGCTTGAGATACATCTACTTTGTCTTAAACACAGTAAAAATATTGAAATAAGTTAAACTTTGTGTTTGAACCACATAGCGTTAAGTTTCCTCCCAACCTCAGATGAATCCAACTTTTTCAAAAATACCACCATTTGGGACAGGTCCAACTAGTAGGTTAAATGATAAATTGAGTTGTTTTACTGTTAGATTTGCCAAACTAGCCGTTTTGCAGCAAACTAGCCGTTTTGCACCAAACTAACACAATTAAAAGAGGCTCGTTTTATTCTAATAAGGTCTTTAACTCTTTGTTAACTGCTCTATTGGATGATCAATATAATGGTCGAAAGAGAGAGTTAATGCTCAAGCTGCATCTTGGACTCCATTTATTAACTAAGGGGGAAGTTACTTTACGGCGGCGCTTTGATGGTGGGCTGGCGGCGACGAGATTTTTCTAGAATTTTACTTTGGACATCATCGCACGAAGATAGACATCACCTCATGGATGGAGCTTCGGCCGAAATTTTTAATAATATCCAAAGTTAATTACAAATTAAATAATATATACCCAGAATTTTTTGGTTTTTGGAAAAATGTTCAAACCGGCCAGATCTTGGCAAGAATCTGGCCAGTTTTCTTAATTTTTAATTTATGCAACCTGGAGAGTCCATTTGATCAATATCTAACACTGAAAATTAAAATTTTTTGTTTAAATTATTTGATAGATTTTTTTTTTATGTATAATTAGCATATTTATATTAAAATATGCTAAATTACTTGAAATTATGTTGAATGACACTGTATTACTATAAATTACTCTAAATTATGTTAAATTACGCTAAAGTACGATAAAGACGGTAAATTACATATGCATATGGATGATATCTTTACTGAGAAGGCGAAAAACAACGACGAAACTTCAAACAGCCGTAAAACGGCGCTCGATTGTCCGATTTCAGCAAATGACACTTTTCAGAAAACTTGCAGAAATACACATGCCTCAGTTCAACCGAACCCATTTCCCACGGAAATTTTGAAATCCTTGAAAATAAAAGGCCCTCAAATTTAATTTTACTTTCACCTTTGCATGATTTGACCACAGTTCAATTGTGCACCACCCTTGAAATATTCCATTAAATATGTACAAACCGTCACGCTGCGACAAAATTTGACGCCATTTCCTTCTTAATTTTTTAATAAATCTGTGAAAGTTTCTTTCATTACATCAAATGATCTAAATATACCATTGTTATCACTATGCATTTTATCCTACAAAATAATTTGAAAATTGACCAATTTTAGAATTACAGAATTGGTCAAAACTTCAAAAACATATCAACCATACTTGTTTGGTTGCTTGAGATGCAGCTACTTTGTTTTAAACACAGTAAATGTATTGAAATAAGCTAAACTTTGTGTTTGAACCAATAGCGCCAAGTTTCCTTCCAAACTCAGATGAACCCAACTTTTTAAAAAATGCCACCATTTGGAACAGGTCCGACTAACAGGTTAAATGATAGATTGAGTCGTTTTAATGTTAGATTTGCAAAACTAGCCATTTTGCACCAAACTAACCCAATTAAAAAAGGCTCGCTTTATCCGAATAAAAGTTTTAGCTACATTGTTAACTGCTCTATTGGATGATCAATATAAAGGTCGAAAGAGAGAGTTAATGCTCCAGCAGCATCTTGGACTCTATTTATTGACTAAAAGATAAGTTATCTTACGGTGGCGCTTTGAAGGTGGGCTGGTGGCGACGAGGTTTTTCTAAAATTTTGTTTTGGACATCATCGCATGAAGACAGACATCACCTCATTGAATGGAGCTTCAGCCAAAATTTTTGATAATATCCAATGTTAATTACAAATTAATAAATATACCAAGAATTTTTTGGTTTCTTGAAAAATGTCCAAACCGACCAGATCTTGGCCGATTTCCTCTCCCCCGAAACCCTGCAAGAATCTGGCTAGTTTTCTTAATTTTTAATTTATACACCCTGGAGAGTCCATTTGACCAATATTTAACACTGCAAATTCGAGTTTTTTGTTTAAATTATTTAATAGATTTGTTCTTTTGATGTATAATTAGCATATTTATATTAAAATACGCTAAATTACTTGAAACTATGTTGAATGACACTGTATTATATTAAAATTACGCTAAATTATGTTAAATTACGCTAAAATACGATAAATTACGGTAAATTACATATGCATATGGATGATTTCTTTACTGAGAAGGCGAAAAACTACGATGAAACTTCAAACAGCTATAAAACGGCGCTCGATTGTCCGATTTTAGCAAATGACACTTTCCAAAAAACTTGCGAAAATACACATGCCTCAGTTCAACCGAAACCATTTCTCACGGAAATTTTGAAATTCTTGAAAATAAAAGGCCCCCGAATTTATCTTTACTTTCACCTTTGCATGATTTGACTGCAGTTCAATTGTGCACCACCCATAAAATATTCCATTAAATATGTACAAACCGTCACGCTTCGACAAAATTTGACGCCATTTCGTTCTTAATTTTTTGAGAAATCTATGGAAGTTTCTTTCATTCACATCAAATGATCTAAATATACCGTGGTTATCACTATGCATTTTATCCTACAAAATAATTTGAAAATTCACCAATTTTAGAATTACAGAATTGGTCAAAACTTCGAAAAGATATCAACCATACTTGTTTGGTTGCTTGAGATGCAACTACTTTGTTTTAAACATAGTAAATGTATTGAAATAAGCTAAACTTTGTGTTTGAACCAATAGCGCTAAGTTTTCTTCCAAACTCATATGAACCCAACTTTTTAAAAAATGCCACTATTTGGGACTGGTTCAACTAGTAAGTTAAATGATAGATTGAGTTAATTAGCCAATCTAGCTGTTTTGCACCAAACTACCACAATTAAAAGAGGTTCACTTTATCCTATTAAAGTCTTTAACTACTTTGTTAACTGCTCTATTGAATGATTAATATAAAGGTCGGAAGAGAGAGTTAATGCTCAAGCCGCATCTTGGACTCCATTTATTAACTAAGAGAGAAGTTACGTTATGGCGGCGCTTTGATGGTGAGCTGGTGGCGACGAGGTTTTTTCTAGAATTTGGCTTTGGACATCATCGCACAAAGACAGACATTACCTCATAGGATGGAGCATCGGCCGAAATTTTTAATAATATCCAAAGTTAATTACAAATTAATAAATATACCCAGAAATTTTTTGGTTTTCGAAAAATGTACAAGCCGGTCAAATCTTGGCCGATTTTCTCTCCCCGGAAGCCGACAAGAATCTGGCCAGTTTTCTTAATTTTTAATGTATACACCCCGGAGAGTCAATTTGATTAATATCTAACACTGAAATTTTGAATTTTTTGTTTAAATTATTTGATAGATTTTTTCTTTTGATGTATAATTAGCATATTTATACTAAAATACGCTAAATTACTTGAAATTATGTTGAACGACACTGTATTATATTAAATTACGCTAAAATACGATAAATTACGGTGAAATATATATGCATATGGATGATATCTTTACTGAGAAGGCAAAAAACAATGACGAAACATCAAACAGCCGTAAAACGGCGCTCGATTGTCCGATTTCAGCAAATGACACTTTTTGAGAAACTTGCAAAAATAAGTTTGCCTCAGTTCAACCGAAACCATTTCCCACGGAAATTTTGAAATCTTTGAAAATAAAAGGCCCTCGAATTTATCTTTACTTTCACCTTCGCATGATTTGACCGTAGTTCAATTGTGCACCACCCATGAAATATTCCATTAAATATGTACAAACCGTCACGCTTCGACAAAATTTGACGCCATTTCCTTCTTAACTTTTTGATAAATCTATGAAAGTTTCATTCATTCACATCAAATTATTTAAATATATCATTGTTATCACTATGCATTTTATCCTACAAAATAATTTGAAAATTCACCAATTTTAGAATTATAGAATTGGTCAAACTTCAAAAAGATATCAACCATACTTGTTTGGTTGCTTGAGATACAGCTAATTTGTCTTAAACACAGTAAAAGTATTTAAATAAGCTAAACTTTGTTTTTGAACCACATAGCGTCAAGTTTTCTTCCAAACTCAGATGAACCCAACTTTTTCAAAAATGTCACCATTTGGGACAGGTCCAACTATCTAGTTAAATGATAGATTGAGTTGTTTTAATGTTAGATTAGCCAAACTAGCCGTTTTGCACCAAACTAACACAATTAAAAGAGTCTCGTTTTATCTTAATTAAGTTTTTAACTACTTAGTTAACTGCTATATTGGAAGATCAATATAAAGGTCGAATGAGAGAGTTAATGCTCCAGCGGCATCTTGGACTCCAATTATTAACTAAGGGAGAAGTTACCTTATGTCGGCACTTTGATGGTGGGCTGGTGGCGACTAGATTTTTCTAGAATTTCGCTTTAGACATCATCGCACGGGATGGAGCTCTGGCTGACATTTTTATTAATATCCAAAGTTAATTAGAAATTAATAAATATATCCAGAATTTCTTGGTTTTTCAAAAAATGATAAACCGGCCAGATCCCGGCCGATTTCTTCTCTCCCAGAAGCCAGCAAGAATCTGGCCAGTTTCCTTAATTTTTTGTATACACCCTGGAGAGTATTTGATTAATATCTAACACTGAAAATTCAAATTTTTGTTTAAATTATTTGTTAGAATACCTCTTTTGATGTATAATTAGCATATTTATAGTAAAATACGCTAAATTACTTGAAATTATGTTGAATCACACTATATTACATTAAATTACGCTAAAATACAGCAAATTACGATTAATTACATATGAATATGGATGATTTCTTTACTGAGAAGGCGAAAAACGATGACGAAACTTGAAACAACCGTAAAACGGCGCTCGAGTGTCCGATTTCAGCAAATGACAGTTTTCGAAAAACTTGTAAAAATACGCATGCGTCAGTTCAACCGAAACCATTTCCCACGGTTATTTTGAAATCCATGAAAATAAAAGTCCCTCGAATTTATCTTTACTTTCACATTTTCATGATTTGACCGCAGTTCAATTGTACACCACCCATGGAATATTCCATTAAATATGTACAAACCGTCACGCTCTAACAAAATTTGAAGCAATTTCCTTCTTAATTTTTTGATAAATCTATGGAAGTTTCCTTCATTCAAATCAAATGATCTAAATATACCATTGTTATCACTATGCATCTTATCCTACAAAATAATTTGAAAATTCACCAATTTTAGAATTACATAATTGGTCAAAACTTCAAAAAGGTATCAGCCATGCTTCTTTGGTTACTTGAGATGCAGCTACTTTGTCTTAAACACCATAAAAGTATTAAAATAAGCTAAACTTTGTCTTTGAACAACATAGAGCCAAGTTTCCTTCCAAACTCAGATAAACCTAACTTTTTCAAAAATGCCACCATTTGGGACAGGTCCAACTAGCTGGTTGAATGATAGATTGAGTTGTTTAATGTTAGATTAGCCAAACTAGCCGTTTTGCATCGAACTAACACAATTAAAAAAGGCTCGCTTTATTCTAATAAAGTCTTTAACTATTTGGTTAACTGCTCTATTGGAATATCAATATAAATGTCAAAAGAGAGAGTTAATGCTTCAGCCGCATGTTGGACTCCATTTATTAACTAAGGGGGAAGTTACCTTATGTCAGCGCTTTGATGGTGGACTGGTGGCGATGAGGTTTTTCTAGATTTCGCTTTAGACATCCACACACGAAGACAGACATCATCGCACGGGTTGGAGCTTCGGGTGACATTTTTATTAATATGCAACGTTCAGTACAAATTAATAAATATACCCAGAATTTCTTGGTTTTTCGAAAAATATCCAAACCGGCCAGATCCTGGCCGGTTTACTCTCCGGCAAGAATTTGGCCGGTTTTCTCAATTTTTTCTATACACCCTGGAGAGCCCATTTGATCAATATCTAATACTGAAAATTCGAATTTTTTAGTTAAAATTATTTGTTAGATTACTTTTTGATATATAATTAGCATATTTATACTAAAGTACGCTAAATTACTTGAAATTATGTTGAATTACACTATATTACATTAAATTATGCTAAATTATGTTAAATTACGCTAAAATACGGTAATATAGTAAATTACATATGAATATGAATGATATCTTTTCTGAGAAGGCAAGAAACGACGATGAAACTTGAAACGGCCATAAAACGGTGCTCGAGTGTCGGATTTCAGCAAATGACCATTTTTCCAAAAACTTGCGAAAATACACATGCTTCAGTACAACCGAACCATTTCCCACGAGAATTTTGAAATCCATGAAAATAAAAGTCTCTCAAATTTATCTTTACTTTCACCTTTACATGATTTGACCCAGTTCAATTGTGCACCACGCATGGAATATGCCACTAAATATGTACAAACCGTCATGCTCCGACAAAATTTGATACAATTTCCTTCTTAAATTTTTGATAAATTTGTAGAAGTTTCCTTCATTCACATCAAATGATCTAAATATACCATTGTTATCATTATGCATCTTATCCTATAAAACAATTTGAAAATTCACAAATTTTAGAATTACAGAATTGGTCAAAACTTCACAAATGTTTCAGCCATACTTGTTTGGTTGCTTGAGATGCAGCTACTTTGTCTTAAACACAGTAAAAATATTAAAATAAGCTAAACTTTGTCTTTGAACCACATAGCGCCAAGTTTCCTTTCAAACTCAGATAGATCTAACTTTTTCAAAAATGCCACATTTTGAGACAGATCCAACTAGCTGGTTAAATGATAAATTGAGTTGTTATTATTATTGGTACGATAACATTGCATTGCTTGAACTAGTTATAACAATTTATGTGGGACGTATCAATTTACGAAGCAAGACTACAGTGTTATTTGGGTTCGTTGGTAGTGTGCAGAATAGCAAAATAATTGTGTTGTTGCTCTGTTGAAAAGCGTCATCAACTAGTTTGAAATAGCATCAGATCAGAATAGTACTATTCAGTTTATTCCACCAAAACAATGGAATAGCACTGATTGCCGTACATACTCACCTGTCCATCCTTTTGCTTGCAAATAATGTACAAGTCATTGCGATATTTTTATAGGAATCCACCAGTGGTGCAAAAATACTATAATTTTACTTTTATTCAGAATAATATTATTCTATTTGTGAAATTGGTCCCAAATCCCTATTATGCCAGGCTAACCAGAGAAATTTAATTACACTTTCATCGAATTTGCCACTCACTGTTCCATCACAGGTGAGTCCTATACGGTTTCGACAAGTATGGATCGTATAAATTAAATTTGGTACGTAGTTCACATTTTGGAAGAGGGTGATGTGGCGGGACAAAGTTGGTGGAAGGAATTAATCCAAATGGCTATTTGGTTTTTTTTACATATCAAATTAATCAAATAAACTTTTGGCTTCCTGATCTTTCTCGACGCATACTCTTAGTTTCAAAATTTGTGGCATACTGGCATAGCTGAGTTTGGTTTGTGATAATATATGATTTAACAGTGGACGGTACTCTTTAGATGAATTAATAAAAAAAAGGGAATTAACTGGTGTTCCTGATAGCCATTTGATAATATATGAAGTTTTTTCTACTATCTTCCTTTTTTTTGTTTCTGGAATTTTTGTGTGAACTAAAAGGCTTTTAACGGATTCTTGTTGGAAATTATAACAATGATTAATTTTAGGCTTCTACTTCAAACAAAAGTATAGTCCCCAAGTATATCATTTCACCTAAAGAAATGACGTTACTATCCTTCAAGGACTTCATGTAGATCCTATGACAAAAACATGCTAAGCACAGAAACCACCTTCAGGCTCACGGTTTATTCTCACACACGCCAAGTTGGCGTGAGATTTTGAAGAAAGGGATGTACTTTATTACCGAATTCTTAATCAAGATGATCAAATGGGATCATTTAGACATGTCCGGTTAAGTAGCTAACGGAACTTATGAAGAACTCCATTCTTTTTCTATAGAGAAAAAAAAAAGGAAGTCAGATGTTTTCAGGTCGAACGTAATACTTGGATTTGATCATTTGCAAGTTTTTTTTCTCAAACTAAAATTTGTCCTATCAAAATTAACAAGAGCCAAAATTGTTGCTTGATAGTTTTTAATCAACATCAAATGCAAGAACTAATATTTGATCTGGTGGCAAAGAACAACCCCTTTCATACTAGAAGTCGTGGAATCAAAATCTAGATGGTTAGTAAATATTCATTCTGAAATTTGAAAGAAGAATTCGAAAAAAGATCATCTTGGTGAACCATGCGGTCAAAAGCTTGTGAAAGGGAGTTCATGCAAGCGAGCGATATGCCGAGCCAAGGAGAATGGCAGGAAGTCCGCCGCAAGAAGAGATACCCGACCAACTGGCGCAGCTCTAGCCCCCAGCAGCCGAGAACCAAGCCTTATGTACCCTACTCCACCTATGCCCAAGTTCTTTGCAGGAATGTTTCTCCCTCAGCCATGAGTGCGGACGGCTCCACCAGGTTTCCCTCCCCTCCATCTTCTCAGCCGACAACACCCTCCGCCCGACCATCCACGGTTTACTATGTCTCTCCACACAGTCCTTCTCGCCTGCGATTCCCTCCTTCTCCATCATTTGCTGAGTGGAAGGGTCGTTGCTTCAGGTGTTGCCGTACAGGCCATGAGGCGGCGGCTTGTCGCAACCCCAAAAGATGTGGCCGTTGTTGGTCGTATGGCCACATAGGCTCTCGGTGCACACAAGAGGTAGTACCGCCTCCAGCTCCCACCTCTGAAGTGTCGTCACCCAAACCTCTACTACACACAGAACCTGGCTTTGACGAACTCTTAGCAGAGTCCTACCCGTACAGAGCACCTGAAATGCCGGTGGAGAGGCCTCTCAATCTCCACTGCTTCATAGAACGCGATGAAGAATACTTCAAAGAGCTCAACCGCCTCAAAAATGCCGTGGTCATGTATACCTGCAACTTTGAATGGGACCTCACAGCCGACAATGCCGGGGACTACGCTGTCCGAACCAATCTTGTGAGTCGGGAGGAGATCCAAGTTAGCGAACTCTCGGGCTCAACCGCTTTCAGCCAAAGTGTTGGGACGAGGGGATACTTGGGACGAGGGGATAACTTTTCAGCCATGGTCTCCCCTAGATGAGGTGGCTATAAGTGTGCCGGTATACAAAGTGTTGTTATCCCTCACGGGTGTGCAGCCTCACCTTTGGAGAGAATCTGCGGTGGCTCAAGCTCTCAACCGCTTTGGTCTTTATCTGGGTTCTGTCCAGCCGGAACACCCGGCAAAACTCACCTCCTGGATGGCAGCAGCGGCGGTAGACGACCTTTCGTTGGTGCCACACCGACTTACACTACATGTTGGAGGCATGCTGTACACGGTAACTGTCCACACCGTTAACTGGAAGAGGTCTCCCCTCTACTCAGTAACAGACATGCCAAAACAGCCCAAGGTATACACCCGGCCGCAACCACCATCGGCCCCTTCTTCCTCTGATGAGGACATGTGCTATGATGATCAAGAACCCATTCCTATGAGTCGGCGTGTTCTCCGGGAACTATGCCGAGGGCGCACGGCTGATACATTGCCACCGAAGCTACAGCAGTTCGCATCAATGGAGGTCATACCAATGGAGCACCCACGGGATCTGCTGCACCAGTCGGCCACAGAAGATCTCTCGGGGCTGGATCAGATAGTACAGCCAGAGAATCAGAATGTTCTCAGGATTACTCAAAATAGATCGGATCAGGTCATGATTGAAGAAGGGCAAACTCGTGTGGCGGGTCAACAAATACAACATACCCCGGTCCGCATCCTGAGGAGGCCGGGGAAGGAAGCAACAGAGAATCAACTCTCGGGAATTACTCCACCACACCCAGTTTCCCAGTCATCTCGAGCGCCGACAAAAAATGCTTCGCCCCGTCAGGCGGGTTCGGGCGTAGTCATAACCGACCCAACACAGGGGCCGCTTCACGGAACTGGGCCGTAAAGGATCCCGGTACGTACTCCTGCTCCGGATTCTTCTGCAAAGGGAAAAGGAGGTGCAGGAGGCGGCAGGAGACATGTGTCAACCAGTAAGCCAGTCGCGTTGGCACAGAAAAACATGAGCTGTCTAGCCTCAGGAAAAAACAAAACTGCAAAGGAGGATGGGCAACGGGCCGCATCTGGGCCGAGCTCCTCTGAGCAGACCCTTGGGGACTTTAGGAAAACAGTGCGCAAGCGAAAGAAGGCTTCTGGGCCATCCGGACCTGGGCCGTCCGGTTCTGGGCCATCTCCTACACCAGGGCCGTTAAGGGTGGACGGATTACATCAAAATCAGGGGGCCGAAGCTGGGATGGATGAGAGGACCAAAGCTGGGATGGATGAGAGGGCCACGGTAGATATAAATGCAGCAGGATATTATCAGGTCCGGCTTCCAACCTACCAAATGGAAAAAATAGCTGCAGAGTGTGGGTTCCAAATCAAGGATATCGAACGCATGGTGCAAAAGGACAACGAGCAGAGAAACACATCAGACCATGCAGGCACCTCACGGTCAGACAATGGCGATGAGGACATGGACTATGACCTATCTCGCTTTGATCTAGACCCAAATGATGTTCTCACCTCTGACGAAGAATAGAGCTGGGAAGAGCAATTGAAGAAGTAGTTGTTTTGAGTTATAATTTAATGTTAATTAAAAAATTCAAACTTCTATCTTGGAATTGTAGGGGGTTGGGTAATTTGCAAAAATGTGATGTGGCGAGAAATATTATTAGACAATCGAGATGTGACTTGTGTATGTTACAAGAAACAAAATGGAATGAATATAAATTGGAGTACTATTCTCGCCTTCTTCCTACTTTTTTTGAAAAACAGTGTGTGGTGGTCAATGCAATGAACTCCTCAGGGGGAATGTTGATATCCTGGAAGAGAAGTTATGAACTCATTAACTCATGGGCTTCACCTCATTCTTGCAGCGCCCTCCTAAGACAGATAAGTACGGGGGCTTTAATTCTTCTTACTAATGTGTATGGTCCAGTGGTAGATGCACTTAAACCTCAATTGACTTCAATTTGGTGCGTTGGCTCATAGACAGATCCGGAACCAACTACAATTTTCATTTAATGACCCTTTTTAATGACTTCATCCGAGATAAGGAACTAATCGATGTCCCGCTTAAAAACCGATTGTTTACATGGTCAAACAAACAACCCAATCCTTCTCATTCGCGGATTGACCGGATTTTCGTATCATCCGACATATCTATGCATTTCCCGATCCTTACTGTACATGGCTTAGAGGTATTAATCTCTGATCATTCTCCTCTTATCCTGAATTGTAGCTCGGGGTTGACACAACAAAGGCAGCACAGAATCGAGTTATTCTGGTTATCGAATAAACAGGCAAACGACATTATCAAAGGGATCTGGCAACCAATGGCAAGGCCGAGAGTACAGGGGCTGGCACAGGGGCTGGACCGTTTTCTACTTAACACACAGCAAATGCATGAAAAACTGAGGATATGGCACTGCCAGAATTTCGGCGATTTAGAGAAGCAGCTACGGTGCTGTAAAAAATCAATTTTGTTAATAGATAGAATTGAAGAAAGAAGGGTGCTACACACAAATGAGTTCCAATTTCGAATCCAGATACGGGAGAGAGCTTATTTGTTGGCAACCATTATTGAGGCAAGGTGGCATCAGAGATCAAGAAGTAAATGGTTGGCCTTGGGGGACAGGAACACACGGTATTTCCACACCGTGGCCTCGTCAAGACAAAGGCGAAACATGGTCACCACTCTCGACTATGAGGGTGCGACACTACACAGGGATGATCAGATTAGAGGAGCATTTCTGTCACACATGAAGGGGCTGCTCGGAACTGACCATGAGGTCCTCCAATTCCATCCAGAGAGTTTATATGAAGACAACTTTGACTTGTCGGCCCTAGAGGCACCATTCACAGTGACCGAACTAGCAGTAGCTGTTGGCCAATTGGCAAAGAACAAGGCGTCGGGTCCCGATGGGCTCCCAAACGAGTTCTTAAAAGTTCATTGGTTGACAATAAAAGATGAATTGCTGAATATCCTGCACGGCTTCTATGACCATCAAGTTGATTTACGGGAGGTAAATAAAGCTAACATCATAATGGTACCCAAGAAGGATGTCCCCACACGGCTGACCGACTATAGGCCGATTAGTGTTATGAGTGTAATCCCTAAACTGATCGCCAAGATTTTGGCTAATCATTTGAGGGAGTCCCTACCTCAATTAATTAGCCCGAATCAAACGGCGTTCATAAGGGGACGACAAATCACGGAAAACTTCAATGCCACCCGAGAGATGTTGCATCATATATCTGAAAATTGCCACTCGGCGATGTTTGTAAAACTGGACTTCGCCAAAGCATTTGATTCAGTTAGTTGGCCGTTCTTAAAGGATATCTTAACGGCGAGGGGATTCCCTAGTAGGTGGATTACTTGGATTGACAACATTCTGCAAACTTCCTCTTCAAGAGTGGTTCTTAATGGGGCGGTTTCTGACTATTTCATGCATAAGAGGGGGTTGAGACAGGGGGATCCATTATCCCCCATGTTGTTTAATATTGCTGCTGATGTACTACATCGTATGATCCAAAAATTGAATGACAGTCTCAGCTCCAGAATTTCCCTTAGATTAAACAGGGCAATTTATGCACAGCAATACGCTGACGACACGGCTCTCATAGCAGCCACCGACCCTTCAACAGTGGCCTCACTAAAGATTATCTTGCGGCTGTTTACGGCGGTTTCAGGTTTATCAATAAACTACCAAAAGAGTACATGGATCCCACTTAATGTAAGGCCGCAGAGAGTCCCTATGATCACTGCGGTTATGGGGTGCGCTCAATCCAATTTCCCAATTAATTATCTGGGTTTACCGCTTACGATTAATAGGCCGCACCGTAATCTTTACTTGCCTTTGATTGAAAAGATAGAGCACAGACTTGAGGGGTGGAAGAGCAAGCTACTGTCACGTGGAGGTCGCCTACAATTAATGAATTCTGTGCTGAGTTCTATTCCGATCTACTCATGGCCTCCTTCCTCTTGCCTAAGTGGGTCATCAAGAGAATAGATCAAATACGAAGGAATTTCTTGTGGGGGAAATCAGAGTCTCGAAAGGGAATTTCTCTAGTCAACTGGCCTCTGGTTTGTACTCCGAAACAGCATGGTGGAATGAGGGCTGTAAATCTTATGTTGCAGAACCAAGCACTCATAATGCGGTGGTGGTGGAGATTGTACAGGAACAGGGAGTCTCTTTGGGCAACAACCTGTACTGCCTTATATTGCGCAACACCTGCACTACTGGGACCACAAATTTGGAACACACAGGGCTCTTTCTTTTGGAAACAACTCGGTCAGTTAAGGAATATATTCTTGTGGAGTACTAGATGGATTACAGGTACGGGTACCGACATATCGTACTGGTACGACACGTGGACGTATCCTACTGTTCAGATGATGACAGACTATAGCATTACCAATCGGACATTGTCGCTTCAAGAAGCGGTGCTGTCCTCCAGAGAGTTCACAGAGGAAATCGTCCTGACACAACAGGCAGATCAATTGCAATGGCGGTGGACTCCTAGTGGCCAATACTCAGCCAAGTCATTGTACGAGGTTATCATAACGGGGGGTAAAACAAAATGGCGATACTGGCATATTTGGAGGCTGAGAATTCCCCCCACAGTGAAAATCTTCTCCTTCCTGTGGCTAAAAGGTAAGCTGCTAACTCATGACATGCTGCAGCACAGAGGGATAACATGTGACCTTCCATGTGCAACATGTACGGGGTGTGCCTACGAAACAGCCATTCATCTATTTGTTCAGTGTCGGTATGCTGCTGAATACTGGCGATGGATAGCAAGGCTGCTGGGACAGAGAATTCTGTGTGAAGGTGAATCCGTCCAGCTGACTTTCGACAGATCATGGAGGAGTTGTAAGGGATTAGTGCCTAAAAGAATTTGGGGGACATTCTTCTGGGCATCATGCTGGACGTTGTGGAAAGAACGAAACAGGAAGATATTCGAGGGAAAGATCAATGACCCGAGAAGAGTAGCAGAGAAGGCAGTGCAGGAGGGGAGGATGTGGCTGCGCTTCTGTTGAATTTCTTTCATACAAGGGGGAATTTACTGAGAGTGTTGGTTGCATTTTTGTAATTAGATGTATATACTGATAGCCACTATCAGTTTTTCAAAAAAAAAAGAAATTTGAAAGAACCATAGCCGATGGCACAGACCAAATTTCTAAAGTGCCCTCGCTATAGATATCAAATTCATTCTGATTTACTGGTGCATTTTGGGTCATTGTGAGGTGGAAAATGTTAGATTTTTGTATACATAGGTGGGAAATGTTAGATTTTTGTCTTCACTTTTTGCTCAAAATGAGCACAAATAATTAAAATCAAGTGCATTACTTATCAGTTATCACAACCTAAGTAATAACTATTTAAGTGGAAAAAAACTGTGCAGATACTTTAGGACTATTGTGATATGCATAACTCTTCTAACAATATTGATGCAGCTAATTCTCTTCAATTGACAAAATGATTTTTTCCTCTTTCCAAGTTTTTAGAAATTCAAAATGAATTTAGAAAATACATGGAGTAACTTGTGGCTTTTCCTTCAAATCTAAAATAAATATTTTACTGAAATTTTCTCTAGCATACTAAAAGGATTAAAAAAATCTGAATTATAAAAAAGATTTTTAAAACTAGAACTTTTTTCGGTTGATTATGTAAATATATCTTCTATTTAATTGACAACTTCTTTTTGCTAGCTTTCCCTCCCTAAATTTTGTGAATTAGATTTAATACACTTCCTATCCAATTGACAACAATTTTAACTCTTTAATTTTAATAATATTTTGTAAATATATGTACCATAGATGTTGAAACAACTTATTATGTCAAAATATTGGAACAACATATTCTGTCAGAATATTGAAACAACATATTCAGTCGGAATATGTTGAATGTTGCTTATCTAGTCGTACTTATATTGAGTCTTAGATTTACAAGTCCATGCGCTTGATCAAGCTGACAGTGGACCAAGCGAACTCTGCCGAGATGATATTTGCAGTTGTTGTACGAACTTGAGGATGCACAAGCAAGCATTGGAAGAACCATATCCGATGACACATTTCTTTATGGCATATTCCAAATTTCGAATGTGCCCTTGGCTATAGATATTATAAAATATTCATTATGATTTGGCAGCACATTTTTTACTTCATCACTGACATTAGTAAAATTTCCAGAGCCATCTTTGGCAACTCTCAAATGATACCGTGTAGGATTAGTGTTGAGGAGAGATCCTAATACGGCTCTTGTGATTGAATATTTGTATGCGGAATGTTCTACATATTTCTCTCTATCTAAAAATACTAATTTATTTTACAGAAATTTCTCTAGCATACTAAATGAATTAAAATAACTGAATTTTAAAGATGGTTTTTAAAACTGGAATTTTTTCTTCTAATTATATAAATATATTTCCTATTCGATTGACAACAATATATTTTCTTCTAGCTTTGCCTCTCAAAATTTTGTGAATTAGATTTAATATGCGTCATATTCAATATATGACAATTTTAACTTTTTAAGAGGCAAAGCTAAAAAAAAAGATATTGAATAGGACGCGTATTAAATGGTATTAAAATTGAATACGACAATTTATAGATGTAGTCTAGAATTAACTACTCTTTAGTTAATGATCTTTTTGTTGAAGATCATATAAAAACATTGTTGGTCAGTTGTTTGTTATATTTTCTGTTGATAATCATAATGTAGCTATATATTTGGGTACTATCTTTACAAGTAGGAGACATTTTAGTGGTTATCTCAGTAATTGCTTGACTGATTTATTGTGAAGAAAACACTCATCTGCCTCCTAAAGAGCTAAAAGGGATAATATGTTGCAAAACAAGCCACAATTATTATATCCGGCTTCATCTGATACTTGCATGTACCTCAAGTACGTACAACAGTAAATGTCATCTCACATAGCTCGCTTGGTCCACTGTCAGCTTGATCATGTGCTACCTGTTGAAGGCCATGCTAGGCAGCCTCAAGATACAGATTCAGTGTCATGCTGTAAGGAATTGCAAATCTAAGCCTCAACAGAAAAACTAAAGCAACATTCAACATATTAGGATTGAATATGTTGTTCAATATTTTGACCGAATATGTTGAATGTTGCTTATCTAGTTGTTTTTTTTAGTCTTAGATGTGTAGACCAAATGATATGAATATAATAATATATATATCAATTAAAATTGCACATCGGTTACGTACTATTTATTTATTTATTTTCGAATGGTTCGGGCATTTAGTCTACTAACTCCATCAATGAAGCTATTGAATAGAAGCAATACAAGGATCAAAAGCAATATGATGCCCGACCAATAGCGAGGTAATGGAGTTATATATTTTTCTCTTTCCTCGTGCTTCAATATTACATATATTTGAAATATAAATTTTCAAAATTTATACAAGGATAAAAAATATACATTTTAAAAATTAATTTCTTTTGCCATGTCAGAGAAACTAAGGAGGAATGAAATTATTTAAATTTGTGATGAAAGATTGTTAAATTGTTTTGTAATCAATAAATTTAATTTTTATAATTACAGAGATATTTCCTAAATTAAAGGGTTTGTATGTGCCGGATAGCAGTAAGCTAAAAATCAACTAAGCTTTCTCCAATTGAATTTTAAACCGACAAATATAATTTACAAGATTCTTAATCTAATCTATTCTTAATAAACTGATCCGTACTATTTACAACAATTTTTTTTGTTCCAGATTGCCAGTAGGGCTGCTAATTGGACAGGTTTGTCCGTGGACAAACCGGGCTGAACAATCGCTGAACAAAGTTCGGACGAGTTGTAATAGAACGGGTTCAATGTTCAGTCCAGGTTCAATATAATTTTTATCGGTGGATCAAATCTGAACATGGCCTGAACAAAGTTTGGTTATGTTTATTTAGCAGTCCGTTTGAGAAGCCGGACAGGTTTTGAGCAGCCCGTTTGAGTAGGTTTTGAAACAGATCGATTTCACTCAGACACTCGCAATTAGTTGCTGATTCAAAATTTTAGTTTCACAATTAATTATAATTCAAAATCAGACCTGTTTTGAACAAGGCTCAGCTTTGAACAAAACTGAACGACCTGAGCATGAGCAATTTGTCTTTCATTTCGGGCCGATCATGAACAGGGCTTTATATATTTCAATTTCAATCCGGACCGGTCATGAACAGGACTTTCGTTCATTAGCAGCCCTTGCCAGTAACCGTTTTTTGTTACCCACCCATGGCTTGCTACTTGGTCCGAGATGCAGAGACTGGATCCGTTTAAGACCCCAGACGAGGTCAAAGTTATACATGGCACGGCAGTTGACTTGACTGTCCCCAACCAATAGAAATATGTGGAAAGTCATTGTCTTTCATTGTCATTTTTTGCTTTTTTTTTTTTTAGTTCTTGTACAAAGATTATTAAGAATTTCAATTTATCCGTGGTGATAATTAATTACTTCAATAAAAGCCTTTCTTCACCATCTTTATCATCACAGGTAATTAAAAAAAGAAGACGAAAGCGCTTCCCGTGTTAGTTAGGTACTGCTCCTTATTTCTATCTGGACATATAGCCATTAAACCAGTGTTAAACATGTATATTTGTAGTACATAATTGGAGCCAATTAGCCAAATTTATTTGAAGAACTCCTATTATTACAACATGCAATCACCATTTTTTAAAATTGTATAGTGGCACAATTAACACCAGCACGACTAGGCAGTAGGCACCACTTGTAGCTAACTCAAGGAACTTCAGTTTTTCTTTATTTCAAAATTTACAAATGTATATAAAAAATTCAGTCCCTCTTAATTTCTATATCATTATTGCAAATACAGCTCTATCACAATTGCTCGTTGACTAATCAAAAGTCAACGGCTCTAAATCTTGAGCTGGCATTTGGATTTTATTTTATTTAAATTCCACTACTCCGCACACTTATCCAATTTGTTTATTTTACAAAATATCCCTTTTAGAACAAAATGTCCAAAGTTCCTTCTTAGAAGCATCAATTTACAAATTATCATGTATTGGGTGTGGAGGTAACATTTGTGAACATTTTCATTTTTTTTTTATTGGAGTTGATATTGCGAACGCCAATTTACAAAATTGAGTGTTTAAAGATATGTTTGGATGAGAGTTAGAATAGTTAGAATAGTGAAATTTGAAATTAGTATATGAAAATAGAGAAAAAAATAATGATTTTATTTTGAAAACGGAGTAGGTCCGACGCCCATTGAACCTACTCTTAGGTTCAATGAGCATGATGACCGTCTAATCTAATTTAAGATTTGTGCGCACAAAAATTGAAACAGACGCGCACGAAGTTTAAAGCGTTCTACATGAATCTTCAAGCAAATCGACAGTGATTAAACCCATCGAACCGGAGTAGGTCCGATGCCCATCGGACCTACGTACTCTCAAGTGTTTCATTTTAGTGTGTTAGTCTATTCGGATTAGTAAAAATATTGTTTATATTGTATAATTGGAATAGTGAATAGCTGTAGATGAGAAAAAAAATAAAGTTAACAAGGTGCTAATTAAGAGGAAAGATAGGCATGTGAGCTCTCAACGAATTGTTACGATGTGGAGATGACAGAAATGGCGTCAACTTGGTCATTTTCGGAATTGTGTTAGCGAAAATCCAAAAAGAAAATATCTTTTCTTTTTTTTTCACACTTTCAAATATTAGCTATTCCAACATCCTTGAATAGTTATATTATAGAAAATAACAGCAATTCAAACTACTCCGAATAGAAAAAAATTATTTGTGTACACATTGCTATCCTGAATAGTTATATTCTCGAATAGTTTCTATTCTTGATGCATCCAAACATATTCAAAATAATATTTTTTATTGTTCATCAATTTTTTTTTCCATTATACCAATTCTGCTCTCATTTAATACGCTGTTTTATTTTAAAGTTTAAACTAAAACATGCTTACATGCAATGCACTTATTTTATTTTATTTATTAAATTTAGTGGCTGTCGAAGTAAAGAATATATTAGAATTAATTTTTTGACCCTCTCTAAGAAAAATCTAGCCTCAAAATCTTTCTTTCAATATACGAACAAAATAGCAATAAACGTCATGTCACCTCAGAGGCTTAGACTGTAAGAAAATACATAACTTTCCAATTCCAACGAGTCAACGACCAGCTTCGCCAAAATCTACCAGAATTTATTTTGAAAGAATCCCATAGCAACATATTGCTTGTCTAGTGCTCAATCAGTCAGGGTCATGATTTCTTACCAGTTATCACAATGATATTCTGATATAGGATATAATATTAACAACATACTTATTCCATACGCGTCACAACTAATGCCAAAACTTTCTAAAATAAATTTAGTACAATATGAAAAATAATCAGTCAAACCATTGAGCAATAATTTAATAACTGAATCTATTAGCAACCACACAATGAGTAAATTGCAGTAAATTTGATATGTAGCCTATTAAATGGGCAAGGACATATTTAATATTTCTTTTCTTCAATTTTGACATCAATATTGGTCAAATGTATGTCATACCTTCTGATATTGCAATTAACAACCTACAATATATATGAATGATCTATTGTTCCTATGGAGCAATTTAGATTGCATTATTATACCTAACTTCGTTCTCATTTTCTTTTAAATATCCACCTCCTAATATATAATAAATTTTTATTAGATGATTCTATACTTGCACTACATATTGTTGTCTCTAACGACACGTGAGCGGATGAATATAAGGCCTTTTAAAATTATAACTCTAGATGGTTTGATATTCACTACAAATATATATATCTAACGTATACGTAAGTTGTTCTTGGCGGAAACAAGAAAACTTAAACTAAGCAAGTGTTTGACATTTAAATGCATCACTCGTGAAGTAAATCGGTTTCAACGGTTTGGATGCATTGTTTGAAGCCAATTCAATAAGTTTTTGAATTAAGCTCACAAAGAGACTTGGTGAGCTTAAGAACACCCTAGTTCTACTCATTATATCTATACTAAATGCATAGTTATGTGACATTTAATTATTATTAACATTTAAATTTAGTGTATGTTTCCCTCTTTCTTTTGCACTTTCAATATCTTTGCAATTTCTAATCAAATTACATACCTTATCTTATTAAAGATTAACTACATTCTTAAACTCGTTATATGATTTTAAAGCCTTATTTTCGGTCTCTAAAGTTTGTATTCTTACTTTTAAAATTCTTATCTCACCTAAGTGTGATTGATAATTGTTAACTTTACTAGTCATTTCCAACTTTTTAACTTTAGATTCATAACTTTAATCTTACTTTCTAACATTTATTTATAACATTAGTTGTTTTAAAGCTTCTATTCTCATTTTGTAATTGGTTTGCCTTTACTCTAACGGATTATAATTCGTCTAAGTAGAATTTACAATTGTGTGACTCAAATTCATTTACCTTGGACTCAAATTCAACAATCTTATATCTCAAATTTTGTATAATTTCCTCTTTCCTAAGTAAGGACTCATTGGATTCATCAAGGAGATACCTCAACCTAGTTTCATTTTTACGAATTCGACTCTCTTTAAAAGAAAAGCTTGGCTCATTTGTGAATATATAATTGTCAGATAAATCGGTACGAGTCTCTTTGGTTTCTAAAGAGTTACTAGTTGATTCATTTTCGGATTCATACCCATTTAGATTAAAATTTAATTGTACCTCATTAGTGATGCTAGATGATCCCTCGCTTGAATCATTCCTTTTGGTTTTTGATTTCGCCACCTCTCTAAGGAATTCAATGGCAAGTTTTTCGGTGATGCATGTTCTTGCTAGCAATAATCACATCCATATCTATCTCCGAGTCATTATCGACATTAGCCATCAAGACTAGGTTGATCTCTTGCTCATTGTCCGACTCCGAGGCGAATCTTTCATCACCACTTTTATTGGAACTTGCACTCAACAAATTCTGCATTGATTTTACCTTTTTCTTACCTTTGTATCTACATTTCTTGGTCTAGACCGGCGGTCATGTTGCCCCTCTTCCTCCTTATCCTTAGGAAAGAGTTTGAAACATGTTTGGATATTATGTCATTCTTTATTGCAAGTGAAGCATACTACTCTCTTACTATCTTTTTCACGATCCTTGTTGTGTTTTCGCTCAAACTCTAGCATTCCTCGAAGTAGGGCATCTTTAGAGGATTCATTGTCTACTTTCTTCAGGAAGATGTCACTTGGGAGATGGGAGTTTGAGGAGTTATATAATTTTTGGTTGGAATATTTTTTGTTTTGTGCCGGGAAGGCTACGACTTTCATTTTGGGTTCAAGTTCATGGGTTTGTTGAACTTTTCTTCGAAATTTGAACTTGAGTAAATAACTCGTCAAGTGTGACGGTTTGTGTTCCCGAAAGAAATTCTAAAGCGCTCACAAATCCTTCCGACCTAGGTTCCCTAAACATCACACGCAAAACCTTTCCTAGAATTTTATTGTTAGAAAGTGGTTCTCCAAGTTCGATAAAATCATTTTGAATTTGTAAAAGTCTATAATACATTTCCTCAATTGATTCACCATTTTCTAATTTAGAAGTTTCGAATTTGATTTCTAATCCGATGTGTTTGGTCCTTTTCATTTGGGCGTTACCTTCAAATTTATTATGAGAGCATTTCACATATCTTTGTCACTTACAAGGTTTTCAAATATTAAGGCTATCGACTCACTAACCGCGCTTAATATTGTATTATCTGCGTAGTCATTATCCTTTTTTTCTAATTTTGAGGCGGTGGTCAATTCATTGGTAGTTTTATTATACAACGGGGTGTAATTTTTTTCAATAATACTCCAAACCTCAATTACGTTTAGGTAATTGATCATCAATCTTTTCAAATAACTAAATCTCTTGGTTTTATTGCTCAATATTGGAGGTTCTCTAACATATCTAGTTGGTTCTATTTTGGATCGATATAATTCAAATTAAGTGTGCCTTAATTTGAGTAACACTGCTCTGATACTACTTGTTGTCCCTAACGACACCTAGAGGGGGGGGGGTGAATATGGGGCATTTTAAAATTATAACCCTAGATGGTTTGATATTCACTACAAATATATATATATCTAACGTGTACGTAAGTTGTTCTTGGCGGAAACAAGAAAACTTAAACTAAGCAAGTATATGTAAAGTAAATAGAAGAGTAAAGAGACACTTGACACGAGATATGTTTACGAAGTTCGGCACTAACGCCTATGTCTCCGGGGCTTCACGACCTTCTTGACAGCGCGCCTTTTTTTATCTAATGAGAAATGAGTACAAGGTAGAACCGGTGAACCCTTACAAACCTTGGGAAGTCACATGACCTAAGCACGGAATTGGCTCTTGAGCACTAAAGTCTCGAGTGTTTGAACAAACAAGAGATCTCACACAAATCACTCTAATTGTTACACAAGATTGAGAATGGTGGAGTATGCGCTGCTTGAAATTGTTGTAAAGATATTGAAGTTTGATGCACACACAACAATGGAGAATTCTATATCTGTTTTGAAAACATAATATTGCAATTTGCGGCGGCTAGATTAATTTTTATCAAACTTAAATTTTGCTTCTATTTATAGGGAGAGAAACAAAATAAGGTAACTCGCATCAACCGTTGCAACGGTTGATTAACCATTGTAACAGTTAGTCCCAGTTGGTAGGTTTGGCTGCGCTGGAAATTCTAACGCTCAATAAGCATTACAACAGTTGGTATAACGATCTCTCTGGAGATTTTTGGGGTCTGAAATGAATTAATCCGTTACCACGTTGATTGGCCGTTATAACGAAATAAATCGATTACTCTATGGAATTTCGGATATGAATTATTCCGTTGCAACGTTTCCTTAACCGTTGTAATGGTTTAGGTCAATTACTCAATCTCAAGCATATTTTACCAATTTCACAGATTTCTAATTAATACACTGATCCTGAGTTTAGTTTTCTCAGTCCAATCCTTGGTCTATATAGTACATCCTTGATATATGTAGTATTTGATGATACCTCCTTGATGTTTATTGAAACTTTATATCGTCATGAACCTGCATAATAACTCAAGACAAGAATTCGTAAAATTCAACAAATATATGTTTTGCAAATTTAGTCAAACAAACTAATGAGATTATTGCATAGTCCAACACATATAATAATGGGGGAATCGGTTATATACCCATCAAAACTTTTGAAATTGGATATTTGCCCATATCCTATTCAAATTTGAGGTAAATTTTGAATAGGATATGGGCAAATATTCAATTTTAAAAGTTTTGATGGGTATATAACCGATTATGCCTATAATAATATATTATTATTTGAAAATTAAAGTGACTTTAAAAATAAATAAAAATTTGGAGATGAAAACGGAAGTCATTGTAACTTGTAAATTTTATATGTCATGATGAAAACAAATATTCAGAGAAACAAAATTTTAACACTCAATTGATACGATAGTTTTCAGCCACAGTTAATTTTTTTTAAGTCTATACGTGACAAAAATTATCAAAGTAGTTGGAAAGCACATCGGTAACAATTTTTATTCTTAATGAAATTTCTTTTGTATTTTCGTTGTCTTCTGCTTCAGAAAAAGACTACGGAGGATGAGAAAATTAATTCACCATGAATCGACCCGGGCCCCAGCAACATGACACATCACCTTTTTTTTTTTGAAAAAAAAGCATGTAAATGCCCGTTTCATTAAGAAATCATTAATTACATTACAAGCACGACACATTATTTGCAACAATAACCAAGGCCGAAGAAAAATCCCCCTTTTACCCCTTCCTTCTCGTAAGTCGTAACCTCAAAGTCACCTCTCTCTCTTTCTCTCTCTCTCAAGTGACAATTAACCTTTAGAAAAACAAAAGACCTCGCCTGATAGTCTTCTCAGATAGCAATTGAACAAGTAAAATAATAAAAAAAAAAAATCCTAACTACTACCTCATTTAGCCTCCCCCATCTTGCCCGGGAGGCATCCTCTCTTATCTCGCTCTGAAATCTTCTTCTTCTTCTTCTTCTAAATAATGGACCAGCAGTTGACTCCTCTCTTACTCTGTCTCCTTCTGGCGACCATCGTCTCAACCGCCACATCTCGATTCATCGTTGAAAAGAACACCGTCAAGGTTATTTCTCCGGAGGAGCTAACAGGAGAGAGGGAAGCTGCCATAGCCAATTACGGTATTCCCAATTACGGCGGCTCATTGACAGGTGTCATAGTTTACCCAGACACGAAAACGAACGGTTGCGATGAGTTTGATACGAAGTTCAAATCAAAGTCGAAGCGCGCAGTGATTCTTCTCGTTGATCGGGGAGGTTTGTTATATCTTGATCTTTTTTTTCTGTTACTTCACAAGAAAATCAATTTACTTTTGATATTATGATTTGAAATTATATGTTAGTTATATCTACAAAGGACTGAAGCAACAATGAACAACATTTGAGTATATTATTTGGTAGCTATGTAATATATTGACGGTTGAATTGAACTTTGTCGATTGCCGTGCAATTCAATATTCAAGGTCATATCTTCAAATGAACTAAAATTATTTTAATTATGCCTGTTATCTTACTGCACCCGTTTAAAACTTTAAATACAACCGTTGACTAAGCTTAACACTCTGTTTCTTTGTGTGTGTTTTTATTACTGTTTCATATATACCGATTATTTTATTCATGTATCGAATAGTAAGTAGTTTAGTCATGCGAACTATCAATTAAATTTCGGACTTGTATTTTTTTTTTTTAAGTTTCCACAAAGCAGAGGATCATCCCTGACGTGGCACTAGTTCGTTAACTAGTTTACAAAGGACATCTCAATTTTCTGAACTAATGGAGAGTTCTTGATTGTGGTCCCCATTTATTCTTCTCCAATCTTTCAAGCAACTCAACCTTTACTTGTAAACAATGTCTTGATTCCTAACTGAATGAAGTGGTTAGTAGACATATATACAAGGCAATTTGCAGCGTAAATGTTTCAAATGCGGCGTGCTAAAATAATAAAACATGGTTAGGAAAAATAATTCCTTAAAAGAGAGATGCTAACAATTGCTCGATCGAGGCATTTTTTCTTTCTAACTCGTCCCTCAATTAGATCGCGCTACTTCACCTCATATTTTCATCCATAAGTGTTAAACCCCGTACAAATTCAGTGTGACTCTGTACAAATTTATGGCAAGAGCGATCCATCAATCAGAGCGCGATATATCGCCTTGTATTTTATTCATATGCGCAAATCATGCACAAAATCAAATTCCTACATGATTCTCACTTGTCATAGACTTATTCAAAGTCACACTGAACTTTTGCAGAATTTGCACATTTGCTTGAAAATATGAAATTTGAAAAATGAGATTTAAAATTAGATGATCTTCTCCAATAATTCTGAAGAAGAGATTTTAAATGCGGTCTTTAATTTTTTTTGTTTAAGGCTCTTCCAGCATCTACAACGTTTGAGACATACAGGATTTCACTCTTCTCCAATAATACAAATTTCATTGGATCATTGAGATGAATCTGATCGGTCACAATTCTAAGTTAGACGTTCTAAAATAAATTTGGACATTCTGATTTATTAAAACAGTGCAAATCTCTCTCGATCTATCTTATGAAATCTGTTCAATTGGAGAGCATGCTCAATTCTGTCTCACAAGGCCCCTAGTTTTGGCTTGATGTGCTAAATATAGGATAATTAATTCGCGTTTGACACTTCTATTCCCGTTAACCAATACATAAATTTTGACACCCAAAACAGAAAATTTTACCATTCAAACAATTTTATTTTTTGAAAAAAAAGTCCTTTTTTATAATTTGGACAAACAAAGGCGAATGAACAATATATATTTTTTTTTTATAAGACAAGTGAATATATCTGGACTAGGAAAAAGAATATCTTCCTTTTTAAGGGTGCAAACAGTCTGTCCATGAGTATCATGATTCATGAATTTTCTTTTTAGCTGAGCAAGGTATTCAACTTCTCATACTCTTTCCTTTACTCCGTAATCTAATATACTTTTCACACAGACTGCTATTTTGCATTGAAATCATGGAATGCACAACAAGCTGGTGCAGCAGCTGTGCTTGTAGGCGACAATGTACAGGAGCCGCTCCTAACCATGGACACACCCGAAGAATCGTTCCAGACAGAGTATGTGGAAAATATCACCATCCCATCTGCCTTCATCACTCGTGCCTTCGCTGAAGCCTTGAAAAAGCAACTCAAGAAATCCAACGAAGAAATTGTTGTGAAAATTGACTGGACGGAATCGATGCCGCATCCAGATGAGAGGGTCGAGTATGAGTTTTGGACAAACAGTAATGATGAATGCGGGTCCCGGTGCGATGAGCAGATGGATTTTGTTAAGAATTTCAAAGGTCATGCACAACTGCTTGAGAGAGGCGGCTATACATTATTCACTCCGCATTATATCACTTGGTACTGCCCAGAAGCATTTCTTCTAAGCAAGCAATGCAAGTTACAATGTATCAACAATGGAAGGTTTGTCCTTTGCTTTTGTGTGTGTCTTCTAATCAAGAATTCTGTACAACTAATAATTGATTCAAGTCCACATCTAATTTCAAATGAAATAATTGTTCTTATTTTTTTTCAAAATAGGTACTGTGCACCAGATCCTGAGCAAGATTTTGACTCTGGATATGATGGGAAGGATGTTGTTATTGAAAACTTGAGACAGTTATGTGTTCATCGTGTGGCAAACTCGCTAGGACGGTCGTGGGTTTGGTGGGACTTTGTCACAGATTATCATATTAGGTGTTCAATGAAAAATCAGAAGTACAGCAAGGATTGTGCTGAGAAAGTCCTCAAATCTCTTAGTAAGTTTTGCAGAAAGAATTATTATGGGTTAATTTTTATGTTTTCATGGTTTTAAGGATACAAGGACCCAAAGTATTAATTAAAAAATTAAGTTGGTAGACACATTAACTTGTTCAAGGACTTCTTTGCAAAACACTGCCAAGTAGGTCCGATGAGTTGGATCAGACAGTCCTGGAGCCCGTTGGATCAAAAAATCGGTCTGATGTCCATCGGACCTACTCCATTCTCTAACCAAAAACCCTTTAATGTTTTGTTCATCATTGTAAAAATAACAGATGTGGAATTAAGTCTTATGCATTTCTATTAAAAGAACAAAACTGTAATGACACCAAGCCTTGCTAATTTTATTCCATGCGCAGGAGCACTGTTGCATTTGCATTTGTTTGATCATTTTCTCTTGTAGTTTTATTTTGATCTTATTTAACACACTAATGGAAAAAGAAAACTTAAAACATGAACAACATCAACATATGTAAAGGCATTTCAAAGAATTTTTTTTTATGTTGTGCATTTGGTCGTCGAAAGGCATTGTTGATTGGACCAGGATTTGGAAATCTAGGCAATAACTTTGGTATCAGTGTTTTCGAATGTTCACTGATGATTATTATCTTACCACAAAAATTAACATTCAGTACTTGTCGGTTCCGCATTAATTCTAATTTCATACTATTAATTAGGTTTGCCACTTGATAAGATCGGTGAATGCATGGGGGATCCAGATGCTGATAAAGATAATGATATAATGAAAACCGAACAACTTGTACAGGTATGTTAGCCAGTACATCTTTTGTTCTAGTACTTAGCATCATGCATCTTTTTAAGCATGTTTCGTATATAAGATCAACATTGCTACTTTCAATCGTAGGTCGGACATGGTGGTCGTGGTGATGTAACTATACTGCCTACTCTCGTAATAAATAACATCCAATACCGAGGTTTGAATGCTTCCATTTCATTTATTTAATTAAGAATTAAATGTGTGACTCCTATTTTCATTATACAAAATCTATGTAAACTTAGAAATTTTTTAATTAATTTATGATAAATATAAATTCTTTTTTTTTTTTAAATGTGATAGGAAAATTGGAGAGCACAGTGGTTCTTAAAGCTATCTGTGCTGGATTTAAGGAGTCGACGGAGCCTCATGTGTGCCTAACCCAAGGTTTCTGACATATTCCACTTTTTTTTACTTTTTGCCTATCTATGTGTGCTGGATTTAAAACTATAATTTGGATCCAAAATGATAATTTGTTTCCTTTTCCCTGTATTCCAGATATGGAAACAAATGAATGCCTTGATAACGATGGTGGTTGTTGGAGGGACAAGAAGTTGAATGTGACTGCTTGCCATGTAATTAAATAAGATACTTATAAACATTTCATATAATCTTATTCATGGGGTATTGCGTACATATGCACAAATTCTCCTTTTATAACATGTAAGAATTTTTGTAAAATTATCTGCTCATTGTTATCCATTTATTTTTCTCTAGGATACATATAGAGGAAGAATATGTAAATGCCCCTTGGTAAGTGGAGTACAGTGGGAAGGAGATGGATACTCTTCCTGTAAAGGTATACTTGCACATTTTGATGTGAGTCTTTGATATAGGTGACTAGGGAATGAACCATAGTGCTTGAAAAACCCAAAGTCCATACAGATATAAAAAGAAAATCAAACATGCACAATTTAAAAAAAAAAAAGTACTGCATAAGGTATATATCTATTTATTTTGTGATATTTTGCTGTCATATTATATGATAAAACTGTGTTAGTATGTAGACAAATTACATTAATTTTTTTAGAAGTGAAAGTGTGAAACTAATATAATGATTGATAACCCTGTTTTATTTTTGCTCTGAAAGATATGACACATGATCATTTTGTGTTCAGCTGTAGGACCTGGAAGGTGTTCAGCGAACAATGGTGGTTGTTGGACTGAAAGCAAAGATGGCAAAACAATCTCAGCTTGCTCGGTACATCACCTAAATCCCAATTTTATAATAACATATTTCCATTTTAGAAACCATGAAGTTTCATTAGTACCTGAGCAACCATGTACCAACTTGACTGGTATGAAGTTATCATATATTGTTTCATAATCTATTATTTTACAGGATTCAAACTTGAACGGGTGCAAGTGCCCATCTGGCTTTGATGGTGATGGTTACACATGTGTAGGTAATTCAATATTACCAAAAAAAACTAAGAAAAATGATATTTTAGGTACCCAGGACAGTGCAAATTTAGCAGTACTATATATATATGCTTTCTATTAATTAATTGTGGTCTTCAGATATTGATGAATGCAAGGCAAAAACAGCATGTCAATGTGACGGCTGTTCTTGTAAGAATACATGGGGCGGGTATGACTGCAAGTGCAAGGGCGACCTTATATACATCAAAGGAGAAGATACTTGCATAGGTAAGAATTTTTTTATCACCTCAAAACAGCCCCTGGTACACATCTCTGCTCCATAACACGACAGTGCTTTTGTTTCACTTATATAAAGTCATTCAGGGTAAAGTAGCAGCGATATAAATGTAGAGAGTTTAATTATAAACAAGGTTAAAAGAAGTTAGTTATGAGGGATAGTATTTCAAACTGATTTCAACAACACCGAAAGAAAACCGGGGTTATTAATTTCATGTGTACGTACCTAGTAACCCAATCAATACTGTATGTGGAGTAATATATATATATATATATAGAGTAAGGCTACGGTGCTTTGCAAAGTAAACCACCCTCTTTACTTCGGGTTACTTTTTGGATTTTGAAAATTCAAACAACCGATCCGAACCGTTCAACATGTTCTAAACATTGAAATATGCTTAGAGACCAAATTTTACATTTTTTGGAATTTTTTTGCTATTTATTAAGCCACTTTGAAAATCGCTGATCCAACGGTAAACAGTAAAAAACAGTAAAATTTTCTGAATCACCGGATCAGAAATTTTCAAAGTGGCTTAATAAATAGTAAAAAAATTCCAAAAAATGTAAAATTTGGTCTCCAAGCACATTTCAATATTTAGAACATGTTGAACGGTTCGGATCGGTTGTTTGGATTTTCAAAATCCAAAAAGTAGCCCGAAGTAAACGGGGTGGTTTACTTTGCAAAGCACCGTAGCCTTACTCATATATATATATATATATATATATATATAACCTCTTTAATTTGTTGATTGGTTTTCTTTCTCTTTTAAATTTCAGCAAAAAACATGTCCACATCTGGATGGTTTCTCACAATCTTGGTTCTCTCTTGCGTGATCGGTCTTGGCATAGGAGGATTTGTTTACTACAAGTTCCGACTTCGGGTTCGTACCTTAAAAACCAATTCCATACTTATAATCCAAATCAACTATTAATCTTAACTAAAACAATCCAAGAAACAAGTGGTCACCAAAAAGTGATAATATAATCACCGCTATAATATTTTTTTCACTAAATTTGTGTTTCATTTTCCTATTTTTAAGTCTTACATGGACTCGGAGATCATGGCTATCATGTCGCAATATATGCCTATTGATAACCAGAACATAGAGATCAACACTGTACGAGAAGATGCACAAGCATAAATTCCATGGTACTTCGATTATTTATAGTCTCATCGCATTTAACAAAAAATGAATCGATGTTATTATGATACACTTCTTTTTATTTTTAACAATATATATATATATTTTTTTTATGTAGGAACAGGTGATGGGGCATCACACTTTTTTTCAAACAGACACATATATATGTACACATGTACACTTCACCATAATTACAAAAAATTAGAATGTATACAAAAGAAATTTTTTAATTCGATCTTGTATGAGAATTATGCTTTGTTAGAATTGGTTTTGGTATAGATATGCAAATCTTTTTACATAAATGAACCATTCTGTCGATTCAGAAGGACCGGACTGCGAACTTCTTCTTCTGGTAACCCATGATCCGCTTTGTAATTTACAACGAACTAATCCTAATATAATTTTTGTGTTTCTTACAAGTTCATATCGTAATGAATATCTTCCAATAACCAAATCTTATTTTATTAATCTCCATATAGTCTTTATAAAAGGGGAGCACCTGAGCTTCACTGCAATAACTATGATGACACTGATGAAAGACACATTGTTATTTAATCACATAACATATCATCAATTTAGCAATCTTTTTGTCGATTTTTTAGAAGCTGCAAATTAGGAAAAATAGGAAATTTTATAAACAAAATATATATAAGGAGGGATCCAATTACACCATTTTATGGTGACACATCTTAACACCATATGTTTATAAGTCATTCTTGCGATTTCAAAATCCAAACAGTCAATCCGAACCGTTCAACATGATCTCCATACCAATGGCAAGAACAACACTTACACAATCTCTACTATGCTGCAATACTTAATTAATTTCTCCCAAACAAGCGAAATCGATTCCAAGGATACGACTCAAATCAGCTTCTAGCACTGTTAACCAAGTTTGACATGCTCAAAGACTGCATTAATTTGTAACTAAATCGGTTAAACGTAATTTAACGAACAATGTTCAATAAAAATACAAATACCCTTGTGAAGAAAGGCTCTTGTTGTTTGGCATGTTTGATTTAATTTTTGAATTTTCTATCTTTTCTGTCAACTCTCTCCTAATGAAAATGAAATATATATATATATATATATATATATGATATATAAATCATTGTGGAGAATTTTGAAATTGAGATTATGTGTTTTAATGATCAAAATCTGTTGGATTTATTAAATGGTACGCCCGTTATGGGAAATCCGAATCCAAAACCCGACTCGTTATGAAGAGGTGCATTGGTTTTTATATAAACCATATCATTCTCTCTGTCAAAAGGTGTTCAAGTAAAAAAGAGAAAAAATAGAGAGCACCAAGAAACACTCTGTTAAAAGCAAGAAGGTTTTAGGTCATGGAAAACGCAAGGTTCCGGCTTCGGCTTGTGATTTCTTGCAGAACCAGTGATATTGCTACGCTCGCAAGATCTACTTCCACATAAAGATTAATGGAGTAATTTGTAAGTTCTATCCGTTTAATTAACAAAATCACCTTATAAAGCTCAAGTATATAAATTAGTTCCTTTTTCAGACCGTATTTTTTTTTGTAGACAATTAAATTGTACATTGATTAATTAATATATGTGTGTGAACTTATATAGATAACATTTAACATAATAATACAATTATGTTACAACTAATATTGTTTTTGGACTTCGTTCAGAAAAGAATATATTTATTAAAGAAAAATTAAAATTTTAGAATGAGACAATTTTTATAAAGAAATTTTCGGTATAATAAATATCTTTTCAAACGGTTGGAAACCAGTGTAATAAAAAAAAAATAGCATCATTAATCGCGCATAAATTCTTAAAAAAATACCAAACGTAGTTGTATTATTTTAAGAATTTCATTACATCTTATAAATTGAACACATTTATTTAAATGAGAACAAAGAATAAATAATAACATGAGTTTTTTTAATCAAAATAAATAAAGACGAATGAAAGCGTTAATGATACAGTATGAACCAGAAGATTTAAAACTTAAAATGAATCTTGGTGTTAAGATTTAGCGATCAAAATGATTGATCCATAAAGCTGATTCCATGGGTCCAGTTCTCTGAAACATTCATTCCGAGTTTCAAGTTCCAACCGAGTCCACACACTCAAAATATTTGAGTTTATATGTAAACCGTCTAATCCAGTGTTATAACTTATAAATAACGGTATGCGCTCGTCGGACGGATGGGTACTATCAAGCAATTAATCAGTATGCGGCCGATTAATTGTAATTATGTGACTAATTTATCGTTTTCATTAAAATTGTATGTATATATTCATAATTTATTAAAAATAATTTATTTAACTCATCAAGCTTATCAAATAAATTTAATTTAACTTAGTTTTATTATTATAACATGACACTATGCTTATTTCTTCTTAACAACACATACACATTTTACATTTGTAAGTAACACATTTTTTTAATGCAAAAATAAATTTGAAAATTAAGTTTTTTTAAATACTAATAATATATTATTTGAAAGAAATGAAACATTTCAACATAAAATCAATAAATTTAATTTATGATAACAAGTTAATTTCGTATATGAACATGTCGTACTAATTAGAAAAATTACATCAGTAAGAAAGAAAAATATAATGCTATATAAATAATAGAAGAATTAATCAATTTCAAAATAAATAAGAAGAAAAAACATATATCAAAAATATTGGATGTATATCCAAGTACAAACTACAATACATAATTTATGAAACTTATTATTACACATAGTCACAAAAAAAAACAATGTAAAACTAAATATTCACTGGAATAAACGAGAATAAACGAGAATAAACGAACGATTAAACGGGAATAAACGGAATAATCGGCTGATTAATCGAAAAAATCCGTTAATAGACCTCCGATTAGTGTATTTGTAATGGTTTGACCGCCGTTAATGATTAAACAGGCATTTAATCGGCCGTTAAGACCGTTTTTTACAACACTAGTCTAATCATAATTCAAAGTAATTCGATCCGAAATAAAATACACACGATGATTTTAATATTCATGTCAAAATAGATTTTAATATGTGAGTTAACATAATAAAATAAACATTATGATTTTAATATTTTATTTCGCATCTTTTGAGAGGTAACATAATATTTGAGTTTCGATCTAAATCGTTTGATCAGGGACTGTAATGTAATGGCTATGTTATGCAACGGCACGAAATGTATAATTGTTATGTGCTGTGACTTGTGTGTTGTGTGCCGTGATTATTCGCGTACCGTGGCTATCTTTTGAAAATTTGGCACGACACGGCACGTCAAGTAAATGATCTAGCCACGGCACGGCACTTGGTCACGCGAGTCACGTGTAATTAGAATCGTTAAATCTTGATCAAATGGTAAATCTTGAATAAACTAAACTAAATTATGAAAAAAAAATAGTTAAACATGACCAAACGTGACAAACATGACCAGTCACGTTTGAACACAGCACGTTTAAACACGGCATGACTCGCGTGCCGTGACCATCTTTGACATTTGAGTCACGACACGGCATGGCACATGTGACTGTTCACTTAGTCACGGCGTGTTAGTCACGTCACGGCACGACACATCACGTTTTTTCCACTACTCTCGGATGGACTCCGTACCAGTATCGGACACGTATCTGATACCGACACTCCTCCGATACGGCCTCCATACAGCTGCCGTATTCTTACTGTCTTATACAGTTGCCGATAAATCGCGCCGATACGGCTTGAAACGGTCTGATACGTCGGGACACGCCTAAGTTAGGTTTTGTCTTTCAATTATCTCCGCAGCGCTCCGAAGCAAAAAACTTGACAAAACCGTCTCCTCTCCGCTACGACGGCGCTTCCTCCGCTGTCTGTCTTCTCTCTCCGGCCGTCTCTCCTCCGCTCTGTCTCCTCTCTCCGGCCGTCTCTCCTCCACCGTCTGTCTCCTCTCCTCCGCCTTCTCTACCTTTTGAATTCTCACTTCTCAATTCTCAGTCTTCATAGTGCGGGTAAGTCAACCCATTATTTATTCTGTAATATTGTGATTCAATACAAGCGTTTGAAGAAATTCAAACTTGGGTTCTAAGTAAAAAACATGAAAGTAAATTGAAAGTAAAAATTAAATGCAATTCAAGTTGATGATGGATACAATCTGTTCTGGCACAATATTCAGCCAAATTTGAAATTAGACTTGACTTGACTACAGTGAATTTAGCTATTTCTTGTTTTTCTCATACAACTGATGTATCTTTGATTAACATCCTTGGGTATTTTTCAAATTAGTAGAATTGTGGATTGCAAGAAATTCAATTAATCTTAGTTGGATATTTTCTTACTGGTACAAAGCTGTTGGACAATTGATAAACCCTATTAATATTTCAAGCAATTCGAGGCTGATTCAAATTTAATGATAATGTAACACACTATTTCTTCTTTGTGTTATTTTTCATATTGTACTCGGTATATTATCTGACTTCTGCCATATTAACTGAAAATCTGATCCTAATTATCCATGTGCAACAGATATGATCTAAAATGAGTTTACAAACTTTTGCACCTGTAATGCAATTCAGTTCCTTTACTCTTTAAGTTATTAAAGATTGAATATACGCTTAGGTTTTGCGATTGGAATCATGGTGATCTGGCGTAGATGTGTGAATTCTGTTATGCGCCAGCTCAGCACTGGTTTTGAGCAAAAACACCAAGCAGGCGTTAGGTCACTCTTATGTCAAGGTATATGCATTTTGAATTTCGTAGGATGGTGTATTTCCGTTTCTTTGTTGGATATAGTTATTTTGTTTAATGTACAACGGTTGTGTTTTTTAAACAGGACAACTCACAAACTTGGGAAGGGAAGTCCCGTTGTCCTCTGGCCGAACTACAACTGTTTGTCATCAATTTCTTCAACGATTTGTAATGCACTTTTTCCTTGGTTGACGAAAAATGTCTAGTTAATTTGACACTAGTATTGAAATCTTGAAGTAATAAGAAGGGTTATGTTGCAAATTGCACCAGTATTTTCTATGCTTTTGGCATTAAATTGTAAATTATTTTGTGTTACTGACATTGAAATCTTGGGAATTATTTGCAAATGGGCCGTGTTGGATATGCATATTCCGTACATGGTTGAGTGAAACGTTTGAAGAACACCATTGTCAATATTTGTCGTAGTAAATATTTGGGGTACTAATTGTTAAGAGTCTCTCTCTCTCTCTCAGAACATTTGTAGCACAAGAAATTTGTTGGCTGTAGAAGAGACAAGCATGGTACCAGTCTCGAACTGTCCCCATCAAATGAGAACTGTCCCCTGCTCCCGCTTCCTCTCCACCACTGGAGGCGCCACTAACCTCTCTGTTTCTGATTTGACCTCAATCTCGAACCTCCTCCCTCGCCTGGTTCCCTCCCCCACCGCCTCCCGCCTATTATGTGCCTCTCTTCTTCTCCCGCCTCCCCACCCCTCCTTCCGTCCTCTCGCGTCCCTCCTCTCCTCCCTCCCCGATCTCGCACCCACTTTTTCTCTCCTTACTGCTCTCCACCATCACCCCCACAAGCCCTCCCCTCTTCCTCTTTTCTCCCATCTTCTCTCCTCCTTCCTAACCAATCGCCCCTACAAAGACTCCTCCAAGATCTTCTTTTGGCTATGTCGACCTGATTCAGCACACAGACCTGATAAGCATCTCTACCACATGGCCATCCGTGGGTTTTGTAAACACAACAGGATGCTGGAGGTACTTCGAGTCTTAAGAGAAATGGCCAGAGATAACGTTATTGTGGGAGAAGACATGAGAGAACTTGTGTACCGGGGATTGGTGCAAGAGGCCAGAATTGATGAGGCGAGGGAATTGGATTTGGTATTGAGAAGCTTGGAGGAAAACTGCAGTGGAGATGGATTTGAGAAGGCTCTGGAAATGCTTGATCGGTTGATCTGTGAATGGGAAGATTGATAAGAGTTACCGTTGCCATTTATTGGTCTTTATTTTCTAAATTCATTTTATATCTAGTGCATGCTGTTTTTTCCGGAAGAGAAGTAATGGAATTGATTTTTTCAAACTATGTTCTCTCTCTCAAATGTGTTTATCTATAAACATTTTGTACTAACTATATAAATGTGAATAAATGAATTGTTAAATGAAATATGCTAGTTTTCTAAGTTAAATATTTTTGTAATTGGTCTGTAGGCATAACAACACACAGTTCAGTTACAACTTACAAGTGACCACGTGAGCACATAGTCCAGGTACATGTGAGTGCACAGTTCAATTAGATTTTGAGTACTAATTCGAGAAAGTAAAGTCAAGGTAAACCAGTATAGATGATCCAGATTGGAAAGACAGTGTGCTAGAGGAGCGTGTATCCTCTGAGATATCTAAACTTTTGCATGACCGACGTGTACGGTGCCTATTCGGGGATAGTGCTGGGGTGCAGTATTATTTGTGCTTTGAGATTCGTGCATAACATATTTGAACGGTTGAGATTTTCCAAAAAAAACACTCAAAGTTTGAGATATCTCAGAGGATGCAAATTCGTGCTAGAGGGCCTGGAAAAAGAGGATATTGCAACAAACAGTCCTGGTCAGATAAGATAAAGGTCCCTCCCCCTTCATCAGGGCACTTGAAAGAGCCATTCCGAATGCATAAACAGTGTGTTGGAGGATTCCCGGTATGTTGTTGTACCAGTTCTTGATGTATGTAGGGGTTTCCCATTTTCAGTATCAAATATTGTCTCAGCTTCTTTGATGAGTCGCCTAGCAGCCAGTAGAATTGATTTCAGAGTTCCTTTCTTACCAGAAAACATAATTAATGTTGTGTATTTTTGATATTGGATTATGGATTAATTCAATATATTTTCACTTTAAATTTATAAACCTTAATACATAACAATAGGTCAGCTGCAAGCATACAATATATCCTTGTAGTAATATAGGTATCAATCCAAAGATAATGGAAAATATTACTTCTTACTAAATTAATTAATTCTAAAGAAGATACAAACAAAGTAAATGGGAGGGTTTGTTGTAAAATTTGTTTTGTGGGTTCAATACCCGGTTGAGAGTTTTACTATCCGTATCCGTATCCGCATCTTCTGTGGATAATTGATAATTATCCGTATTCGCAATATCCATATCTGTTTAGATCCTGGTATGGATAATATGCAGATTCGGAGCGGATATCCGCCCGGATATCCGCATCCGTTTACAGCCCTAGTTGTGTGCACCCTTTTGTACTTATAATCAATTTGAACCACGTTTAATTAAAATTCTAAAATTATCATCATGGATAATTAAGACTTTTTGTTGATCGTGAAAGATGCATCAACTCTTGTGCGCACAGTATTTGGAAAACACATTTACAACTCACAATTTGCGTTTGTTTGTTTTCTTAAGCAATACGAAAAGTCTCATCAGTACAACTAAGAAATATTCTCTAAAGTATATTTAGTACTTTCTTATAAACTTATATGTGCTATTTCTAAACATCCCTAAAGTATATTTAATACTTTACATAAATTTTGTTTGTGCAAATTTAAACGATAAATTACATATTGTGTAAACATTTTGCTGGAATGTATTTATAGTACATTTTTGCAGCTATTTGTGTAAATTTATTTCATATACTTTTCAATAAGGATCCCTTTGTACTAATTCCCAAAGATATATCAACATTGATGCAAATAATTTTGTCAGAATGTATTTATAGCTCGAAATGCACGTTTGTTTGTTGTCTTTAATCAATTGAGAGCATTTGAGTCATACAATTAATCAATTGAGGGCATTTGAGTCATACAATCAGCAAAACTCAAAAATATTCTCCAAAACTTGATCAAATATTTTCGAATAATTGTCTTATTATCTAAAAAATACATTCACATTGTGTAAATCAATCCTGTTGCCATACATTTACAGCACATTTTGTGCATACTGTTTGTACTTATTAATCAATTCGGATCATACTTTAGACCCTAAATCATCAAATCTAACAAATAATCGAAAAATATTTTCAAATAATAAAGCGTTTGTCATAGTTCCCTATTATACCTAGAAAACTTGACCTTTTCTCAAATAACATGGGCAGCCTATGTAATTGAAGTCGATTAGTTTTTTCAAGCAAGAAAGGTATCGTGTTATCTAAGATAATCCCAACTTTGTGAGCACGTGTGCAATGAAGGAGAAGCCATGAATTTTTTTAATTAGCTAATAACATATATATAGGAAATTGCTAATATGCTATGCATAGCATAGAGGGTCTCCGTGCTACGGCTCAATATTTGAGTTTTCAAAATCCTAACGGTCGATCTGAACCGTTCAACATGATCTCTATATGAATATGTACTTGAAAACCAAATTTTACATTTTTTTAGAATTTCTTTACTATTTTTTTAGATAGGTAGAAAATTACTTGATCTGAAAATTTTGTACCATTTAGATCAAGTGTTTTTCTACCTATCTAAAAAAAATATAGTAAAAAAATTCTAAAAATTGTAAATTTGGTTTGCAAGTACATATTCATATGGAGATCATGTTAACGGTTCGGATTAACTGTTAGAATTTTGAAAACTCAAATATTGAGCCGTAGCATGGAGGCATAGCACTGTAGCCAAATCCTATATATATATATATATATATATATATATATATATATATATATATCTTTCAACTCTTATCTGAATTTACACTTGTCCATCAACTCTGTAACAAATCCTATATATATATATATATATATATATATATATATATATATATATATATATATTTCAACTCTTATCTGAATTTACACTTGTCCATCAACTCTGTAACAAATCATGCATCTCTTCTAAATTTGTCCATTAAATTAACAATTATTTTTTAAACTAGTTAACATCTAAACTATTTTAGTATATTGGATTAATGTATTATGTATTTTCTTCAGCTCTAGCTGCAAACAATTCATTTTGTCCTTAAAAGTAACAATTATTTCTTACTCAGATTAACATCTAAAATATTCTTAGTTTATTGGATAAACAATTCATACGTCTCAAATCTCAATACATATCATTGATCAAAACTGGGGGCATATTTAATCGAATCTTAACTTAATCCGACGACCGAGACAATCATGATGTCTGCCAAGCTTTATGGTATGATCATTATCTTTAGTTACAATTTTTCCTTTTTAACTACAAATAAGCAAATGGCTTTTATTTTGAGGAGTATTTTGAATATCCAAATTAATCTCATGCAATTTTTGGCAGTCTTTCAATTAAAGGCTTATAACTAAAAGAAAGAAGAACAAGAAACCCATACTAAATAAGTTCAAATAAAATCAAGGGATCTTGCCTCTCCCCGTTACTATACTAACAAGCTGTTAATTACAAAATTACATTTTGATAATCATAACCTGGTTGCTAAATTACAGAAGACTTCTGAAATTTCTCTTTAATATGGTGGAACAAAAGACAGTTTGCCATGGATCCTCTTGGATTCATGCTGACGCAAGCTTGAAATGGCAGTTATCATAACCTAATCAGACAAAAGGAAAAAAGAGTGAAACTAATCACACTATAACATTATTAAGTTAATTAATAGTTATTTTAAATATATAATTAGAGGCCAAGAATGAGAATACCTTCTAAAAAAACTAAAAAGTACAATAAGAAAACATGAAAACGTGAAAAAAAATAAGATCTTACTTGGATCTTTGGTGACAAGAACAGCTGCTCCACCAAAATCACACGTGGCACCTGTCTCCTTCAGATTTTGCCAATAGCTATTGAATGCATATGAAGCGTGTGATATTACTGTAATGGGTTGATAACATGGTCCGCTTGATTTGATCGGGCTGCAGTCTCCACCCGACCCGCATGCATAGTCCATTGCCTCCTGTATTATCGGATCAGGAACCGACGGTTTGGCAACACACCAAAGTACCTGTTTTGACATTGGTGGTGGAGGCCCGAGTGGAGGCGGGTAAACTACAGGAGGTAAGAAAATTGGGGGTCCCGGTGTAAATATCGGTGGTGCCGGGACAACAATGGGAGGGTTTGTGGTGGATTTCGGAGGGCTTGGAGTAACTTTTGGAGGGGTTAATGGAGGTTGAGTCGTCGGAGATGCAGGAGTTGGAGTTACGGGGGTCGGAGTTACAGATGGTGGCACGGGTGTAACAGTTGGGTTGGTGCAAAAGGGAGAATTTGTTGCAGAAGAGACAGTGGGGTCCATTACATTGTCATAATTAATATCAGAGTTTAGCATGCTTAATAATCTTGGTTTTGTTGTGGCTGTATTTGAAGAACTTTTCTTGATATGGTTTATGTGTCTTGCATCTGTATCAGTAAGGAATTAATAAGTAACTATAAGGTGTGAAGAGTACCAGAATAGTGTTTCCCGCAATTAAAAGCACATGTCAACATATTTTTTTTCAGAAGTTTTGAAAAATAGCAACTTTGTAAAAATGACACTCTTGGTAAGCTTAGTTTCCATGTTTTATTGTTCAAGAGTATTGAAAATTAGTTATGTTTGGTTAAAAAAATTGAATTAGTCAATCAAATACGAGCTAGACCCATATTTTTCCTCAAAAAAAATGAATTAGTCCCTGGTTCTAAATCTGACTGGAAAGCACCTAACCACCATATGCAATAAAAGTCTCTCTATTTGTAAGCAAACTTACCAATTTGAAATAAGAAATGTGGAGAAATCAAGAGAAGTAGCAACAACATATAAAGCACTCGCAAGTAAAACCTCCTTTGTTCCATTTGGCTTAAGAGCCCTACACACCTACTGGCTTCTGATTTCGTGTACAGAGGCGCAACCGCGCAACACAATTTTAATGGATACTTGGAGCAAAGGTGAGAGAGAGGAGGGGGCTACCATAGTACATATAGAAAGATTAAAGCAGTGTGTATTGGCCATTCTAAAGCTAAGCAATAAGAACACAACTTTGGGCGGCACTAAAGCGACATGGAAATGCTTTAATTGATCGTTTAAAACTTCAAATTAGATAAATTTGGTTAAAGCTCCTTTTCTTATCCGATAATTGCAAAAAGGACCGTCAAAGTTGGAAATTTTTTCTTTGTAGAGGAATTGAACAGAAAAAAACATACTTGTTACCCCTTAACATTACTTACTCTTAATAAAAATTAGCGATTTTACATAGAAATCGTAGCTGTAAAATATGAAAAAAAGATATGTTTTTATAGAAGTATTTGACTTTTTTTTTAAGGTTGATATATGAAAACTCAATTATAAAAGTTGCATGATTGGTAGGTTTTAAATGTAATTTTCGTATGATAGTATGTACAAATTGGACAACACATCATGTTATTATAGTATATATGTATGTTCATTTATCACACGATTATGTGGGATGAGATTTTACGGATACAAAAATCGATAAATTATTTACAAGAATCCATACTTTTAGTTTTGTTCTGGAATGTGCTGCGGTTGTATTATAAAAATAGTTGTGGAAAGTCCTGATTGAGAAAGATATTCATGAGAAAGAGAGACAAGGAAGAAAATTAGGTAACAAGTATTAACAAGAAAATTACTCTATAAACTAATGTTATTATTTGAATAAGTAAAATAATTAATCTAAAGACCGCTACAATGAAGAAAATTAGAATTAACATTGAATTAACTAGAATCAGAATTAAATAGATAAAATGAAATTCATGAAAAAAATGCATATATTATTGTTCAATTAAATAGAAATTAAGTTATGAAAAAAAATTAATTGCCAAAACGGAAAAACTTATAATGAAGGTGAAACATTAATCACTGATTTAACTATAAAGTATTGTGTTTAATTAATTTTATTTTATTTTGTATTTATTTTTAGTCTTGTCATATTAGAGTATGTTTAATTATAAAACATAAGCTTAATATTTTTATCAATTTACTTAATGACACTTTCTATAAGTAATCAATAGAGTTGAGTTGTGGTAAAAAAATTCTTGGGTCCAACCTATTTTTTTTTTGGGATCAACTAACAGTCCCCCCCATTCAGTCCCCTAACAGTCCCCCTAACTGTCAAAGTACAACTGTCAGTCCCTCATTCAACATACATTAATTCAGTCCCAAAATGGAAAGTATGAATACCTAATATATGAAGTATTCATATATAATTCATCAAATATTCATACCTAAAATATCAAGTATTAATTCACATACGGACTGGGGACCATTACTTTTCGGGAACAGTAACTGTCAGACTGCATTGGGAACCACAACCAAAAAGTCACGTGGATCACACCACCAGTCCCCCATTCATTGATTAAATTAATTCACATACAAAATGAAAAGTATGAATACCTAAGATATCAAGTATTCATATATAATTCATCAAGTATTCATACCTAAGATATCAAGTATTTACTCTAAAAACTGGACACAATACTACCCATCTTTTACACGTTTTTCAAGGTAGTTATTTTTTTTCTCCATTCATTCAAACCAATTTTTGGGACGATCTATGAGGAATTTTGCAAATCTAAAAACACGAAAGTTTTCTATTTTTTTTTCTCTTTCAAATAAGATCCATGATGACATACTTTTATACGTTTTTCAAGGTATCAAATGTTCAAATATGAAAAGTATTCATACAAAATGGAAAGTATGAATACCTAAGATATGAAGTATTCATATATAATTCATCAAGTATTCATACTTATGATATCAAGTATTTTAAGAAAAAAACTGGACTCAACTTGTACACGTTTTACACGTTTTTCAAAATGGTTCAATGATTAAAAAAGTTAGTTATAATGGGGGGGACTGTTAGGGGACTGGAATGGGGGGGACTACATCTTTACTCTTTTTTTTTTAACCTTTTGACTTACAATTCAGTTTCTCATGAAAAATAAATTCAATCCATAGATGGTAAACATTGATGTCCAAACATCATTTGAAAGAAGTTGCCCGAACATCATTTTGGAGAACACGCCCTAGTAGTGATATGTACTGTTTATGATTAAATAAATTAAGAAACTTTGTTGCGAATGTTTCAAAAAAATTAGGGGTTATTTTGCAAGTACCCGTCTGCAAATTTCCTACAAGTTATTATTATTATTATTTTATTTTTTTTACTTTTTCCATAAATCCTATTGCATCTTCAGGCACTTGAGAGTAGGTCCGATGAGCATCGGACCTACTCTGATTCGATGGGTTTAATCACCGTCGCTTTAAACTTTGTGCGTGTGTGTTTCAATTTTCGTTCGCACAAATCTTATATTAGATCGGACGGTCATCATGCTCGTTGAACCTAAAAGTAAGTCTGATGGACATCGGACCTACTTTGTTCTCATCTTCAAGAGATAGTCTCATAGATGGGTTGTCCCATGGATATTGTTTACCGCAAAAAAAGTATCTCATGTGTGATGTGTAACAAAGCTGTCTTTTATTTATTTTTTCTGCAAAAAGAAAGATCAAAATGTCCTGTATCTAATGTATAGAGTACCCATCTGGATTGTCTGTGCATATATGATTTAAAATCTACTATGTATATTTCTGCATATCCTGCAATTTTCAAACCTTATACAATTAGGAGGGTCAACGAGTACGGTAAGGATTGGGTGGAAATATTTTCATATCCGTATCTATGACAAATTGTTCTTATCCGTACTCTATTTTTATCCGCTACAAATTATTTTACTCGTACCGTACCCTTACTCGTAATGATTGTCGGATAACGAAACGGTAATGAGTAAATAACGGGTAATACTAATATAATAATTATTTTTATTATTTATTAAATATAACATTAAAATATATACATTTATTTCACACATATATAGTACTTTGTTGAAAAAAAAAAAAATCTCATCATGCTAAGTGCAAGTAAACCAATTAAAGCACTATTTTCAATGCTTATTAATATAATATATATATTTTTTTTATAATTATCCGATCGGGTAAGGGTACGAAATAGGCTTTACCCATACCCTTACTCATTTGAATGACGAAAAAAAAATCTTTACCCGTATCCGTATCCGATAAATTTACGAAAAAAAATCTTACCCGTACCGTCTTATCAGATACAATACGGGTCGGATAAACGGATAAAGGGTGCCATTGACACCCCTATGTCCAATGCGTTCATTATATATTAATATTTATCTGAAAAAAATATTGTCAGAGTTAGTTGATTACCTCCCAAAGGAGGGAACAAAAACAAACAGCGATGTTTTTTAGTTCTTTTTTTCTTTGGAGATTGAGCATCAATGCTTGCTTGAGGGAAGAGAAATTGTAAAGTCTACAGATTTGCACTTGCAGACCCTCACAAGAGTCTTGCTGAAGGAAAGCACCCCTATGAGCTATGACCTAGCTTTTCTGAGGTTCACTGTGTATCTCTGTGTGGCGAGTCACTTGATGAAAGGTCCGCCATCCAGCAAGCTCAGATCCGATCATCCGGTGATCATGTATCATGTATGAAGATAAATTCAACAAACTTACACGAATTATTGCAGAATAAGCGCTACAGAAGATTTGGAATCACCAATGACCTAGTACAGTTGCACCTATTATTTTCTCCGTTTCAACTGAACTCATGTTTAAGTGTTTAACCAACCAATTAAGGGAATAATAAGATTCGCAAGGTCATCATATCTACTTTAGTTAGGTGCTTTATATTCTAACTTTTTTTAGCATGTGTTCGAAAATAAATAAATTGAAAACAGTGAATATATTATTTTATTTTATTTTTACTACTGTTCGGTAAGAGTAAGATATATTCAATTTCATTTTTTTATAAATATCTTATTTTTTTCTGAATGAAATAAAGAGCGGTCTAGTTGCAAGATTGAGAGGTCGGTAGCAAATGTTTCCCTCTATTCTATCTTTTATATTTCAATATTTCATACATAATTTATGTCATTCCCCTCTTTCACTCAATTATTCCAACCCAGCATATATAACACATAAAAGGTGGATAAAGAGAGAGATTAAAAAAAAGTGGTCCCCAGCATTTGGGGTTCTGCGGCCCTGTTAGATTTTGAATTTCCAAAAAAAATAATTTTTTGATTTATTTTTTTTAAACAATGGTAGCTTTAAAAATTTTGGTCTTATTACCAACGTCATTAACTGGATACAACATTTTAAAAGTCTAAAAAACTTAAATGTAAATGCTTAATTCCTCAAGTAACCAAAGTCAATTAGGACTCTAATTGATTTTAGTTACTTGAGGAATTAAGCATTTACATTTAAGTTTTTTAATCTTTTCAATTCATTTTGTATGAAATTAAGAGGTACAAAAATGCTACTTCGGTACATTTATTTTTCAACCTTTTTGAATCTCTTGATCTCATAAAAAAAACAAACTGAAGAGATAACAAATTCGAGTATGCATATTGAGAGTCGTAACAAAATAGTGACCAAATATAAATACACCGTTTTGTGAAATATTTTTCCAAATTTTATTAGGAAGTGATTAATGAAATTTTAAGAAATATATTTTGTTTGGGATGCTTTCATGCAAATTATGTCTCGAAATTATTAAAAAGTCAACACTGCGTTACTTCCATATATTCGCCTCAATTTGTGATGTAATATATCAATTAGCATCAAAGAGCTAACTTTAGTATTGTTATTGATATTGCAGCACTTTGTGTTAATTTCTTTTATTTTCACGCACGTAGATTAATTTTGAAATTTTAATTAAACAAACATTTAGTTATTTAATTAACTTGAGTTGTTTTATTAATTATTACTAATAAATTTAAAATAAGTAGTATAGCATGGAAGAGTCAAGAGATGCATGCAATGCATGTTAAGAGAAGTTACACATGAGAGAGAGAAGTTTTACGTGATCAATCATTCATATGTTATTTGATCAATGATTTAAATATTTTGTTAAAAATGTGAATCAAACATACTATTTTGTTCTAAAGTATTTCAAAAATTTGTTTGAGTGAAAACGTACTTGTAGTAATTATATTGCAGATTTTATATATTGTTCATAATTTTGAAACAAGATATCAGAGAAAATTAAATATTAAAGAAAAAAAAGTATGTGAGTTGCTACAAACTTTATGCTATTAAAACAACAACTATTAATTTCATTTAATAATATATGCCTTGATATCATTCAGGTACCACTTATGCAGATATTTGAAACTGTTGAGTTCGCAAACATAATTTCATATTATATTCCAAATAATATTTGAGAGTTTGACTCGAATATCTTTTCATATAATTTCAAATTATATGATTTGGTGTGATATAAATCTCAATCAAATATATTTACTTTTAAGTTTCAAACCAAATTATTGTTGTCTTAATATAAAATTTGTGTAGATCGTGTCTCAGTTGTGAAATAAAACAAATGGAAATATAGTTAGTAATGACTCAGAGGGAGTGAAATATATATAGTCCGTCCGCATCGCTGAAAGAGGGAGTAAAATTATCACGTTGGAGCCACGTCTGCATTTGCAATTCTATTTGCAAGCCGATGGAGATGCTCTAAGGGGCGACAAAGTGATAAAATGACGGCGGTGGACCCTGGGAAAACCGAGCTGCATGAACACTGATGGAAGTCAAGCACGGCAGAGGAGAAAGGAGGTAAATAATTCAATAAAAAAAAAGGAAAATTGTGCCAACTATTAATTTTCCTGGGAGGCAATCTACGCTGTCCCAAATTAGAAAATAAGTTTGGTAATTACTTAAACTTAAGCAATTCATACCAGTGGAAAAAACCCAAGCTACCAAAGGTGGAGAGGGGCCATCGCAGTGAAGGTCGTAGCCACTGCGGAGAATAGCCTGGGGGAATTGAGCTAAACCAAGAAGTGATCATGTTAGCGACAGGTAGTAAGTAAGAGGAAGATAATGGATGAGCCCAAAGAAGGAATACCGACCAAAAGAGAGGAGGAGAAGATGTGAAGCGCGGGAGGAGCGACACGTAGCTGGAGGGTGACAACGTGGAGATTATGGAATGAATGTAAGCGGGAGGTGGGATCATTCGGAGGGTCGCGAGCGGTGGGGAGCGATATGGGCATTTTTTTTGCAAAAATCGTGGGACACACAGCGGCTTTAATCGGTGCTGTGAAGGTGATGCAACGAAGCGTCACCCTAAACGGATCTGACCCGTCAAAACAACATCAGAAGGAGAGAAGATGTACTGGCACTGTTCATCGCTAACGTGACAGGCCATCCAAAATTAAGGATTTATAATATGCCATTCATTTCCTTGACTTTCTATTTTTGACTATTTTTTCTCTAATAAGATATTTATATTCAATAATAATAAAGTAATATAACTAGATTATTACTATACTATAATATTATCTTCTGTTGTTAGTACCGCTGTTATTGTTACTATTAATAATTTAAAATACATTATCACAATATATTGAAATATATTCTCACTTTATATATTATTCGTCATCTTGTCATCGTCGTAATATGTTGCCATTACTTTAACAACAACAACAACAACAATAATAATAATAATAATAATAATAATAATAATAATAATAATAATAATAATAATAATAATAATAATAATAATAATAATAATATTAATTGATTTGTATTAAGATGTTATGAAAAGTAAAAAGGTCCAGATACTTTGCGTTCAAAGAGAAAAATTGTGTACTAAATTTTTTGTTTTCTTTAGATATTTTACTATTGTTTCAATTGGAATGTTTTTTTAGACGTATAAATCTTCCATTGAGAACAAACACTTGGAATACACACTTTTTTAAACTTAAATAGATATTTAATCATTTATATAAAATTGTCAAACATTTCCACCTTTCATAAGTGGACACTTTCTTTTTTCTCTTTTGAAAAGTTAGACCAAAACATTGTCTTTAGAGAACGAGAGGACGTTTGAAATAACTATTACATATTTACAATCCTAAAAAATATTGTGTTATCAAACAAAAATACTGACAACCGAAAATATTAGACAATTTTTGACAGGCCATTTTGTATGTAATGCAACGAAACGTTATTATGTTTGACCAAGTGCAAAACGACAATTTGTGATGATAGAATAGCATTATATTCTTGGGGAAATTAGATCATGCCACTCCAAAATAGTGAATTTAGAAAAATACCATCTCAAAATTTCTCTTTTGCTAAATGCCACTCCAAATCACATTTATTAAAAAAATTGCCACAAATACCATATTAATGTATAATTTTAAATTAACAATTTACAGATATAGTGAATTGACCGAAATACCCTCCTCTCCAATTCTAGTACTGCTCTGAGATTGGTGCATCCCGTTTAAACTCTTGGTTTGGCGCCTTGATCAGGTGGCTTAGGCTTGCTTTAATTCTCGTGCGACCATAATATGAACCGGGTTAGGCATCGAGGCTGGGGTTTCAACCTCCGGCTGAGCTCCGGCCACGGCTAAGGCAGGGGAGGACATAGTCATGATCGTCTCGTCTGTCTGAGTGCGTTTCGCCTATTGTCGACGGCTGCCGATTGCCGGAGACAGCGACTTTTAGCGGAGGTGCAATCGGGTGCCAAATTGAGATCCGATATGATTTTTCTACACGGTTTAGCATTTTTCTTCAAATTAATCGTATATTTGCTATCATTTCATCATGAATATGCCCTAGGAAGTCTTAATTTTGAATTTATTTGAGCATTAGTTGCAATTGGATTTGTATTTTGCGGCTTGGTACCGATTCGTACCAGTCGAAACAGTGACCCTTTTTTATTTGTAATTGAGAGGTGGTACATGTAGATTTTGATATTCTGAACTATTCCAAGACAATCTAAACTTTCTGAATTAATTCAAATTGCTTATTTCGGTTTGATGCTGCTGAGGTGTTACCATGCCCACCATGAATCTGTCTTGGGTACCTAGTGGGGAGACGAAGAGAGGAGAGGAAGAGAAGAGACGAAGAGAGGAGACGGGTGAGGACCCGTTAAGGGCATTTTTGGAATATACGAAAATACTACTCAAAATACAACATATTCTATTTATTTTTTATTACAAATGTATAATGATTTGTAAATTGTGACAATTTTCTTAATAAATGTGATTTGGAGTGGCATTTAGCAAAAGAGAAATTTTGAGGTGGCATTTTTCTAAATTCACCATTTTGGAGTGGCATGGATCCAATTTTCCCTATATTCTTCTAAGTGTTGTAAAAAATGTCCGTTTAGGTTGATTAATCGGCTGATTAGTTGTTGGTAGTGATCAAACTGTCACGGATTTTTCTGACTAATTAGCTAATTATTTATGATTATGATCGATTATTTATGATTATTTCCGATTAATCGCTTAGCACTATCATGTCCGTCCGACAACCGCATACCGTTATTTACAACATTAATATTCTTGACTTCAGTCTCCCCTAAAAGAATAAATTGATCCAGCTAAGTTACCACATTAATTAAACGTTAAAAAAACTTGTGATTTAAATTGTTTAAGCACATGCTATTAGGGACTTTTAGAAAAATTAATACACTAAGTATCTTTTTAGTTTTTAAACATTTTTTAACTTACTTTGAAAACGTATTATAAAGTCCAGTACCCTACTGTAAGAAAATGAAATGGAAAATCTCAATTTCTATTCATTCCAATTTCCACATGTATCAGCCGGATTGACCGGAATTTTTGCTCAGTTGATTTATTTTTCTTATAAAAATAATATGGTGAAGAGAGATTCAAATAATGTCTCCTTTTTCGTGCTTTCATGATTTCATCACGCTCTCATTGAAAAAAAAAAAAATTATGCAAGTTAAAGCTGAAAATTCAAGTAACATGTTCATAAATGTGATATTATATATAGAGAGGTGTGCAAATGTGGCCCTTCATAATGCATATCTGCTTATCTCTCTCTCCATATATATCATTACGTGCATATATAAAATTATAAAGTTCCGACTTTGTTTTGATGTAAATGAAAAGATATAAAGATGTGCCGATGTGGATTGCTTTTTACACGCTCTTAAATCTCTCAAAATAAAACCAGTATATACCACAAGTCATAAAAGTGATATCTAACGCTTTTATTGTTCCTCAATTTCAGATCTTAATTTATCAAACTTTTAAGAAATGGAGAGCATGATGAGGAACCATTAATTTAAGACCCGTTATGGTATTATTAATACTTCCATTTTATTTTAGAGATACTAGACTTTATCATTCCCAAATTGACAAGAAACTATATTTGATGTCGGCCTGAAAAAAGAAAAAAAAACAAGCAATGACAAAAACCACAAAAAGCGAAGAATAGACGTAGCTGTGCCATCCCTCGGTTACAATTAATTATTAACTCTATTTAATCATGTAGAATGCTGCTATCCTACAGGGAGTGCCGCACAAATTCGCCTTACTGATACATTAACTTCTTCAAAGAACCAAAATCTCTCCATAAGAGATACAAGCTAGCCTCATTCAATTTGTTAGGTTTTATAAGAAGATGCCAAAAAGTTTAATTGTAATTTTTAACTTTATAATTATATAGAGTATAAATGACTAATTTATAACAACATGATCTCTAAAAAGATAAACCTATAGTGAATTACGTAGGATTTTGTCTTAGATTTTGTCTTATTATCTCACATTTATGTTCAATTAATTAGAGAAAAATGTTATTATTGCTCTACTTTATGTTTTAATGCAGGAAACATGTTTTGGGGTTATTCTACATCATTTGGAGCAAGAATCAGGTCACTCGGATAAGCACAGCTCATCAACTAAGACTCTGTTATGGCCTGTATTGGCTAATACGGACCAGAGCCCCAATACGGACCAGAGATGGCGCGATACACATTAAGTCCCTCAGCGACACAGTTCCAATATGGACCGTATTAGCCAATGTGGTCCGTATCCGAGGCTCCCTTTGGTGAATAACTGCTCCAACTGTATTCAGATCAGATTTCTTGGACTCCACTCATCTCCAGGCGCCCCTTACTCCTATATAAGCCCTCTGGACTGAAGAGGAAGACATCTTTGTATCATTGGTTGTTTATTTTATTAAGTGAAAAGATAGGAGAGTGTTGAGGCTTGTTAGGAAGCGCTACTTGTTTGTGTCTTCTTTGAGTCTCTTGTAAACATGTTGTTCCGCAGCTAAGTTTAGATTCCTAGGGCTATGCAGTAAACTTTGTTACTCATGATGCTTTGATATATATACATTTATGTTTGTGTAACCTTTTGTTGGTTTAAATGCTTTTGTATTTTATGTTTTTCTTATTGGTTTTTGATGATCTAATTTAATCCGTTATGGTAAGTGACAGTGCCTTGATGGTAAGTAGAATTACGATAGACGAGTCAAGGACAAGAGAAAATATTAGACTAGTGTGAAGAAAATCATAGAAAGGAAACCACTAGTTGGAACAACAAAACGCAATACGGAAGTTCCAGTATTTGCGCATCAGTAGATGAAACATCGCAGTGTCTTTATAGTAACCTCCGTAAGAGATCTGACATTTGCGTAAGAAACTCGTTGTTTGACCCTAAAATGTCGGGATTTAGTTATTTGGACAAAGATGTCATTTAACTACAGAGATTGGTCAATTAAAGGGTCAAACATACTTTAATTTGACACAATACCACAAAATTAGGAGGTGAAATTGATCAAACAAAATGCATGAATTAATTCTACTTAAATATTAATGAATTTTGATATATGGCACATCTCCTAACTCAAAATGGTTGGAAATATATTAAAATTACAAAACAAAGGGTTCTGATTAGTGCCACGTGGCCTAGGTACCTATAACATTTAACCTGAGTGCTTTGGGTACAAATTGGGTATGCAAACAAGCTCAGATGGTTTAGGGCCCACATGTCGGCCTCTCAGGGCTATTTTCGCTGATAAGCCGAGATAGCTGAACATGGCTCACCAAATTTGAACTCATAGACCATATTGTCAATGGCTCGGTATACCATAAGCCGGATCTGTCCAAAAGCGGAGGCTTAAGTTAAATTTAGCGCTGCAGCGCTCTGACCCTTTCATGCTTCATGAACCTGGTGCATCAACGTAACGCTATATCCACCACACGGTCAGCGTTTTGGCTTGCAATAGACCGAGACCAGACAAGAGCGAAATGTTGCTGAGTTTAAGCCGAAATTTTTATTAATAGAAATAATAATAAAGAAATGTCGATATAGAAGAACGAATTCGTCGGAATTTTAAATCTAACAAAGACGTTATTTTTGGTAACGTCCCGGGGGACGTTACCAACGATAACGGCCAGACAAACCGATAAAATCGCTAACTGATGAAGGCTAATCCCTGGACGTTGAGAACGGTGACGTCCAGAGAAAAAAAAAAAAAAAGGCTGGCCGTCGCCAAGGATAACGGCCTTCGGAAAAAAAAAAAAATAAAAGGAGGCCGTTGCCAACGATAACGTCCAGAATCGGAAAGAAAAAATGTTTGAGGCCGTTGCCAAGGATGACGGACTGTCGGCAGTACAGGGAAAGCGACTTGGACGTTATCCTTGGTAACGGGCAGAATGATGAAGGCAATTCTCGGGTCCCAGCGGAAAAAATTTAAAAATATGGACGTTGTATTCTGATGACGTCCAGACAGACAGCCTATATAGCACTCCCCTCTCTCGCTGAAATATAACTCTCCCAGAAACTCCTCTCTCGCTGAAAATCTCTCCTCTAAAAAAAAAAAAAATAATAAAGTTATGAAGAATAATGAAATCGAACCGGAAATGAATTCATAGTTAGTTGGAAGCCAATGTTGATGTGGAGGAAATGCTGAACAAAGAAGAATAAAGAAATCGTCAATAAAGGTAAAGTTTCAATTATATGTCATATATTTACGTTTATGATTTAATTAGATGAATATCAAAATTATTTTTTATATTAGTTAAAATACTATTAGTAATGTTAATGATAATTTGTAATGTTAGTAATGGTAATGTTAATGTAATGTTGTAATATTAATAATGTCTTCAATTATATGTCATGTATTAGTAATGTTTTAATGTTGTAATGTTAATTTGTAAATTTGTAAATTTGTAAAAAATATTAGTAATGTTAATGTGTAAAAATATTAGTAATTTGTAATGTTAATGGTAATTTGTAAAAATTAGTAATGTTAATATTAGTAATGTTAATGGTAATATGTAATGTTAATGGTAATTTGTAATGTTAATGGTAATATTACCGTTAATGTTAATGGTAATTTGTAATGTTAATGGTAATTTGTAAAATTAGTAATGTTAATGGTAATTTGTAAAAATTAGTAATGTTAATATTAAAAAATAGTATTGTTAATATTAAATAATTTGAAATATATAAATAAATAAAGAAGTTCACATTTTCATGCTTAATTAAATTTAGTTTTTGAAAAAATATTATAAATTTAGTAGTACTTAACGTTTGTTGTAATAATAAATTATATCTAATTTATTTATTATTGTGCAGGTTGAATCATCAAAATAATTAATCATGCTCATGGTGAGAGTTCATTTCGGTGGTGAAATACGGCAAGGTCGTAAAGGAGCGGAGTACACCGAATCTCCTCGATTCACATTGATGGCAACTAGTGAGCAGGGTTGGCATGATGTGAAAGGTGAAATTTATCGCCAGCTTGGATATTCTGAGAGTGAGTACAACCTAAAAACACTTGCACGGGTTAATGTTGGTACAACAACTCGGCGTTATTATGAGATATTAGAAATCGTGTGCGATCAGACGTGGCGAGGCATTTATGACCAAAGTATGTTTGCCAGGACCCAGTATTCTTATGTCGATTTATACATTGAGTTAGTTCCAATTGTCGGTTCGATGCAATCACAATTATTCATTGATAGTGTGGTACCAGAGACACAACCAGACCCTGGACATACCCAATACAATGTTTCACAAGCGGGTCCCGGTCTATTCGAACCCTATCAGACACAACCAGACCCTGGACATACCCAATACAGTGTTTCACAAGCGGGTCCCAGTCTATTCGAACCCTATCAGACACAACAAACACCGAGGCGTGACCTTTATCTGAGTCCTTATCCCGATGTGAACGACTTGTCACCGCCTATTCAGGCAGATATGGGTTGGTCAGGGCAGAATAATCAGGACAGTCCATGGGTTGATCCGCCGAGCGCCGGTGGTCCTTGTAATGATGCTGACGACGTACCGCAAAGTGACGACGAAGATGACGCTGACTCATGTGAGGATGATGCCGACTGGGATACCGAACCTGATACAGAAGGGGATGTCCCGCCTGGTACTCAGAGACAATCGCAAACACCACATGTTCAGGCTCGAAATTTTCCCATATCTGATAGCGGGACGAGTCACCCGGTAGGCAGTTTCAATGACACCTCGGGATTTCAGGAAGCAGATGTATCCTACTTCAGCAGGACCCAACACGTACATGATCCACTTGGTGTAGGTAAGGAGTACTCTTCAAAAGAGGCTCTAAAGTTGGCCATAAATGATTATCACATCAGAAATAATATTGAAATAAAAACTACCGGTAGCAGTAGAACCCAACTGATATATGAATGCAAGAGCAGCAGGTGTATGTGGCGTTTGTATGCCACGTCTGGCATATTTTCATCAAAGTGGGAAATTAAAACGAGCAGAGCACCACATACGTGCCAGGCCGATGCTTCTCGTTCCGATCACTCACAATTAACTGCAGAAGTGATTGCCGATGTTATAAGAGAAGATATTAGGGAAGATGTTACAAAAAATATTAAAAACATTAAAGCGCTAGTCCGTAAGAAATACGGGGGAGTTATTCCCAAATATAACAAGCTGTGGCGTGGCCGAGAGCTGGCAATCACACAAATATTCGGCAGTTGGTCAGGCTCGTACAACCTTCTCACCCCATTGTTGGAAGCAATTAAAAGATCAACTCCTGGAACAAAATATGGAGTTGCGCACGTACCCATGGCTGATCCGCTAAAAAGGATGTTCAAGGCAGCTGTGTGGGCTTACGGTCCGTGCATTGCTGCAGTGCCTCATCTCAGGCCAATCATTAGTATTGATGCATGTTTCCTGTCTGGCCGGTACCAAGGGAGACTGCTGATGGCGTGCGGTTATGATGCAGAGAACCAGTTGCTTCCTCTGGCTTTCGCATTAGTCGACGAAGAGAGATTCGAGACATGGGGATGGTTCATGAGGTGGTTGCGTTGGGAGGTAATTGGTAATAGGTTCATGTGTGTTGTTTCTGACCGGCACATGGGGATCAAGAAAGTATTCACCGATAGATACGGTGGTTGGTACGAGGATGGCGGCGAGTGCGTTCACAGATTTTGTTCGCAGCACGTCGCCGAGAATTTGATGAAAAAGGTACACAATAAAAAAATCTGCGAGCTATTCAAAATACTGGTGAACAAAAAGAAGCCACGGAGGTTCGAAGAGTTCTTCGAAATATTGCGGAAGAAAAGTCCAGATGCAGTTGCATACCTAGAAAATGTCGGAAAATACCAAGATTCCAACCGTAACGAGATCCCTAAACCATGGAAGGTGTATCAGAGCATGGACGGCGGCCCCCGCTGGGGAATTATGACTACTAATGGATCTGAATCGTTGAACGCTGTATTCAAAGATAGTCGACGACTGCCAGTCGTCGCACTCGTGGAAGACACATATTACAAGTGTCTCCATTGGTTTAACCAAAGACGAGCGAAAGCAATGGCTCGCATAGCTGATCAGCAACCTTGGTCAGCGCGGGTTGAAGGATTATTAACAAAAAGAATCGGGAAATGCTTACCAATGACTTCAATGCCAGTTGGTGAGCACGGTGAACACGAGGTCAGGGTCAGGGATGAGAGAGTTGTATACAAAGAACGGGATGGGAATTTTAGTTACAGAAGGGAGACCTTCAAGTACAGGGTCGACATACGTGACGGAAACATAGCAGAATGTGTGTGTCTCAAGCCACAACTTACAGGTATACCGTGCGCCCATGTTCTCGCCGTGTGTCGGGACCGGAGATACAACCACAATTTATTCGTGCATCATTTGTATTCCACGACCAAACTCGCTGAAACTTGGAGTGGCCAATTCCACGGCTATGCCAACCAATGTGACTGGCCAACCATACCCGGTCCGGAAATTGTTCCGGACAAAGACAAAATCAAAAAGGTAGGAGAAAGCACGCTCGTATAGTCATGACAATGGACGAAATGGAAGGAAGGAGAGTTGGACACCAAGCTAGACGTTCTACGTCGACAGGCGTGCAGCAAGTTTGTTAATTTTATTTTCAGTGGCTAATTTTGGTGTTATTCTAGTTGGAAATATCAATTTTCAACGTTATTTTATTGGTTCAGAGGCTTCTTCTGGACGGGGAATGGGACAGCAAGCGAGACGTTCTATGTCTGACATACATGCAGCAGGTTTGTTGATATTTTAAATTTAATTTATTTGTCTGATATACATGCAGCAGGTTTGTTGACACGTCTTGTATATTTCTTTGCAGGACCCTCTTCTAGTTACAGTCGGAGATGAAGCGATAAAAACTACTAGTATTTAGTAATTGTTGTTGTTTATGCATAATTTTGTAATTTGTTTGGACATGGTACTTATTTAGTAATTGTTGTTGTTGTTTATGCATAATTTTGTAATTTGTTTGGACATGATTGTGTAATTTTGTAATTTTGTATTTTGGTAAAATTTGGCGGAGTGCATTTTGTAATTTTGACAGCACCATAAAACCAAAACACAAAGTCCAAATCCCCAAACCAAATCCCCAACCCGAATAGATCATGCCGAACTCGGCATGACACAATCATATCCCAACAACCCGATCCCACAATACAAGCATACAAGCATACAAGGATCCGAGATATACAAGCACAAAAACAACAAGCATACAAGCATACAAGCACAAAAACTAACAAAAACTACAATAATCATACAAACACAAAAACTAACATCCGTTCATCAAACAACATACACGAAATGAAATACCTACTCAAAAGTGAACTTGTCCGGACTGTGGTGCAATCTGAGTGGGTATCTGCGTGCTGGCTCTTGTTGTTGTTGTTGTTGTTGTTGTCCTCTCCTACGCCTAACGTAGACATTATTGTATGCATCGGCACTGTGTGACGGGGTGCCAAATATGCTCTCGACCGCTGCAGTACGTGGTGTGATGACTTGACTAGGTACCGTACCGTCATATGTACCGGTAGCAACTGGCTCGGGCATTATGAAATGGTCATCCGAACCCTACAACAATCGCCGAAGTCTTTACCAAACATATAGAGACGATTTTTTAAATAAAACTTATAATTTCGGAAAAATTACCTGGTATACCACACTTGGTCCTGTATGACCCGTGTATTGCTCATCGTAAGCAGAGGCATGTGGGTATGTCTGGTGTCCAAACTCATCGAAACCGACAAACTCATTATGTCCCTATAATAAATGTTGTAGTATTGTAATAAACATTCAACCATGAAATTTTAGAATTTAATTTGTTACGAGTTTGGAAGAAATACCTGGTCAACCTGACTTGGTCCCGTGTGACCCATGTGGAACGAGGAATCTTGGGCGGGAATGTCGCAGTGTGTCGTGTACTGACCCTCCTGTGTAGGACCTTCCTGAACTGGCTCGTTTTGAAGCAACTCTGTCATAAATTGTGATGTCTCAAGCCAACTCAAGTCGGGTATTTCCTGCAACAAGTATTTAGTACTTAATAAATGTAGAATCGACAATCAACACCAAAATTGTTACATTTTAGAATAGTTACCTGGCCGACCGAACTAGGTCCTGTGTTGCCCTGTGCAATACCGTCATGTGAGGCTCCGACATTGACCTCCGGTTCCTACAATAAATATACCAGTACATCAATAAATACAACCGATAATTACTTACGATTTTGTAAAGTTTTATACACTTACCGGATCGTCTTGAGGAGGTACGACTCGTGCAAGGTAGTCCATCAATCCGTCATTCGAGTCTAGCCAATTCTCTCTATAGTGGGGATCATCATCTGCGGGCAAGTCGGGGATGGGTTCTTGACCGGGAGGAATCTCACCGTCTGGAATGTCCTCGTAGTTGGCCGGAAGATCGGCCGCTCTCATCATGTCACGGTATTTTGGCTCCATACCATTGTCTCTGAGAAGGCCACAACTTAATCTGAGGAAAAACTTTCCCACCTTTTTAAGAGTCTTTGTTTGGCACAAGCTATACCGTACGACACCATCTTCACTCCTCGCAGTGCCTACAAAATAAAAAAAAGTTAGTAACATGTATGAAAGATTAATATCATAAAATAATATTTTGATGATTGAATTGAAACTTACATCACGTGTGCTCTTCGGGGCACTGGGAATGTACCCTACTTCGTTATGCTCATCCCTGTACTCTGGAATTGGATGATCAAGACCTTGTATGCACCTTCTCGCAATAAGACATTGTGCATACAATTGTTTTGAAACCAAGTCCGGTATGGAAAAAGCTGGTCGTCGACCATGGTCCCGTCGGAGCAACCAAGTGATCGGCAGGATGAGATGCCTGTTCTACGTAGGTGTGGTGCTCAACAGCCCAATCTTTTCTTGTCACATGCACAGAATGAATAATGTTATGTAACCGGCGTACCTCGTCCTCGCCTAACGGCGGTGCTACTGGGATGGGCTGTGAAAAGCCAAACTGACGCATCACCCGGCTAGGGTAATGGTGCTCCACTATCCAAAAGTGTATCAGTGGCACAACGGCTAGCCACACATCTCTATCATCCTGAACTCGTGCTGGCAACCGAAATTGCTCCTCATCCAACAGTGCTTTGTAAGGTTCCCATCTTACCTATAATCTTCAAGATCCTGCAGTTGGCTTCGGAAGTACCTAACTCCAGCCCGATTGTGAGCTTGATTATATTCATGGCGACAGCACCACATCTCCCCCATTGCAGGACACCTGTAATAAAAAAATTAAGATTCTTAATAAACATAAAACACATTAAATTAAAGTATTGTAAAGTTTCTTGTAGTTACCTTTCTGGATTCGGGTAGCCCAATGTGGAGTCCAATCAAATTTGCTACGAGGACGTCCGGTCGGTAATCTGGACCAACACCAATGCTGTAGAAGAAGAGTTGGCCCCCACATAGTCTGCGTGCGACGCTCAACGGCAACGCACAAGTTCCTATAGAGTAGTGCTAGAACAGCACCACCCCAGTTGTATTGCACCGGTTCGTCAAGGTTTTCAAGAAATTGCAGATACATCACCGGAACCGAATCTCCCGAAGAATCAGCAAACAGTAAAGTCCCGAACAAGTCCAGTATGTAAGCCCGAGTGTACTGGCGTACCTGCTCATCTGTAGGCTCACCCGGATTTTCATCTGGCATGGCAGCAAATCGAATGCGCAGTTCCTTCAAACATATAGAATATCCGGACGTCGTGCGAACAGCACTTCCATCGGCCGACTGCGATCTCTTCTTCTTTTTAAGCACCGCATCCGCACTCCCAGCTCCAAGATAATGCTCCACTAATGCACGCGCATTTGTGTCTGCAAACCGGTCACAGGAGCCCCCTTTATCGGCAATCCCCACAGACATGACACATCTTGCAGTGTGACTGTCATCTCTCCCACAGGAAGATGGAAAGTGTGCGTCTCCGGTCTCCACCGCTCAACGAGGCCAGCGAGGAGCCCTTTGTCAATGTTCATATCATCCATTCGAGCTATCTGATACAAACCGAGACTACACAAGAATGGGTCGCAGCGCGGGTCGCGTGGAATCGCAGACCGGTGGTGTCGAACATCCACCCCGGTATAATCCTGTCATGTTATACAATTTGATTAAAATCAAAACTCGTAATTCAAACATTTATATCTCTTTATTCAAAAACATGTGCATTTTGGATATGAGATGATTCATTGAGTAACTTACATTGTCAGATAACAGTGCGACCTTATGCTGTGCATGCGGCATCCATAATAAGTTGCTAAAATTTTCTGGTGGAGGATTACTCGGACCACAAATGCTTGACATCCTGCATGCATAACATTTTAACCTTAAAATTAAAACAATCTAACTTTTCAAAATTAAACCTAATCGGATGCAATTTGACAAAATTAAACCAAATTTAATGCTAATTTAACAAAATTAACCTAATTACACCTAATTAACAATAACAATAATCTAATTAACAAAATAAAACCAAATTGAATGTTAATTTACAAAATTAAATCTAACAATAACCTAATTACACCTAATTAACAAAATTAAACCTAATAATAACCTAATTACACCTAATTAACCTAATTAACAATAACAATAACCTAATTAACAAAATTAAATCTAGTCAAATGCAATTTCACATAATTAAATCTAACAATAATTTTGATAACAAATTCAACCTAAATTATTGTTAATTTATAAAGTTCTATAATATTAAGAAAAAATTACCTAAATTTATGTCAAAGGGAGGAGTTCAGAGGGAGAAGAGGAGGACCAGAGGTGAGTTCCGGAGAGGCAGGATCGGACCTGGCCGTCGCCAAGAATAACGGCCAGCTTTTTTTTTTCTATTCCGTCGCTGTCCTCCTCTTCTCTTTTCGCTGCTCCGTGCCCTCTTCTTTTTTATTTTTCGGAACTTACGGACAGAGAGACAGAGAGAGAGTAAGGAAGACTTAGCGATTTCGAAATATGGTCTGGCCGTCATCCTTGGCAACGGCCTAAATTTTTTTTTTTTCTGCGTCTGGACGTTATCGTTGGCAACGGCCTCCTTTTATTTTTTTTTTTTCGCAGGCCGTTATCCTTGGCGACGGCCAGCCTTTTTTTTTTTTTCTCTGGACGTCACCGTTCTCAACGTCCAGGGATTAGCCGCGGCAATTAGCGATTTTATCTTTTATCGGGCCGTTATCGTTGGTAACGTCCCCGGGACGTTACCAAAAATAACGTCTTTGTTAGATTTAAAATTCCGACGAATTCGTTCTTCTATATCGACATTCTTTTATTATTATTTCTATTATAAAAATTTCGGGTTTTTGAATGCCTTTTAGTAAATAGGGACACATGCCACGCGTCCATTGCAGCGATGCTGTTTGTTTTATCGGTCCAATGGAGCTGCTTGACTGTATCTCATTCTCTGCTCATCTTTTCAAGAATAAACAAAAGTTAAACAAAAACCCAAAATAAACTATATTTTGGAAATTTGCAAGCCACCACCAAAAATTCCTGAAATTATCTTGTCAGAAAAATGTCTACACACAGGCCGTTATTGGAAGCGTATCCTCTGCGGAGTCGTTCTCTACGGAGCTGTGCGGAGCTTTTAATCTGATCCGTTCGTTTTGACTTGGCACGAATCTCAAAGCCCAATAATACAGCCCCCTCCGTTAGCCTGAATATCAAAGCGGCTGAGAGTTAATCTGGTCCGTTCGTTTTGCTCCGCAGGTACGGAGTTCTATAAAACTCCACAGAGAATAGCTTCCCGGCCGTTATTGCGGTACACCGAATGTTGAGATGGTTTACTTTCAAGCTCCATGAAATTGCGTTGTTGTTGTAAAACAAAGTCTTTGATTTTGACATTATTTTGAACTCAATGGCAGAGCCACGTAGAGTCAGAGGTGCTACTTATCCCTGTCTCAAAAAATTACAAAAAAATGTATTTCTATATATTTTCTCAAAAAAATATATAATATATACTTAACATAATAGGGTTATAAAATTATGCCTCACTCAAAAATATTTTACCAACTATGTTCTATTTTTATGTTTTTCTCATAAAAATTAATAAAAATATTTATTATAATTAAATAATTAAAAATTGACCCTCATTATTTTCAAATTTTTGTATTGTGCTCGATTTTCTATATAGTTCAGAGTAAAATGTTCAGATAATATAAAATGATCTCCCATTGTAACATGAAAATTTCTATTGATTGACCTCCATTGATGTTGACTCTCAAACTTGCAAGTGGTTTCGCCCTGTTTCGGGACAGCATTCGATGTGAGTACAAAGT
>JAJGRW010000413.1:910762-941447 GCA_025461045.1 Carex parvula | reverse complement strand
ATATTTAAAAAGATAATAATACCTTCATTGTTCGGCATTGCTACTAACCAAGAAGGCATCGGCACCCAACCTCTCAATCGCCTCCTTCTCTTTCCTCAGGCTGGAACTGATAACTGTCACCTTCATTCCAAAGGCCTTCCCAAATTTGACAGCCACGTGACCCAGACCACCGAGACCCACAACTCCAAGTGCTGTCCTGGCGTGTTAAGCCCCATGATACTTCATCGGTGAGTAAACGGTAATACCAGCACAGAGCAGCGGGGCCGCCTTGTCCAGTGGAAGACTCTCGGGATGCGAATCACAAAGTTCCTGGTTCACAACTACCATGTCAGAATAGCCACCGTATGTTATGGTACCATCACCTGGGTGCACAGAATTGTAGGTAAGAATCATTCCCGGGCAGTAGTTTTCAAAGCCAGTGGTTGCAGCTTTGGCAAGAGTTGCAGGAGTCGACCAGGCAACCCACCCCCACTTGTCCCAACTTTGAAATTCTTAACATTAGAGCCAACCTCAATGATTTCACCTACAATCTCGTGTCTGTAAAAATAAGGAAGTTCTATGATGTTAAAAGGACGAGTCATGAAATAAGTTATATATTTAAAAATTAACGTTATTTATTATATTTTATTTACCCGGCAACGATGGGGTAGATGGTATTATGCCATTCATTTTTCAAGCTGTGGAGATCAGAATGACAGATGCCACAATATAATATCTTTATTGATACGTCATTATCTCCATTGTTCCTGTTAAATTAGAAATTAGAGAAATGTTAGAGTTAAGGACAGAGCAATTATAACAAGTGGCATTGCTAAATAGCCCAATATTTTCACAATTAAACACTGGAGAAATACTTGGGGGATAGATCCTATTCTTAAATATGTTGTATTATTCTTTTGTTATTTTTTAGTTCAAAATAAGGAATTACAAAAATGAAAGGGGCAATTAAAAGGCCACTCTGTGAGTAGTTGAAATTGAAAACTAAAATGGGTGGACAGAAGGGCGGACATGAAGTTCACATTTATTACTTCATTGATTAAAAGAAGAAAGGAAACATAATTGTATGGCTCACACTGTAACTTCATTAAGTCTGTAACTTCACATTTATTATTTTGCACCAAATATCAACATCTCCATAAACTCTGTATTTATTGAACTTCCAAGCTGTAGGTACAAATATGCACCACGTCACCACGATATACTTAGTATCTTTATATTAGTCTAAGATTTGCCATTAAAGACTTGACTTTTCATATTAGTAATAAATGGCTGATATTGTCTTTAAAAGGTGCTCGTTCTCGTTCACCCAAAGTACTTAACTTGTTTTTAATTCGAAAGAAAAATAAAATAAAATAATATAATCTTTGCACCATATCCTCAGAGAAAATTGAGCTGCCATGAAAGGTGAAAGCACATAATTTCGTACCTGTATAACTTTACCATTACGTATTAACTGAATGTACATGTAAAACGCGGTACATGAATTTTTAAGAGAGGTCTTTTAAAATTCGTATGAAAATTTCAAACGCGAGGCTGGAATCGCATTTTGTAGCAACAGCGGTTGTGGATTCTGTTGAGTTTTTTTTTTTGGTACCCACAAAGAGATACTGTCTGAGTCGCTGGGATTCGCTCTTGACCCCTATCTTTAGTTTTTCTCCGAAAAGAAAAAAAAAAAAACTACTAAACAGTAAATACTAATAGTTGTCTACATGCAAGCAACTGTGATTTTCCGTAAACTATGTCTGTGTTGTCTACTTGTGTGGCGTGTGGGACATGGTCGATGAATGATGATTCTCACTTTTTAGCAGCAACATGGTTAACTGCACAGTTAAAGCCGCAAAAACACAATTGTATGCGGTCGGGTACATTCTTTATTTGTCCCGCACAGACCACAGGCCAAAACAATATGCTAAGAAATAAAAATAAGAAAGAAAACATTTGTTTTTTAGATGGTTCAAAAATATTTTCGATGAAATCAATATGTTTATCAAATCAACGAGGACAGTCTTTGATTAAAATTAAGAAGTACAAAACTGAGAGCTCAAATCCGACAACAATTTGATGTAGAACTAAACCAGTTGGACTTGGCGTGTATCTACAGAGAGAAACATGCATGGAGAGAAAGAGAGAGAGAGAGAGAGAGGATATATGGGGACGAACGAACCTTCTGGAAAAGGGGAAAGGAGAGAGAACGCCTGAGGAGTCATGAGCAGCCAGGCCAAAGGCCTTACGGGGGTGCTCCTCCTCCGGCGCTATTTTCTTCCCGTTTGTTGGAGCTGCCATTGATTGTAGTATTTCAAAAACAGAGAGAGGAGTTAAGAGTAACAGATTGATATTTTGGGTTGGATGTATTGACGGTGGCAATGCAGAGATGGAGGGAAGGGGAGGGGTGCACTAGGGTTTATATAGCGGATGAGAGTGTGCTGGTTTAATGGTTTACTCTGATGTGATGACTGAAGCATTGCTGACGTCACCGATGACGTTATATACTGTCTATACATATCAAAAAGCTACCTCCTATTTTCCAATTTATATCTATTTTTTTTTTCATATCCACCAAAAATAACGCATAAACTACACGTGATAGTAAAATTGGTGGTCTCAATACGTCTCTCGAGATTTTTTTTTATTAATAGTGTTTCTAATTTAAATTATTGTTTGAGGTAAAAGCGCTTCATTTTGAAAAATAGATAGGAGAATTTTTTTTTCATTCAGAAGAGGACAATAAAAAAAAAAGTTAGGAATAGAAAAAAATTTCTTACCCAAAAAAAGTTACGAATAGAAAAAATTTCTTACCCCCTTTTCCGGTCATGTTAGGACTTAGGACAGTAAATGTTTAGTAATGTTAGCTATTTTTTCATGCCGTGATTTTTATTTTTACCCAAAAAAAAAAATATTTTAATATAAATAACCACGTTTTTAAAAGAATTTTATTTCTACCCAAACCGCAAATAATATTTGCGGTTTGAATTAACAATTCAAACCGCAAGGAATATATGCGGCTTGAATTGTGAATTCAAACTGCATATATTATTTGCGGCTTGAATTGTTAATTCAAGCCGCAAATAATATATGCGGTTTGAATCGCATTTATAAAAATCGGTTAACCAATCACCATTTCATTTATTATTTTATTAAATGGTAATTTTTCACCGATAACTCTAGAAATTTATTCACCGATAACCCTAAAGTTATTTTTATTACAAAGAATTATATTATAAAAACTTATCAATAATATAAAATTTCATTTATTATTTTATTAATGGTAATTTTTCACCGATAACCCTAGAAGTTTATTCACCGATAACCCTAAAGTTATTTTTATTACAAAGAGTTATATTATAAAAACTTATCAATAATATAAAATTTCATTTATTATTTTATTAAATGGTAATTTTTCACCGATAACCCTAGAAGTTTTTCACCGATAACTCTAAAGTTATTTTTATTACAAAGAATTATATTATAAAAACTTATCAATAATATAAAATTTCATTATTATAAAAACTTATCAATAATATAAAATTTCATTTATTATTTTATTAAATGGTAATTTTTCACCGATAACCCTAGAAATTTATTCACCGATAACCCTAAAGTTATTTTTATTACAAAGAATTATATTATAAAAACTTATCAATAATATAAAATTTCATTTATTATTTTATTAAATGGTAATTTTTCACCGATAACCCTAGAAATTTATTCACCGATAACCCTAAAGTTATTTTTATTATAAAGAATTATATTATAAAAACTTATCAATAATATAAAATTTCATTTATTATTTTATTAAATGGTAATTTTTCACCGATAACCCTAGAAATTTATTCACCGATAACCCTAAAGTTATTTTTATTACAAAGAATTATATTATAAATTATCAATAATATAAAATTTCATTTATTATTTTATTAAATGGTAATTTTTCACCGATAACCCTAGAAATTTATTCACCGATAACCTAAAGTTATTTTTATTATAAAGAATTATATTATAAAAACTTATCAATAATATAAATTTCATTTATTATTTTATTAAATGGTAATTTTTCACCGATAACCCTAAAGTTATTTTTATTACAAAGAATTATATTATAAAAACTTATCAATAATATAAAATAAACTACCTCATAAAATACCATTTCCATTTATAAAATACCATTTCCATTTATATTATTGATAAGTTTTTATAATATAATTCTTTGTAATAAAAATAACTTTAGGGTTATCGGTGAATAAATTTCTAGAGTTATCGGTGAAAAATTACCATTTAATAAAATAATAAATGAAATTTTATATTATTGATAAGTTTTTATAATATAATTCTTTGTAATAAAAATAACTTTAGGGTTATCGGTGAAAAATTACCATTTAATAAAATAATAAATGAAATGGTGATTGGTTAACCGATTTTTATAAATGCGATTCTAACCGCATATATTATTTGCGGCTTGAATTAACAATTCAAGCCGCAAATAATATATGCGGTTTGAATTCACAATTCAAGCCGCATATATTCCTTGCGGTTTGAATTGTTAATTCAAACCGCAAATATTATTTGCTGTTTGGGTAGAAATAAAATTCTTTTAAAAACGTAGTTATTTATATTAAAATATTTTTTTTTTGGGTAAAAATAAAAATCACGGTTTTTTATGTCTACATTGTCAGAAAAAATAGAGAAGATATTATTTTTATGAAATCGTTCACAATTTAGAAGCAATGAGAAAACTCGACTTGCTATTTTTCAAAAGGAAAAACTTTAAACGAATAATCAGTCAATTTAAATTTAGACTATTTTATTTTTCTTACTAGATGAGCATAAATATATACATATTTTTCTTTTGTGATCTTTGGCGCATTTCGTTTAACAGGTTTGTATACCGCCTGGAATATCAATGTGAAAATTATGAGTCTGCTCTTGTTTTCTATTTCATTTTAATTTCATGTACTATTACTATTGTATTTCTTGTTTTTCATTAATTTTTTATGTTGGTAGTTTGACGGTATTATTTAATGTTTTAGGATTTTTTTTTAAAATGTAATTAAAATAATTAATTTAAAAAAACAACATGATTACTTTTTTTTTACAAAAATAATAAGAACCGAATAGCCAAGTCGGTCTGATGGATTTTCTTTTTTTCAGACCGAATTGGCAATTCGGTCTCGCTGTTTTTCATCGGGTTGTAGACAGAACACCACAGAAAATAAAAAAACAGGCCAGACCGAGTTAACAGTTCGGCCAACTTTTTTTTTTTTTGCCTAGACCGAGTTGCCAACTCAGTCTATATATATATATATATATATATATATATATATATATATATTTTAGAGATACTATGAAGAGCAAGATAATGAAATCTAACACTGAAAATTTGAATTTTTTTGTTTAAATTATTTGATAGATTACTTCTTTTGACATATAGTTAGCATATTTATACTAAAATATGCTAAATTACTTGAAATTATGTTGAATTACACTATATTAAATTAAATTATACTAAATTACATTACATTACGTTAAAATACGGTAAATTACGCTAAATTACATATGAATATGGACGATATCTTCACTGAAAATGCCAAAAACGACGGTGAAACTTCAAACGGTCATAAACGGTGCACGAGTGTCCGATTTCAGCAAATGACCACTTTTTAGAAAGCCTGCGAAAATACGCATGCATTCGTGTTGGCGATGCTGGATTCCAAAATTCAGAATTGCCAAAAAACAAAGGGAAGAGCCTCAAAACTTGAGTTGAAGTTTCTGATTAAGATTTTCATTTCTATTATTCAATCTAAGTAGCTCAGTAAATAAGTTACATAATGAACTTGTAGAATACCAATTTTTACTATTTTTCAAATTTTTTATTATTTTTTATGATTCATGAAAGATGGCAAAAAATCAGTCTACTTTAGCGTAATTTACCGTATTTCAGCATAAGTTATTATAATTTAGCGTAATTTAGTGTAATTCAACATAATTTCAAGTAATTTAGTGTATTTTAGTATAAATATGCTAATTATATGTCAAAAGAAGTAATCTATCAAATAATTTAAACAAAAAATTTAAATTTTCAGTGTTAGATTTCATTATCTTACTTTTTATAATGTCTCTAAAAAAAAAATTAAAAAAAAAAAGCCTAGACTGAATTGGCAATTCGGTCTGGGCTAAAAGAAAATGGTGGGGAACTGTGAAAAAAAGTTAGATCGAATTGCCAATTCGGTCCAGAAAAAAAATTCTTCAGACCGAATTGACAGTTCGGTTTTTATGGTTTTTGTAAAAAAAAAGTAATCATGTTATTTTTTTAAAATTAATTATTTTAATTTCGTTTTTAAAAAAAATCCCTTGTTTTAGAAAGGCAATTAGGTTAGGTACGGATGTACATGGATGGATCGTTGGATCTCATTTAGATTTTTAGGTCAGGTACGGATGTACATGGATTGGGTCGTTGGATCTCATTTAGATTTTTAACTATATTCAATATTCAATAAAATAAAACTCATCAGTCATCATTTGAATTTCGAATTCAAAAATACTATTATTGCATATATTAGTTGAGGAGAGATCTACTTATTATATTTGTAAGTTATAACATCTCACAACAATTCAGTTTTGTGATTTTTAAAGTCCAAACAGCCGATCCAAACAGTTGATTAAAACCGATCAAAATGTTCTTGGAAGTTAAACTAAGACATTAGTTGTCAGATATAATACAGATTAATTTTTTTTTCTCTAAAGAATTAAATTTATTCCAAACCAATCTATCTCTTACTAGAAGGCATTGTTATTTCTACAAAATTATTTATTAAGGAGACCTGCCAAGCTAGCTTGAGTCCATGTTCGTGTATTCTGATATAGTTTAATTTATGCGTAATTTGAAACCAATTAGAAATATATAAGACTCTCCTTATTACATGACATAATAAATAGTTTTTAAAAATAATAAAATTAATGTGTGAGAAACAATACTTTGACGTCACTGGTGAGGAATGAGGATCACGTGTGTGTTTTGAAGAAATAATTAATTAAGTCGGTGGGGTCCCCGTCCCTTGATGTAACAAGAAAACTTTTTGTTGAATGGCAAGTGAGCCATCGGAAAATCAAGTTCTTTTGAACGTCCGATATCGGAAACTTTTTGTTAAAGTAGATGCAAAAGTTCTGGTATGAATATTAAAGCATATCGGACGGTCATAGATCTCATCAAACTCACTTTGAGTCCGATCGGTATCGGACCCAAGCTGCTCTCCTTTTGAACCCGGCGTAGTAATTTGTTTTTGATTTGTCTACCCAAAAAGGCAACCGAAAAAGACCGTTTACTTTTCTTTTTTATTTTTAGAAAGAACAAGGTAGGTTATCCCCAATTCCGTGAAGGCAAGTAATAAGGTTGCTGCGTGAGATGGAGGATTTTTTTTCTAAAAAAACATAATTAAAAAAATATTTTTATCAAAACGATTACTTTTTTTTTTTTACAAAAATCATAAGAACCGAATTGCTAATTCGGTTAGCTTGGTTTCGGTCCATGTTGATTTCACAGTTCCTGCAGAAACTTTGTTGCCGTTTGTGTAATGCATAAAGACTAAATTGCCAATTCAGTCCAGAGTTTTTTTTAGTCCAGACCGAATTGGCAATTCGGTCCCAACTTTTTATTTTTTATTTTTTATTTAGGGTTTGGTTGAATTCTCACTTATGTATCATATATCATATCGGATGTAGGTCAAATTGAATTTGAAACCGAAAGACAATTAATATGTCTTTTTAATCGGATCACTTTTTTTTTTATCTCCCATAGAGGACATTAAATGAAATTTGATTTACTCTATTTCATTTTCAATTTTTCTGGCACAACCTAGCGAGTAAGAATTACACATCTTTGTTAATGTAAATGTTTTCTTAACTAAATTTACAATAATGCTATTTATTAAGCAAATCTTAAAAAAAAAAAAAGTTGGCACTGAATTGCCAATTCAGTCCAGAGTCTTTTTTGGATTTTCTGTGGCTGCCTTTATGAAAATTTGTGAAATCAACAGGAACCGAATTGGCAATTCAGTCAAAAAAAAAAACCAAGAGGACCGAATCGGCAATTCGGTTCTTATGATTTTTATAAAAAAAAAAAGTAATCACGATAGTTTGATAAAAATATTTTTTTTAATTATGATTTTTAAAACAAATCCTGAGATGGATGTGTAATAAGTAATAACAATTTCAGCCTAAAAATTTAAATGCATAATAATCAGCCTATATATACATATATAATTTCAAAAACTAAAATTCAAATATTTTATGATTTTGAAAGAGAACATCTTAATTAGTACTTTTAATGTGCTAGGGTATTTTTTTTTTTCTTAATGCACATGTAAGTCCGTCAAAGTTTTCTGTTACCTTCATCAGTTTCAGAAGTTTATACCATTGGAAATGAATTATGAATATAGGATCTGTCAGTACAATAAACATAAGAAACATATATACCTAATTAAACTGTCTGAGTCATGCATGTTTGAACATTGAAGGTATGTGTGATATGGCCAACAGTGATTAATCACCTAACTGCCTGGATCGACAAGCCAACAGTGATTAGGATATTGACCACTCTTATCAAACAGTGATTATGATGTAACATAATACGGTTAGAAGGATGTAATTGGAAACTAGTAAAGCCTATATAATTAACCGATTACTGTGAGAAACTGGAGAAAGGATTAATATATCTTGAGAATCACGACAACTGATTACTGGTATATCTCTTAAATTTTAGTTATCTGTTTGCTTAATGTTGCAATTAGCAGTGATAAATTAGCAATCAGGATACGTAGTTATTGAATTGAACTAAGAACTTTTATTTTCCTCCTATTACCCTTTTCATCATCTTTCGACATTAGTTAGACCCATAGAAGGCAAAATCGGCTGTTCCGGATCGGAATTGGACGGTACCGATCCGATTTTAGGCCGATTTACGCGGGTTATAGAAGATTTCGTCAAATTGCGGCCGTTCCGGCATCATTCCGGTCATATTTCGTCCGTTCCGGTCTCATTTCAGTCAAATTTCGTCCGTTTATGACCGAAATAGACCGATTGTACCGAAACTGATGAAACGCTAATTAACCAAACTCAAAATTTTTTTTTTGCGGTCTCTGTGATTCGAACTCGCACCCTTCAGCATTGAAGCCAAACACAACTCCACCACACCACACAGTCTTTCTTGGTTAAAATTATAACTCATTTCTATATATCCATTTCTATATGTCCATTTCAACTCATTTCTATATATCCATTTTAACTCATTTCTATATATCCATTTAGTTGTAATGCTTGTATTATATTATATTAGTAGATTATTTGATTGTAATAATTTTTTCTACATTTTTTTATCAATTTTTTTTATTTTTTAGTGTAAAACAAGTTTTTGTCAAAAAAGTCCGATTTTCCAATCCGATTCGGCCGATCCCGACCGATTTTTCCGATCCGGATCGGGATCACTCGGTGCCGATCCCGATTCCGATACCGATTTTTCCTTCTATGGTTAGACCAAAGGGGGGTTCTTGCAAAATTAGAAAGGATATCTCAACTTGAAATCAAAATTTCTTGTCGGTGCTTCTGTATATTACAAAAGTGACATGTTGGACTAAGTTTGTTCACATATTTGCGGTTGTTCAAGTTTTAAAGCCATATATATGTCCGTTATTTCTTATATTCTTTCCATGCACTCGATTTTTTGGGAACAAGAAATGCCACAACTCATGGAAACAAGCTCACGGAGGTAATTTTTTCGGCTTATTCCACTATTTTGCAGTAAAACAGGATTTGCAAGACTGCAACCAACGAATGTAGCATGGAATTGCAGTTCCAATTCGCTACTGTATAGAAACGCAATAGAAGGACAAAAGGAGGTAAACACCATCATTCGCTTGAACTAACTTACAAGCATTTCAAACAACAATTCGAGATGGTCAAAACAATGCCAACTGTACTAGATTCTCAACACAGAAACTCAAATATCTTATTGCATGCACTCACAACTGTTCAAATCATATAATAACCAACAACTCATTTCAACTCTTTTTTGTGAAGCTCAAGATACCGACCAAATCAAAATATTAGGCTTCAAAGTGTTGGCAATATCAATGACAAAGCGGAATCTGACATCTGCTTGGCAAGCCGCTCCATTGCCTTGTTCACATAATCAGCAGCGATCAATTCTATGTCGGCTGTTACATCATGCTTGCCTGCAAAATCAATCATCTCTTGTGTATCCGCTATCCCTCCAATACAGCTTCCAGCTAGACTCTTCCCTCTGTACAGCAAAGTTTTATTAGCACCTGAATTGGTTTGAGCTCTAATAGAAAACTTGAAAATAATTACATATGAAATTGCAAAGAAGAAATAAATTGTTGCTTCCGAAAATCAATGAAATGAGTACAGCGGAAATTAGCAATCAATTAAACAAGTAAATACTAATAGAACCACGCACCCATAATCAAAGAGAAAGCAGGGACCTCCAAGGGCTTCTCTGGTAAACCAACCATTATCATCTTTCCATTTGGTTTGAGAAGTGATAGAAGAGGGACAACAGAATGTGAAGCAGAGACAGTGTTAATTATTCCATCCATACTGAAGATTGCAGCCTACAATAGACCAAGAGGGGGGAAGAAAATGAAATCAACCTCAGGTTAATGACATATGTCTTTTTAAGCAAGAATTGACATCACTGGATTATATATTGATGTATCGAAATCTAAAATCGAAAAAAAATTACATACCTTCATTTGTTCGGCATTGCTACTAACCAAGAATGAATCAGCACCCAACCTCTCAATCGCCTCCTTCTCTTTGCTCGGGCTGGAACTGATAACTGTCACCTTCATTCCAAATGCCTTCCCAAATTTGACAGCCACATGGCCCAAACCACCAAGACCCACAACCCCTAAGTGCAGTCCTGGCGCATTCAGCCCGTGATATTTCATTGGTGAGTAAACAGTAATACCAGCACAGAGCAGTGGGGCAGCCTTGTCTAATGGAAGACCCTCGGGGATGCGAATCACAAAGTCCTGGTTGACAACTATCATGTCAGAATAGCCACCATAGGTTACAGTACCGTCTTCTGGGTCCACTGAGTTGTAGGTCAAAATCGGTACTGGGCAGTAGTTTTCAAAGCCTGTTGTACAACCATGGCAAGAGCGACATGAGTTGACCAAACAACCTATCCCCACTTTGTCTCCGAGTTTGAACTTGTTGACCTTGGAGCCGACTTCAGTGATTTCACCTACAATCTCATGCCTGTCAAAAGAAAGCTCTACGAGGTTAAACAGAAGCAACTGAAAGAACTTTTTGTTGAGATTTATAATTAATATACTCAAAAGTGTTGGCTTTTGTATTTACCCTGGGATGATAGGGTACATGGTGTTCTTCCAATCGTTCTTTAAGCTGTGCAAATCAGAGTGGCAGATACCGCAATACAATATCTTTAATGTCACGTCATTGTCTCCATTGTTCCTGTTAAATTAGATAATTCAGTTAGTTATCACATGGAGTTCAAGGATGACACCACAAATGCCAAAGGTTTAGATTGACATCATAAATTTAGTCTATTAAATTTCAAATTATTGAAATAATCTATAAAACATGAACAGTGAAAGAGGATGATGTCGACATTTGAAGGCATTTTATATCAAGACTAGAGAATGCGATGTTCATTTGATTCCTTGTAATTTATTTCTTAAAGTGCCATGAAATAAATCATGTTATTTATAAAAATAACTAGTAAGATGGGCCTTCTTATCGCTTTTACAGATCTGCATCCCATAGTAATTGTATAGATTATATCAAAATCAAATATGAGCTTAAAAGACTTATTTACAGCATTTGCATGGACTTCCTATAGAATCTTTTCAAAAGGGAGGAGAAAATATATATTACTTAATTTTTTAATGGAATTTATATTACTTTCTGTTAGTAGTTGGACAATAACTACTCACAGACAGAAAAAAAAAACCGACTGGCAATGCCATCTGCGATTACATGTGGGACGCTTTAAATGTAAAAACAAAAAAGTGGCTTGGGCAATAAATAGACATTTATGGCTTAGTAGCGCACCAAAACACCTCCATAAAATTTGTACCTACTAAAGTCAGGAAAGTCCTGCCACCGGTGGGCAGTGGATTTGATTCCGACCCTATTTTCATTTGCCTTTTCAAGTTGCAACCGTTCGCGAAAGCTCTGGTATTCGCCTGTTTTACTGGGACCGCAGAAAGGTACCATCTGGGTCCATCGTCCCACACACTCAGATGCAGAACCAACAGTAATTCACCACGTAAACAAGATGTGAAGTAACAGAACTGTCCCGAACTTGATTTTAAGTAGCATCTTTTCCCAGATCCACGTGTGTGGTTAGTATGTTGACCTTGTTTACAAGCAAACTACCAACTACATGAACAGAAGCACCGGAAAAGCCACAGGAAAACTGGGATCCTTGGTGATGGAACTCCTGTCGTTTTGCTGGGCTCAACCTCAATAACAATTCGTCTTTTTTTCTTTATTCCTCATTTCTTAAAAATATTTTTGAGAATAGGTTTGAAGGTACTAATGTGTTAATCAAGTACAAAAATGAATAATATTTTTTAATTTTCAAAAAGGGGCATAAAGTAATTTTTTCATGTATAATTTTATCTATTATTAAAAATATTCTATACTTGATATTCCTATTCAATAATAATTTGCTAAATTTTAAACAAACATATTGATTTAAAAAATATTTTTATTTACAATTTGCACTTATTTTTTCATGCTTATACATCAATTTTTGTGTTTTCTTTTACATCCTTTTTTCTTAAGATTTTAATGGTAATCCAGGAGAAAAATGTTCATTGTTAATTATAATTACTAAACTAGTACTTCACTCAGGTTTTGACCAATGCGGTTAAAAAATAAATCAGTTGATCAGCTGAGTATGATCAGGGATGTCCATTGCAAAGAAAACAATAGTAGGGAAGTACTAAGATAAAATTAATTGAACAGATTTCCGCTTATTGATCGGTTCAGATTTTTTTAAGACTCTTGTTAATTTGTTACTCTTTTCTTAATCTAATTGAAGTGTCAAAAAGTACGAAAACAAAATGAAAGAAATAAAACAACAGACTAAATCTCTACACCGACACGCTTAGCAGATGCAACAAAAGAAATGGGTAAAAAGTGAAATCACCTCTAAGATCTTCGAACAATAACTTTGAAAGTGCTACCAAGGAAGCATAGAAATGGTAAAATCTTCCGAGATGAGCACATACCACCACATGTTCTGGCCGGTAGAATTGTAGAAGACAGCAGCTTGTGGTTAGAATTTTGTTAACGGGCACGCAACACCTCAAAGTTTGGATTCGAACTCAGATAATTCTCGTACCAGAGGATTACCAGGGGTAGTGCAGGATGAGATTCATTGAGTTCTTATGTAATCTGTTTTAATTCTTAGTACTTTCATTGAAAAGAAAGTACTACTAAAGAATAACCACGAAAATTTCATTGAAAAGGCGAGGGATCAGGTTTTTATCCACCTTTTATTTATTTTGAGTTTAGAGAGCAAACATCCATCAGCACAGAGACTGAATAAAGCACAAATCTACATGCACAAATCTGTTAAGCATACGTATATTTCGAGTCAAATCGGCAACCTAGATGCGAGATTTAAGTTAATAGAAATTTAAAATCCCTTTTTGTATGAATTATAAACCTCTACCACCTCTTCGCTTGCAACAAAGACTATCAGTTAGAGTTTCAGAAGAAGAAAAATACTAGCTATCAGGTAGATCGATGATTTAACAGAAATCTATGTATCAATCTAGAGAGAGAGAGAGAGAGAGAGAGAGATGAACCTTCTGGAAAAGGGGAAAGGAGAGAGAAGACCGGAGGTATCATGAGCAGCGAGACCAAAGGCTTTGCGTGGAAGCTCCGGTGCTACCTTATTCCCGTTTGTCAGTGCCGCCATTATAGATCGCTCAAGTTTTTAAGAGAAAGAGGGGAGGGGGAGGTTTAAGAGAGATTTTGTTTGATTAGCTGGATGGATAAAATGTTAATGCAGAGATGGAAAGAAGAAGAGAGTGCCCCCAGAGGTTTATATAGCCGAGGAGAGTACGAATTCACATCCTCCCCGGTACCGTAATAGGGAATCTTTTACAACTATTGGATCTGGACCGTTCTTTTTCACTTGGCACGAATTTCAAAGCCCAATAATACTGCCCCTGCGCTTGCGCGAATCCCAAAGCCACTGAGAGTTAATCTCAAACCGTAAAGTGAAGGGAATCTTTTACAGTAATGGAGAGGATACTTGTTCAGGAGAGTACTGCAGTACTGGCGATTCGATATATCCTTGCTGACATCAGCGCTTCCATTTGTATATTCTATTTCAGTGAGTGATTACTGATTACTGTAAATTTTAATTTACCTGTATCCAGATATTTATAATTTTTTAAAAGTAGCTATATCTGATAGTTAAAAAAATTAGAGTAAAACTAGGGTGTTCCTAAATTCACCAGTCTTTTTTGAACTTAACTCTAAAATACATCAGATTGACTTCAAATACCGAATGCAAACTGTATTTATTTTACGAGTGATGCGTCAACATACAAAAATTTTCGACATTTAAATTAATTTGGTATAAAGTCAAGCGGTTAAAATTAAAAGGTTCATAAATTAATTTTAATGCATTCATTTTTTGAACGTTTTTTTTTTTACCACTTTACTCTATACAAAATTAATTTAAAATTTAAAATTTTTTGTAAGTAGACACATCACTCGTAAGGTAGATGGGTTTTAATGGTTCGAATTTGTTATTTGAAGTCAATCTAATAAGTTTTAAAGTTAAATTTAGGAATACTCTAGTTCTACTAAAATATAAATCTTTTTATGGGAAGTAATGAAACAGTAAGAGCTGAAGGGAATTGTTTGTGATTTTATTAGGATCCGACTAATTGTCCTCAAGCTTCTATCCCCAGTTTTTTCCCAAAAAAACTGTCATTTGACTTGCGCGAATACTGTAAAACTCTATAACCAATACTGTAACTTCAACAACAAATCATGTATAATAAGAAGTTTAAAAGTCTAACAATCCAAGTTAGTTGGAAATGGTCCGCAAGTTAGTTGCAAACAGTTAGCAACTTGCAAAAACACTGTACTTTCAGCTGTACTTGAAAAACTGACGGCTTCTAGAAGGTTTAAAAAACAAGCCACTTCTCAAACTTGTAGTTATTTACAAATAACACCTAAAATTGTGCAAAATTAATTTTTTGCATCAAAATTAATTTTTTTTTATATTAAAATTTTTAATTTTTTTAATTTTTTCGTATTTTTCTTTTTACGTAATTTTTTTTTCAATTATTAATATTTGTATATCGATCTATATCATATAAAATAAGACTTACATACTGTAAAATTAGCAGATGCAAACTATAAAACTGACATATGTTAACAGCAAAACTTCAATACTGTAAAATGGTATCCAAATAACATATACAAGTTATAAAATTTCATTAATCACAAAATAAACTGTTCAAAACCATAAACTATAACCAACAACTGTTCAAAACCAACAACTGTAAGATGTCACCACCCATAACTGTTACCACCCATAATTGTTACCACTGATAATTGTTCACAAGCACAAAGAAAAATTCAATAAAAAAAACATGGCTAATACATCAATACAAACATGGCTTCTTCACTTCATAACCCTCTGGTGCACATTATTCGGATGAGTGAGAAGTTTCATTGCTAGAACCACACGTTCTTTCGATATATCATCCTGCAAAAAAAAAAAAAAATAAACAAGGTTAAAAATTAGAGTTATGAACCATTAGCAGATGCAAACAATCAAAGCAACATACTGTAAAATTGTTATATGTATCCTGCAAAATTGTTGATGTATCCTGTGAAATTTATCATGTAAAATTGCACATAAGCTGTAAACTAAAAGTGAATCACAGTAAAAGAATACTGTAACCAAAGTGAATCACAGTAAAAACTATCTAATACATAATTTGCATCTGCTAATTTGACAGTATTGAAGGCTTATTTTACATGATATAGATCCATATATAAATATTAATAATTGTTATATGTACCCTGTAAAATTGTCCTATGTATCATGTAAAATTGAACATATGCTGTAAACTAAAGTGAATCACAGTAAAAGAATATCGTAACCAATGTGAATCACAATAAAAACTGTCTAAATTATGTACCCTGTAAAATTGTCTTATGTATCCTGTAAAATTGTTATATGTATCATGTAAAATTGCACATATGCTGTAAACTAAAGTTAATCACAGTAAAATTGCACATAATTTGTATCTTGTGAAATTTATCATGTAAAATTGCATATAAGCTGTAAACTAAATGTGAATTACAGTAAAAGAACACTGTAACCAAAGTGAATCACAGTAAAAACTGTCTATTACATAATTTGCATCTGCTAATTTGACAGTATTGAAGGCTTATTTTGCATGATATAGATTCACATATAAATATTAATAATTGTTATATGTACCCTGTAAAATTATCCTATGTATCATGTAAAATTGTTATATGTATCCTATAAAATTGCACATATGCTGTAAACTAAAGTGAATCACAGTAAAAACTGTCTAATACATAACATTTACATCTGACTAATACTTCATGTAATAAACTGCATCAATATTGTAAACTTACTAGATAAATGCACTATCTAATGCTATTTATGAGTACAACTGTTAAACAAATCCTCTAACTATGATTAACAAAAGTGAATCCTGTAAACTGTTGCACATATCCTGTGAAAGTGCTAAATGTATCATATAAATTACATCATGTTATAAACTTGTATAACCATTCTGTAAATTGTGACATATATCCTACATAACTTACATAACCTATAAAATTATTGCTTGAATCTTGTGAAATAATGCATATATACTATAAAATGTTAAAGTTAATAAAATTACCTGTGTGAAATTCATAGGGTTATCGGTTATCAAGTTGTAGACATAGCGCAACACAAATATTGCGCAATCCATTGAACTTTCTCCCTGCTGAGGGCAATTCTCTCGAGTAGTGGCAAGATCTTTCCAAGCTGGGTTAGCTGAAAGAAAAAAAAGATATCATCAAATTTCAGGCACACTTCAAGTCATAATCCTGTAAATTAAGTGCATAAAACCTGTAAATTAACTGAAACTTTTTAAATAAAACACTCACAAGTTCTCCAGGCAAGAAACTCTCTCGGCCATTTGATCGTGTGCCAGTGGTATTCCAGATATCCATTTTCTCCACCAAATGAGGTGTAGTACTGAATCTTCACAGCAGGAACATCCACAGCAACAAGCACCCAATGCTTCTTCTTATATATTGGAACGAACAGCCATATGATGGTGTCAAATTGAGGGACAAACAACTGCGGAATGGCCCTAAGTGCTGCTCTCTCATCATAATCATGCATGAGAATCTGCAATAGACAAAAAACACAAACATTAAAATATTAATGAAGTATTTAAAAATTTAAAGTCTGAAAATTAAATTCATAATATACAAAAGTACACCATAACTTATGGATAAATATGGAGAAATGAAGAACCATGGTGCCCTCGGGAGTCTCGTATTGCATCAAACTAAGGACCACCTCGACAAGCTGCAAAATCAATCCATAATATGTAAAATATATTTAACTGTTGTAAGCTATAAAAATGTTAAGTAGATCATGTTAAATATTTTACATTTAATAACATCTGAAAAAGCTGCATAATTGTTGTATCCTACATAAATTATATATCCTATAAAACTATTGTATGAATCTTGTGAAATAACTCATATATCATGTAAACTAATACTGCATGACTAATACATCCTGTAATAAACTGCATAAATACTGTAAACTTAGTTAATAAATACTGGAATTTTGTGAAATATTGCATGACTTATATATCCTATAAAACTATTGCATGAATCTTGTGAAATAACTCATATATCTTGTAAACTAATACTGCATGACTAATACATCCTGTAATAAACTGCATAAATACAGTAAACTTAGTTAATAAATACTATAATTTTAAATTAGTACAACTGTTAAACAGATCATGTAAACTTATTAACCAAAGTGAATATTGTAAACTGTGTCACAAATCCTGTAAAATTGTTATATGTATCATATAAAGTGAATCATATTATAAACTGCATCCATACTGTAAATTATTACATATATATCCTATAAAACTATTACATGAATCTTGTGAAAGCATTTCAACAAGCTGCAAATTCAATCCATGATATGAAAAATAAATAGAATGAAATTATTGCATGAAACCTGTAAAATAACAGATAAATACTCTAAAATTTACATGTCGAATAATAATGTAAATAAAAACAGATATTCAGATAATACGAGATTTGTAAAAACAATTGCATATATCCTGTAAACTATTGCATATATCATGTAAAACTGTTAAACAGATCCTGTAAAATAAAGAAAAGAAAAACAATGCATAGATCTTGTAAGCTATTGCATATATCCTGTAAAAATGTTAAATAGATCCTGTAAAATACTCTACAGAACCTTTAAACTTGATTGATAGATCATATAAAATACTGTATAGATCATGTAAACCTATTAGATAAATTATGAAAATTTAAATCATAAAAATAAAAAATTTACAAAACCAGATCAGATCGACAGCTGATCTGTTAGATCAGATCAGATCAGACTCTAAATATTACCAGATCGGATTAGACTATAGGCAACTCTAAAACAGATCTCAAAGCGTAAGGATCATTAAATGATCTCATTTCACGGTCTTATCTACAACAAACCTGCACAATAACACTCAATTTTATTAATGTTCTCTAAATTAAGAGGATGCATAATATATCAGTAAGGCTATTACTTGATGCAGAAACGCTAGCAATTAAAGTCAGGTAGATATTTTACACTCAAACAATACTTTAGAAGAAAAAAAGCTAAATATTTTACATTAGGTAGGCCTTTGATCAATCTCAATTACTAATTTTTTTACAAGATTCAATTAAAGTCATTGTATGCCAATTACTAGTTAATGCTGCCATAAAAGAGGTATGGTACCAATTGAATTCGATAATATGATTTTTAACCATAATTTAATTTCCAGGACTCACTAGTTAATGCATCAGCAAGCCCAATTTTGACTAAAAACGTATGAATGAAATCTCACCAATACAGTACCAAATTTGCCTAGTCTGAAATAACATTCATGCGAAGCATGCCGTCTATAACTATATTTCATATTCATTTCACTGTCCCGTGAGTTCTCTGTAGGTGGAGTAACCAAAAACTCAACGATACCGAGATCAAGCAAGAAATGCGATACCGGTATGGCAGCTGCAGACCAGTCTTTTTCTAACTTTACCCTGATTTGTGGGCCTTCAATCAGGGTTGCAATTTGCAAGCTTTTATGTGGAACAAAACCTGACCCTAATTTCATCATTCTTTCAGTGAATAACTTAAAACTGCCCAGCAAACTCCCTCTTGTCTGTTCTGGTTGTACAGAGATAGAAGAGCCCGAAGAGGTTTGAATACCTTCAAATATCTTGTTATACACCAGAGTAAACCCGATAAAAAAGTAAAACAGATTCCAAATCCAAACTTAGATTCAATTTCCCAAGAACCAATTGCATTGTTGGAGACCGTAATCATAAATAGTAGAGTTGACTTCATAAAGGAAGAAATTGCATTGTTGGGACCTTTTTTCTTCCTCATATTCTAGTGGGTTACCTGCTTGACATATCCATTTCCTCATCTTATAGGAACGTTAGACCCGAAGAGAAGACATAAAGTCATGACACCGGCTTTCCCAAATCCATGTGCTAATTCCTAGGCATTTCTTAAGAGCTACTCTCCCGGACATGAACAGACAAGATTTAGCTTACTAATACGGCAGCTGCTGAAACTCATGCTGTACCTACATTATTTTTTCACTGAGGCATTTCACCGAACAATTGGTAGGCATGACTGTTCCATTATACAATTCTTCGAAAAGGAATTGTTAGACTGTTTATACCTTCAACGACTATGAGTCTAAACGGTTGAGGCACATAAGATCCTCGGCATACTCTCACTCCTCCCCTCCCGCTGCATTTCCACTCAAAACCTAAACTGAAACCAGCAACTCATCGAGTGTGATTATGCACCTCATCTTCTCTAAATTGACAATAATTGCCTTCTCCTGGCCGAGAATCGTCGAGGGGTAAAAGGAGAGCGGATCAAAGAGGTGAAGGTCGCAAGCTGGGAGGTCGCACAGACGCATGAGTGACCTTGTCGAGGGAGACGCAACTGGCGGATCCAGTGGAGGTCCGAACCTGACTTCTCCCGAGGGAGCAGAGAGATCGGGAGGAGAGATCAGATTTTCGTTTTTGTAGAGGGAGAAGATCGGGAATTTATTTTGAACAAAACGGAGAGAAGACCAGATCGGAAAATTTCATTAAAAAGGAAGGTCGTTAGATTAGTCGTTGGAGTTCGACAGTTAAAACTCGTTAGAAAGTAGTTCGGGGATAATCCGGGGACGAACCGTTGGGTAAGAAAACCTTTTCTCATTTTATTAACCTCAATTAATTACAATGTAGGGCCTATATATAGACCTCAGGTGTATTACCAATAGCTCAATCGCTGTGTCTCACTTTGTAAGATAATAACAGAATGTAGTTAAGTAAAGGGGAGTGCTATACGGACTTCTTTTAAGATTTTGAGAGCCAACTGATTTTTTTTTCTAAATATCAATTTTACCCTTTCAATTTCTCTCACTCATTTAATGAAAAAACTAGTAAGGAAATAACTTTAAAGGATAATTCCTTTTCTCCCGTGAGAAAAAAATCCGTATCCTCCCAGTATCTGAAGGGAGAGGGGGCGCCCTCCCAGTATCTTCGTCCTCTCGTTCTTGACCCCACCGGCTGCGGCCGCCACAAGGTCCACTTCCACTTCTCCGACCGCAGCCGCAACCTCAACTGCATCCGCACCGCTGCCTCCTACGCCCTTTTTTGTCATCTCCTCTCATGGCACATCCAAAGCAAATTCAAGCACTTTGGAGTCAGAATTGCAACCGTTTCCTCAACCACAACTTGAACCGTCAACAATCTCTTCTCAAGGTTAGTCTTCACTAACAAATAATTGGTTTATATCTATATTGCCCCTTGACAGTACTAAGTTCCAAATGTGCAACTGGCCGATTTAATCAGTCAACCTTCAATTTTATACTAATGTAAATAGTATATCTATTACTGTACCACCATATACTGATCAATTAGTTCAATTGACATGATCTTGTGTTTGTGTTTTTTTTTCTTTTATTACCTTTTTGGTATATAAAGGTATTCACTACATTGGTTCAATTGTTGTTCGTCTTTAATATCAGTCCAGCAGGTACTGAAAGTTGTATATAATATTGTACCAATCTTTTTTTCTATTAATTATTATCTGAGTGAGGCTACGGTACTATGCATAGCACGGTTGGGTTCGTGCTACGGCTCAATATTTGAGTTTTCAAAATTCTAACGGTCGATTTGAACCGTTCAACATGATTATAAAATGAATATGTACTTGAAAACCAAATTTTTCAAATTTTTTTACTATTTTTTTAGATAGGTAGAAAATCACTTGATCTGAAAATTCTGGACCATCCAAAAACAATGATTTTCTACCTATGTAAAAAAATAGTAAAAAAAATCAAAAAATATAAAATTTGGTTTGCAAGTACATATTCATTTTATAATTATGTTGAATGGTTTGGATCGACCGTTATAATTTTGAAAACTCAAATATTGAGCCGCAACATGGACCCAATCCGTCTAACCAACCAATGGCATTGATGGCCCCCTCCTTTGCCATCTGTTTTTTATATCCTCCCGTTGGTTTTGAGTGTCTCTGCGATATCAGATAGGTTACAGGACTGATGCGTAGAGGGGGTGATCTTTACCATCCGTGATGTCAATTGGGTCGTCAGTTTTGGATTAATCAATACCAATTGTGTTCCATTTGGAACCAATGGCGATGTTCTCAGGGGCAACGCTCTAAATACTTGGAACCTAGATTTTGGTATAAATCAAACTTCTCATGTATTCAACTGATGGTGATGTATTGTGTCATTAAGTTTGGAGCTATACTGTGCAATTATAATAAGATAATTGTTTAATAACATACATAATACCAACTCAATAATATCAAATTAACTAAGGATTAACTGGCTCCTAAAATTTTTGTGTTAATTTTTTAACATAAAAAGTTCATAGTTAAGAGTAACATATCACTAGCTTACTAGAGAATATTGAGCACATGGCTACTCATTGTTATCATAAGTTTATAACCATGAGTAACATAATAACTATATAAGAAAGTTAAAACAAATCCAAGAATGTACGTAGTGGTAGTCTTTCATGTTCTACTAGTTATTTTTCATCTCCTTCTAGTTGCCTTTCATATACTATATTGGTTGTATTCCATCTTTTTATAGTTGCCTTTTATTGTCATGTAGTTGTCTTTTGTCTTCGACTAGTTGTTTTTCATCTTATTCTAACTGTCTTTCATCTTGTACTTCTCTTTCATGTTCTATTGGTTATTTTTCATGTTCTACTAGTTGTTCTTCATCTACTAATAGTTGTATTTCATCTTCTTCTAGTTGTATTTATCTCTTCCAGTTGTCTTTCATCTTGTACTATCTTTCATATTCTACTAGTTGTTTTTCATCTTCTTCTAGTTGTCTTTCATCTACTATTGGTTGTATTCCATCTATTTATAGCTGTCTTTCATCTTCTTGTAGTTGTCTTTTGTCTTCGACTAGTTGTTTTTCATTTTCTTTTTGTTGTCTTCATCTTGTACTAATTTTCTTTCATGTTCTTCTGGTTATCTTCCTCCTATTAGCTGTATTTTTTTTTCTTCAAGTTGTCTTTCATCTTATACTGGTTTTCATGTTTCATTGGTTGTCTTTTATCAACGACAAGTTGTATTTCATCTTCTTTTAGTTGTCTTTCATCTTGTACTGTGTCCTTTATGTTCTACTAGTTCTCTTTCATCTACTATCGTATTTATCTATTTTTAGTTATTTTTCATCTTCTTTTAGTTGTCTTTAGTCTTCTACTAGTTGTTTTTTTTTCTAATTCTCCTTTTTGTCTTTCATCTTGTACAAAATGTCTTTCATGTTCTTCTGATTATCTCCTCCTTCTAGTTGTCTTTCATCTTGAACTGTTTGTCTTTCATGTTCTATTGGTTGTCTTTCATCTACTTCTGGTAGTTTTTAATCTACTTTTAGTTGTCTTGCGTTTCTACTAGTTGTCTTTCATCTTATACTAATTGTCTTTCATGTTCTACTAGTTGTCTTTCATCTACTACTGATTGTATTCCATCTCCTTCTTGTTGTCTTTCATGTTGTACTGGTTGTTTTTTAAGTTCTACCAGTTGTTTTTCATCTACAACTGGTTCTACTTCAACTTCTTGTAGTTGTCTTTTTTTCTTCTACTTGTTGTTTTTCATCTTCATCTAGTTGTCTTTCATCTTGTACTGGTTGTCTTTCGTGTTCTATTGATTGTCTTTCATCTTCTACTAGTAGTTTTTCATCTTCTTCTAGTTGATTTTTGTCTTCTACTAGTTGTCTTTCATCTTGTTCTGATTGTCATTCATGTTCTACTACTTTTTTTACATCTACTACTGGTTGTATTTTATTTTCTTCTAATTGTCTTTCATATTCTTCTAGTTGTTATTCATCTTCTACTAGTTTTTCATTTTGTACCGGTTGTGTTTCATGTTCAACTGGTTGTATTTCATCTACTACTAGTAGTATTTCATCTATTTCAAGTTGTATTTCATCTACTAGTAGTAGTTTTCATCATGTACTGGTTGTCTTGCATATTGGTTGTATTTTATTTTTTTCGAGTTGTCTTCCGTCTTCAATTATTTGTTTTTCAAATTCTTCTAGTTGTATTTTTGATATTCTTCTATTAGTTGTATTTTGTCTTCTACCGGTTATTTTTCATCTTTTTCTAGTATCATCTTGTGTTGGTTCTCTTTCATGTTCTACTGGTTGTTTTTCATATTCTACTGGTTGTTTTCATCTACTACTAGTTGTATTTCATTTTCTCGTAGTTGTCTTTAATTTTGTACCGGTTGTCTTTCATGTTCTACTGGTCGTCTTTCGTCGACTATAGGGTTGCATTTCATCTTCTTCTAGTTGTCTTTCGTCTTCTACTAGTTATTTTTTCTCTTCTTCTAGTTGTCCTTCATCTTGTATTGATTGTCTTTCATTTTCTACTAGTTGCCTTTCTTGTTCTACTGGTAGTCTTTCATTTACAACTAGTATTCATCTTATTTTAGTTATATTTCATCTTATTCTGGTTGTATTTAATTCTTGTACTGGTTATCTTTCATGTTTTACTAGTTGTTTTTCATCACCTTCTAGTTATCTTTCATCTACTACTAGTTGTATTTTATCTTCTTATAGTTGTCTTTCACCGTGTACTGGTTGTCTTAAATCGACTACAGGGTTGTATTTCATCATCTTCTAGTTGTCTTCGGTCTTCTATTAGTTGTTTTCCTCTTCTTGTAGTTATTTTTCATCTTGTACTGAATGTTTTTCATGTTTCACTGGTTGTCTTTCATATTCTATTAATTGTCTTTCAATACTACTAGTTGTATTTATTTTCTTCTAGTTGTATTTCATCTTCTTCTAGTTGTCTTTCATCTTATACTGGTTTTTTGTGTTTTACTAGTTGTCTTTTATCTTCTTCTTCTTGTATTTCATCTTTTACTAGTCAAGTTGTTTTTGATCTTGTATTGGTTCTCTTTTATGTTCTACAGATTGCTCAACTACTAGTTGTATTTTATCTTCTTCTAGTTGTCTTCATCTTTTACTAGTTGCCATTCATGTTTTTCTGATTTTCTCTGTTTTCTACTATTTGTTTTCATCTTCTGCTAGCTGTCTTTCATCGTGAACTGTTTGTCTTTCATGTTCTACTGGTTTCTTTTATCTACTACTGGTAGGTTTTCATCTACTTCCAGTTTTCTTTCGTCTTCTACTGGTTGTCTGTCATGTTCTACAAGTTGTCTTTCATCTACTACGGATTATATTTCATCTATTTCTTGTTGTCTTTTATGTTCTACTAGTTATTTTTCATCAACAAATTGTTGTATTTCAATTTCCTGTAGTTGTCTTCCATCTTCTACTAGTTGTTTGTCATCTTCTTCTAGTTGTATTTCATCTTGTACTGATTGTTTCATGTTCTTCTAGTTGTCTTATGCCTTCTACTTGTTGTTTTTCATCTTCTTCTAGTTATTTTTCATCTTGTACTGGTTGTCTTTCTCTACTGATTGTTTTTCATCTACTATTGGTTGTATTTTAATCTTCTTGTAGTTGTCTTTCATGTTCTACTGATTGTCCTTCATCTACTACTGGTTGTATTTTATCTTCTTCTATTTGTCATTCATCTTGTACTGGTTGTCTTTCATGTTATACTGGTTGTATTTCATTTTCTTCGAGTTGTACTTCATCTATTATTGGTTGCATCCCATCCTTTTATAGTTGTGTTTCGTCTTCTTGTAGTTGCCTTCGACTAGTTATTTTTCATCTTATTGTAGTTGTCCTTAATCTTATACTAGTTCTATTTCCTGTTCTACTGGTTGTTTTTCAAGTTCTACTGGTTGTCATTCATCTATAATAGTTGTATTTCATCTTCTTCTAGTTGTATTTCATCTTCTTTTAATTGTATTTGATCTTGTACTGGTTGTCTTTCATCGGCTACTGGTTGTATTTCATCTTCTACAAGTTGTATTTCATCTTCTTCTCATTGTATTTCATCTTGTTTCTGGTTGTCTTTCATCATGTACTGGTTGTTTTTCATGTTCTACTGGTTGTTTTTCATATTCTACTAGTTGTCTTTGATCTACTACTAGTAGTATTTTATCTTCTTCTAATTTTCTTTCATCTTCTTCTGGTAGTCTTTCATCTTGTACTGGTTGTCTTTCCTGTTTTACTAGTTGTCTTTCATCTTCTTCTAGTTTCTTTCATTTTCTACTAGTAGTTTTTTGACTCTCTTGTTGTCTTTCATCATGTATTGGATCAATTTCATGTTCAAATGGTTTTCGTTTATCTACTATTGTTGTCTTCATATTCTTCTAGTTGCCTTTCATCTACTAAGGGGTTGTATTTCATCTTCTTCTAGTTGTATTTCGTCTTCTACTAGTTGTTTTTCACCTTCTTCTAGTTGTCCTTCATCTTGTAGTAGTTCTCTTTCATGTTTTATTGGTTGTTTTTCATGTTCTACTGGTTGTCATTCATTTACTACTAGTTGTATTTTATCTTTAATTTTCTACTTGTTGTCTTTTAAGTTTTACTGGTTGTCTTTTATGTTTTACTAGTTGTCTTTCATCTACTACTGGTTGTATATCATCTTCTTCTAGATGTATTTCATTTTCTTTTGATTGTCATTCATCGTGTACTAGTTGTCATTCTTGTTTTAGTACTTGTCTTTCGTCTTGTACATGATCTCTTTCATGTTCTACTGGTTGTCGTTATCTACTACTGTTGTATTTTATATTCTTCTAGCTGTATTTCGTCTTCTACTAGTTGTTTTTGATGTTCTTCTAGTTGTTATAGTGGTTCTCTTTCATGTTGTACTAGTTGTTTTTCATGTTCTATTAGTTGTCCTTCATCTACTACTAGTTATTTTAATCTTCTTTTAGTTATCTTTCGTCTTTTACTAGTTGTTTTTCATGTTCTATTAGTTGTCCTTCATCTACTACTAGTATTTTAATCTTCTTCTAGTTGTCTTTCGTCTTTTACTAGTTGTTTTTCCTCTTTCTTCAACGTGTTTTTCTTGTTCTACTGGTTGTCTTTCATCTACTATGGATTGTACTTCATCTTCTCTTTGTTGTCTTTCATGTTCTTCTGATTGTTTTTTCATCTCTTCTAGTTGTCTATATAGTGTACTGTTTGTCTTTCATGTTCTATTGTTTTTTTTTCATCTATTACTCGTAGTTTCTCATCTTCTTCTAGTTGTTTTTCGTCTTCTACTAGTTGTCTTTCATTTTTATTTTTTACCAGTTGTGTTTCATGTTCTTCTGGTTGTCTTTCATCTACTACTAGTTGTATTTCGTATTCTCTAGTTGTATTTCATCGTCTTCTAGTTTCCCTTCATCTTGTACTGTCTTGTTCTACTAGTTGTCTTTCATCTACTATTTGTTGTAATCTTTTATCTTCTTCTAGTTGTTTCTTCTAGTTGTTATTTTTCTTCTTCTTTAAGTTGTATTCATGTGATTCTGGTTATCTTTTGCCTTATACAAGTTGTCTTTCATCTTCTCATGACAGTCTTTCATGTTCTACTGATTTTTTATCATCTACTACATGTTGTATTTCATCTTCCTGTAGTTGTCTTTCGTTTTTCTACTAGTTGTTTTTCCTCTTCATCTAATTGTGTTTCATCTTGTACTGGTTGTCTTTTTTGTTTTACTAGTTGTCTTTCATCTTCTACTAGTTGTTTTTCGTCTTCTTATAATAGTCTTTAATCTTGTATTGGATCTCTTTCGTAATCTTCTGGTTGCTTTTCATGTTCTACTGGTTGTCTTTCATCTTGTATTAGTTGTCTTTCATGTTCTACTAGTAGTCTTTCATCTACTACGGGGTTGTATTTCATCATCTTCTAGTGGTCTTTCGTCTTCTACTAGTTGTTATCTTCTTCTAAACTTCTGTTATCTTGGGTTGTTCTCTTTCATGTTCTACTAATTGTTTTTCATGTTGTACTAGTTGTCTTTCTTGTTCTTCTTATTGTCTTCCGCCATCTACTAGTTGTTTTTCATGTTCTTCAAGTTATCTTTTATCTTGTACTGGTTATCTTTGATATTATACTGATTGTTTTTCATCTACAACTGGTTGTATTTCATCTTCTTGTAGTTGTCTTTCGTATTCTACTGGTTGTTTTTCATCTTGTTCTAATTGTCTTTCCTCTTGTACTGGTTCTTTTGTGTTCCACTTATTGTTTTTAATGTTCTACTGGTTGCCTTTCATCTACTACTAGTTGTATTTCATCTTGTTCTAGTTGTCTTTCATCTTGTACTGGTTGCGTTTCATGTTCTACTGGTTGTGTTTCATGTTCTACTGGTTGTGTTTCATCTACCACTAGTTTATTTCATCTTCTTCTAGTTGTCTTTCATCTACTACTAATTATCTTTCATCGACTACTGGATTGTATTTCATCTTCTTCTAGTTGCATTTCGTCTTCTACTAGTTCTTTTTCCTCTTCTTCTAGTTATTTTTCATCTTGTAATAAATGTCTTTAATGTTCTACTCGTTGTATTTCATGTTTTAACAATTGTATTTCATCTACTACTGGTTGTATTTTATTTTCATGTAGTTGTATTTTATCTTTTCTGGTTGTCTTTCATCTTGTACTGGTTTTCTTTCGTGTTTTACTAGTTGTCTTTCATCTTCTTCTAGTTGTCTTTCATCTTCTACTAGTAGTTTTTTGACTTCTTCTAGTTTGTCTTTCGTCTTGTAGTGGATCTCTTTCATGTTCTCCTGGTTGTCGTTTATCTACTACAGTTGTGTTTTATATTTTTCTAATTGTCTTTCATCTTGTACTTGTTGTCTTTCATGTTCTACTAGTTGTGTTTGATCTACTACGGGGTTGTATTTCATCCTCTTCTAGTTGAATTTTTTCTTCTACTAGTTTTTTTCATCTTCTTCTAGTTGCCTTTCATCTTGTAGTGGTTTTGTTTCATGGTGTACTAGTTGTTTTTAATGTTCTACTAGTTGTCTTTTATCTACTACTAGTTATATTTAATCTTCTTCTGTTGTCTTTTGTCTTCTACTAGTAGTTTTTCCTCTTCTTCTAGTTGTCTTTCTTGTTCTATTGGTTGTCTTTCATCTAATACTGATTGTACTTCTTCTTCTTCTTCTTCTTGTCTTTCATCTTATACTGGTTGTTTTTCATGTTTATTGGTTGTCTTTCCTCTACTAATTATTGTATTTCATCTTTTTCTAGTTGTCTATCAACTTGTACTAATTGTCCTACATTATTACTGGTTGTTTTTCATATTTTCTAGTTGTGTTCCATCTTCTACTAGTTGTCTTTTATCTACTACGGAGTTGTATTTCATCTTTCTTCTTCTATTAGTTGTTTTCATCTTCTTCTAGTTTTCTTTCATCCTGTAGTGGTTCTTTTTCATGTTGTACTAGTTGTTTTTCATGTTCCACTAGTTGCCCTTCATCTACTACTAGTTATATTTAATTTTCTTCTAGTTGTCTTTTGTCTTCTACTAGTTTTTCCTCTTCTTCTAGTTGTTGTCTTGTAGTTGTCTTTTCTTTTAGTTGCCTCCACTAGTTATATTTAATCTTCTTCTAGTTGTCTTTTCTTGTTCAACTAGATGTTTTTCATCTACTACTGATTGTACTTCAACTTTTTCTTGTTGTCTTTCATCTTATACTGATTGTATTTCATGTTATACGGGTTGTTTTCTTCTTCTTCTTCTTCTTCTTCTTCTTCTTCTTCTTCTTCTTCTTCTTCTAGTTGTCTATCATCTTGTACTGGTTTGTTTATCTTTCATATTCTTCTAACTGTTTTTCATCTTCTTCTAGTAATCAATCATATTCTAATGGTTGTTTTCAAGTTCTACTGGTTGTCTTTCATCTTGTACTGGATGGATCTCTTTAAGTTCTACTAATTATTTTTTATCTACCATAGGTTGTATTTTATCTTCTTGTAGTTGTCTTTCGTCTTCTACTGATTATTTTTCATCTTCTTCTGGTTTTTCTTTCATCTTGTTCTGGTTCTCTTTAAAGTTCTAATGGGTGTTTTTCATGTTCTACTGGTTGTTTTTCATCTACTACTAGTTGTATTTCATCTTTTTCTAGTTGGTTTGATTTCTACTAGATGTATTTCATGTTTTACTGGTTGCCTTTCATCTACTACTGGTTGTATTCATCTTCTTCTATTTATATTTCATCTTCTTCTAGTTGTATTTCATCTTGTACGGGTTGTCTTTCTTGTTTTACTAGTTGTGTTTCATCTTCTTCGAGTTTCTTTCATTTTCTACATGTAGTTTTTCGACTGCTTCTTGTTGTATTTCGTCTTGTACTGGATCTCTTTCATGTTCTACTTGTTGTTTTTCATGTTCTACTGGTTGTCGTTTATCTACTACTGTTGTATTTCATATCCTTCTAGTTGTCTTTCATCTAGTACTTGTGGACTTTCATGTTCTATTAGTTGTCTTTCATCTACTAAGGGGTTGTACTTCATTTTCTTCTAGTTGTATTTCGTCTTCTACTAGTTGTATTTCGTCTTCTTCTAGTTGTATTTCGTCTTCTACTAGTTGTTTTTTATCTTCTTCTAGTTGTCCGTCATCTTGTAGTAGTTCTCTTTCATTTTGTACTAGTTGTTTTTCATGTTCTACTGTTGTCCTTCATCTACTACTTGTTATATTTAATCATCTTCTAGTTGTCTTTCGTCTTATACTAGTTGTTTTTCCTCTTATCTTAGGTGTCTTTCTTGCTCTATTGGTTGTCTTTCATCTACTACAGATTGTACTTCATGTTCTTCTTGTTGCCTTTCATCTTGTACTGGTTGTCTTTCATGTTCTACTAGTTGTATTTCATCTTCTTCTAGTTGTCTATCATCTTGTACTGTTTATTTAACCGTCTCTTTTGTGTCACTGCAGGCACTCCATGTGCTG
>JAJGRW010000413.1:744509-903792 GCA_025461045.1 Carex parvula | reverse complement strand
TGAGGATTTTTAACTATTTTATATCGTTCTCTCGTTCCCAATCTCCTGGAATAACTGAGACCTTCTAAAATTTGAAGATTTTTAGGAAAATTTGAAAATTATTAAGTTATTTTTAGGAGAAAAAAAAGTTGTATTAAAGATTTTTTATCAAAATCTAAAAATTGAGTAACTGAGGGAAATATACCTTCTAAAATTCCCTTCCAGAAAAGAATAGCAGAAGTTTTTTTCCTTTCTTATTTTTATTTCTATTTTTATGTTTTCTTTCCTTTTTTTATTTTTACAGTGTAAATACCATAGGGTTACTAGTCAAAATTCTAACAAACTTTGTTACCAATTGTGGTTAATGAAATGGAAGCCGGACTCCTATTCTTACTAAAAAAAATAAAGTTCCTTCCGTTTAGCGTAAGAAACTTTGTCCCGTGCCGTTCCGTGTCGTAGCCGTTTTGGTTCTGTTGTTTCAAGCAATTCTCTTATAGTCTATTTGACTAATTTGCAAAACATATAATTATTGAATTTTACGATTTTCTCTATGATTAGAAAGAATGCAGGTTCAAGACAATTGGAATTGCAATTTAAAGCTCTTGGACTGAAGAAATCATCAAGTTATTTATCAAGAATACAAACTGTAAATTTATAATTGGTAAAGTAGCTTTGATGTTGAAAAACAGGGATAAAACGTTGGAACGATTTACCAAACGTTCCAGACGTTTTTCTATGTGGAAAATCTGGAGATTAAGTCGATTGAAGCTTGAAAAATATCCTCAAACGTCCCAGACGATTGGCAAATCGTCTGGACGATTTAATTAAATTATAAGATTTCAAAATAACTTTTGAATCGATAAATCTCCAGAGGAAAACGTTCTGGGACGTTTTATGATATCTCACAGAAATTTGAATTTTGACCTAATTTGAGTTAAAACGTTTTCAACGTTTTACAAAACGTTGGAACGTTTTATGGCAGAATACTCGTTTGAAAGCTGCCACTATAAATAGAACCTTAGGGTTCTCCTCAAAAAAGGTTAGCCGACCCTAATCATTTCAAAAGCTATTTTTCTGTGAGCCCAAGTTCCTCCATTGTTGTGAGAACACGAAATTCAATATCCCTCAACACAACCTCAAATCCACTTCACTAATCTTGAGTTAGATTAGATTAGAGTGTTTACTTGAGTGTTTCTCTTGAGACTTCGAACTTAGAGACTTTGTTCTCGACTCTAGTTGGCCGTGTGACTTCCCATTGGTTGTAAGGGCTCACCGGTTCACAAGTTGTAACCCTTTCTCTTTTGGGTAATAGAAAGGCGCACCGAGAAGCGGTTGCGACGCCCCGGAGACGTAGGCATTTTAAGCCGAACTCCGTTATCACTCCTTGTGTCAAATTTCTCTAAACTCTTTTACTTTATTTTATTTGCAATAATTTATTTATTTCAAATTTAGTGGTACCTAAGGGACAACAAAGTGGTATCAGAGCACGTTACTCAAATTAAGACACACTTAATTCGAGTTTACCGATCTTAAAATGGCAACCACTAGATATGTGAAAGAACCTCCAGTTTTTGGTAGTGCTACCAAAAATTTCAGTCATTGGAAAAGGACCATGATAAATTATCTAAATATTCTTGACCTTTGGAGTGTCATTGAGAAAGCCTATGAACCGGAATATGCTAATTCTGTTGGAAATGAGGCCAAAGTTGAAGTACTTGCATCTACCGAAAGAAAGAAACTAAATAACCTTGCCATTAATGCAATATATAATGCGGTAAGTGAATCGGTTGCGTTACTTTTCGGTAACACAACAAATGCAAAAGAAATGTGGGATACTCTTATTGATCGATATGAGGGTAACACCCAAATAAAACGAACCAAAATAGCCGGTCTAGACACCAAATTTGAAACCTTCAAAATTGAAAATGGTGAAAATGTAGAGGATATGTATAATAGACTTATGCATATTCAAAATGAATTCATTGAACTAGGAGAACCGCTTTCTAACGATAAAATTGTAGGAAAGCTTCTTCGAGTAATGCTAAGGAGACCTAGGTGGGATGGATTGGTGAGCGCCCTAGAAGCACTTCATGGGGCACAAAAATCTTTCACACCGGATGAACTCTATGCTCATTTCCGGAGTTTTGAAGAAAAGCTCATACAAGCCGGTGAACTCAAGCAAGAGTCAAAAACAAAAACCGTGGCTTTTCCGGCTCAAAACCACCGAAACCACCCAAGCTCCTCAAATAATCGTCAATCAAGTGACTCACTCATGAGTCAACTTGGACATGAAACCTCTCTTGATGCCGCCACCATAACCAAAATGTTTCAATCCATGCTTAACTTTGAACGAAAATACAACAAGGAGCGTGAAGATGGAAACAAACGAGTAGTTTGCTTTGCATGTGAAAGAGAAGGCCATACCATCCAAACTTGCTTCAAAATATTTCCCAACTTGAAGAACAAGGATAATGAAGGGCAAAATGACCGAAGATCCAAACAAAAGTACGAAGGATATAAAAGCAAAAAGAAGGCCAAGGCAATGCAAGCCTTATTTTGCATCGACTCCGATGAAAGTGGTAGAGAAGAATCCGACTCGGAGTCGGGCGATGAACAAGAGATCAACCTTGCCTTGATGGCAATAGTAAATGAAGAATCGGCAACTATTGATGTGGATACAATCATCGCAAGCAAGAACATAACCGATGAGATCACCATTGAATTCCTCAAAAATCTCATCAATCCGCCTATCAACAAGGAATTGGAGGACTCTACCAAGGCCACCACACAATCCATCATTGAGGTAGCGGTTGATCCCGTCAAAGCATCAACTAACACCATTATCGAGGTAGAGGATGCTTCTATAGAAGATGTAACAAACTCTCCAAATAAGGTACATCTTATCTCTTCTCCTAACCGGTATATGTCTACCATTGATTTGACCAATCCCGATTACCATTTGAATGGTTACAAAGTTAGGAAAGATGAATCCAAAATAGATATGAACAACAATTATATAAAGACAAATGAGACAAGCATGTTCATGGATGAGGCTCTAATTAATTACAATGCCACTAGGTTGCTTGAGGAATCTAAAAAGGCCATGCTTGAAAAGGAAGGTATCATACAAAAATTGACATCTCAACTTCTTGAATTTGAGTCTAAAATCAAAAACTTAGAGTTAGAATTGCTTAAGTCACACACTTGTCAATCACACATAGGAGATATAGAAATGTTAAAAGTGAAAATTCAAACTCTAGAGACCGAAAACAGGGCTTTAAGATCGCCTAGTGAATTCTCAAATGTCACTAGTCTCGATCCCTACTATGTAGAAAATTTGATCAATGCCAATTTGAATCGGAAATCCGGTAAAATGGGCATTGGATACAAGAAGGGTCAATCCTCATTTGAATCAAATTTTTCACAAAGCCCAAAAGAAAATGGGGAACTTACTCAAAATTTAAACAAAATTAAGTTCAATAGCAAAGAGTATTTTGATTACCAATTTCATTTCAAACATGGTAAAACACCCTTGACAAAGGAGTCAAATAAAGGGACCACTCCTCAAACCATAAATGCAAAACAAAACAAAAAGTCTCAAAAGTATGCATTTAGATACAAATTTTCTAACAAAAATTACAAAAATGAAAACAAGTTTCAAAATAGTGATAGGAACACATTTAATCCAAAAAGGTCAAACAAAACTTATTTCAAGGGACCGGATGGATGGTTTTATGAAACTCACAACAAAAATACTTTACAAAACAAAAACCAAAGAAATGGTTTGACTAGAGATGTTCCCCAACATCACAACAAACTTGATTCACACAAAAATAAGTCTTATGCACCTAAAGTGATAACCAATAGGAATCAAATTCAAGAGGTGAAAGATAAATATCAAACCACCTTCAAGCATGGTTCAACTAATGTCAAGCAATCGGTCACATTTTGTAATTATTGTTGTAAGATTGGCCACACCTCATTAGAGTGTAGCTTTAGGAAAGGAAGCAACAAATCAAAAGTTGTTTGGATTCCTAAAGCTAAACTAACTTAAAGTTGTGATTGAAATCTCCCCAACCTAAAACGAAAATCACTAAGGAAGGGGGAGATTAAAACAAGGTATATATTAATTGAAAATATATATATATATACTCTTGTAGGTATGTTTGATTACAACACACCAAGAAAATGCTTGGATCATTGATAGTGGATGTTCACACCACATGACCGGTGACAAATCTAATTTCAAATCTTTAGAACCATATGATGGTGGGTCGGTTACTTTCGGTAGTAACCAAAGAAAAAGTTCGATTATTGGACTAGGTTCGGTAGGTAACCAAAACTTGACCATATCGGATGTCTACCTTGTTGACGGCTTGAATTATAATTTACTTAGTGTAAGTAAATTATGTGAAGCCGGATATTATGTTAAATTTAACACTAATGCTTGTTTCTTGTTTAGAGAATCCGATGACTCTTTAGTCTACACCGGTAAGAAAAAGAAAAATGTTTACTATCTAGATTTTGATCATTTCGAGTCCGGTGAAATATGTTTGAATGCCACAACAACCGGTTCCAAACTATGGCACCGAAGACTAGGTCATATTGCAATTGATTCTATTAAAAAGTTAGTTAAATTAGACCTAGTGCGTGGTTTACCAACTCACAAATTAGAACTTGTAGGATTATGTGATGCATGTGTACAAGGTAAACAAACTAAAAGTAGTTTTAAATCCAAAGAAATGGTCTCAACCGATCAACCATTGCAACTACTACATATGGACTTGTTTGGACCAATTAGTATACCAAGTTTGGCTAGAAAAAGATATGCATATGTGATTGTAGATGACTATAGTCGCTTTACTTGGGTCATATTTTTGCAACATAAGGATGAAGCCATTGAAAACTTCATTAAATTTTGCAATCGTGTTGAAAATGAAAAGGGTACAAAGATCATTCGCATTCGAAGTGATCATGGGGGTGAATTTGAAAATGCAAAATTTGATGAAGTATGCTCTAAAAGGGGATATAAACATGAATATTCGGCTCCTCGCACACCTCAACAAAATGGGGTTGTTGAGAGGAAAAACCGAACATTACAAGAGCTTGCCCGAACCATGCTAAATGAATACCCTTTACCCAAACACCTTTGGGCCGAAGCGGTCAATACGGCTTGCTACGTTATTAATCGCGTTAGCATAAGGTCGATATTGAAGAAAACACCTTATGAGCTATGGAAGGGGTATAAGCCAAAAATATCTCATTTTAGAGTATTTGGATCAAAATGCTTCGTGCTTAATGAGTCACCTAAAATTACAAAATTCGATTCTAAATCCATTGAGGGAATATTTGTGGGGTACTCTTTGACAAGTAAAGCCTATAGAATTTACATTGCATCTCATCAAATTGTAATTGAATCCATACATGTCAAATTTGATGAAGTTACTAATCAAAAGGCCGAGAAAGGTATTCAAATTGTAGGTGTTGAAGATGCCGAGCTCGAAAATGATAAGGTTGAGAATACAAACAACAACATTGAACAACCACTCGAGCAAGAACAACCCGAAGAAAATCCATTGAACGAATCAATGCACATCGAGGAGGATCAATCTCCACCAAATGTATATCAACCTCCCGAAGACCTAAGGGAAGTTTCCTCTCATCCTCTCTCTAATGTGATTGGGAATCCTAGGGAAGGAGTTAGGACTAGATCGGGATTAAATCAAATGATTGCCCATTGTGCATTTGTATCGAATGTTGAACCAAAGAACTTCAAAGATGCCAATGGGGATTCAAATTGGATTTGTGCCATGCAAGAAGAACTTGCTCAATTTGAAAGGAACAAAGTTTGGGAACTAGTACCTAAGCCAAATGACCGAATGATTATTGGAACTAAGTGGGTCTTTAGAAATAAGAAAGATGAAAATGGAAATGTTGTTCGGAACAAGGCTAGGTTAGTAGCTCAAGGGTATAAACAACAAGAGGGTATTGACTTTGAAGAAACCTTTGCACCCGTAGCTCGTCTAGAATCCATTCGAATGCTTTTAGCATTTGCCTCAAATAAAAACTTTACTCTATTTCAAATGGATGTAAAAAGTGCATTTTTGAATGGATTTATAGATGAAGAAGTATATGTAAATCAACCACCCGGTTTTGTTGACCCGGCATTTCCTAACCATGTCTATAGACTCACCAAAGCACTTTATGGTCTTAAACAAGCTCCTAGAGCATGGTACGGTCGACTTAGTTCCTTTCTAATTGAAAATGGATTCATAAGGGGAAAGAATGATACAACTCTTTTCACAAAGAAGAAAAACAACTCAATTTTAATAGTACAAATTTATGTCGATGACATTATCTTTGGTTCACCTAATGCGGCACTTGCCGAGGAATTTTCTTCTCTTATGAGTAGTGAATTTGAGATGAGCATGATGGGTGAATTGAACTTCTTCTTGGGGCTACAAATCAAGCAACTGTCGGATGGCACCTTTGTGAGCCAAACCAAGTATGCCAAGGAGCTGGTAAAGAAGTTTGGAATGACTGAGAGCAAGACAAGCCCAACACCAATGGCTGCAAATGCAAATCTTGACTCGGATCCAAGCGGCACACCCGTGGACATCTCCCAATACCGAGCTATAATAGGTAGCCTCCTTTATTTAACTGCTAGTAGACCCGATATTATGTTTGCGGTATGTCTATGTGCTAGGTTTCAATCAAATCCTAAAGAAGTGCATTTGAAAGCCGTTAAACGAATTGTTAAATATATCAAAGGCACTTTGAATTTGGGATTGTGGTATGGCAAACAATCGGAATTAGATTTAATAGGATATACCGATGCCGATTTTGCCGGAGACAGAATGGATAGAAAGAGTACAAGTGGTACGTGTCAATTCCTTGGCGGATCACTTGTCTCATGGTCAAGTCGCAAACAAACCTCGGTTGCGCTTTCCACCGCGGAAGCCGAGTATGTTGCGGCCGGTAGTTGTTGCACACAAATTTTATGGATGATCCAAACTTTAACTGATTATGAAATTCGCTTCCGCAACGTACCAATTATGTGTGACAATACCAGTGCCATAATGATATCCAAAAATCCAGTTCTTCATTCTAGAACTAAGCACATAGAAATAAGGCATCATTTTATTAGGGATCATGTTGAGAAAGGTGAAGTCCAACTCATTCATATTGATACCAAAAATCAAATTGCTGATATTTTTACCAAGCCCTTAAATACTCAACAACACAATGAATTGCGATTTAAATTAGGCATGCTTGAATTTACGGAGTGAGAATTTTTATTTGGAAGCATAGCAATCAATTAGCTTATTTTAAGACAAAAATGCCAGAGAAAAACGTCTCAAAACGTTTCTTAAACGTCAGAACGTTTATGAAATTTGTCCAGATTCTATCTTAATGACCTAAAACGTCCCAGACGTTTCACAAATCGTCTGGACGATTTTGCTCTTCTCAAAAATCCGAAAATTTCCTATGAGACAGTGACCTAAACGTCTCCAACGTTTTATCAAACATCTGGACGATTCAGGGTTCTTATATCTTACAAACTTCCTCACATTTCCTGCATAACAAAAATCTTTAAACGTCAAAACGTTTAGACAAACGTCTGAACGTTTGTCTGCTGAATTTTTGACTTATCAAACATCCTTTAAAACGTTCGAAACGTTTTGTCAAACGTCATAACGGTTATTATTCAATATTAAATTCTCAAAATTTCAAATAAATCTGACCTAAAATACAAAACGTTTTCAACGTTTTGTAAAACGTCTCAAACGATTTAAATGAAAAATCAAATTAACAAACGACATTTTTAGTCTCCAAATTTCCAGACTAAAACGTTGTGAGACGTTTTAGAAACGTCCCGGACGTTTTCTACGCAGCATCAAAAGGAACCCTGCGAACCGACGCCATTTTCTTTCTATCTTCTCAAGCCGCCTCTCTTTCTTCTTCTTTTCTTATTCTCTTCTCTTCTCCGCCACCTTACCTCCTCTTCTCCATTACCACCTCCACAAACCACCAAATCACTTATTTTAAAGTGCTTTCTCCTCTCCTCTCAACCCTCCTTCTCTCTCTCCACCAAAACCCTAACTCTCGCCACCTTTTCAAATCCGGCAATCCGACCGCTCAATTGACGATCCGTCTTCACCATTGTGCTTGTAGAGTCATTCTCTTCACGGATTTGTGCTTCATTCTTTAATCGGTAATCTTTAATTTTTCTCTCAATCCAATGGCTCCAAAACTTGCAAAACTCAATGCAATTAGACAGAAAAGGGCCCGAACCGAAACGGGTGACTCAAGTAGAACTGAAATTCAACCGGATACCAACATTTTCCGATCCAACACTTATCTTTTCCGGAATGCCATTGCCCATACCAATTTCACCGGTCAATTTTCGGATCGCAAATTGTCTAATTGTTACTACTTTGATAAAGCCTCGGTTACCTTTCGATATCCCGAGGATGACAAAATTATTGGGTATATTAACCATTGGCCTTGGGAATCCTTAATCACTTGTGATGAACCCTATAGTGAATTGCTTACCAAAACCTTTTATTGCAACCTCACTTTCTCCGATGAACCCTTTCTTGTAAAATCTTATGTTTGCTGGCAAGAAATCATTCTATCTCTGGAAAATGTAGCCAATTGGCTTGGTTTATCCAATGAGGGTGAAGCAACCTATCTCCTTCGTAATTGGCCCGATCAAGCCTTAGAATCCGCTGATCACTACAAAACTTGGTTTGATCGCCGTAACCATGGCGGTGGACCCCTCTATGCCTCACCTCTTCCATCTCTGCATCGTTTGCTTTTTCTAATTATCAACAACATTCTCGTACCCAAAGCAACGATCAAATCAAATATAGAGCGGGGTCCCATGTACTACTTGCGGCATCTCATCACTCAAGATAATAAAAGGTTCAACATCCCGTACATTATCCTTCGTCACATGATCGTTTGCTACACAAGCTCCGTTGCTACTCTACCCTATGGTCATGTAATTCATCGAATCATTCGCCAAAATGGTATAATCGTTCCAAGCCATCTTATCACCAATGAACCGCACCATTTAGTGGATGTCCTACCCAAACATGGTTGGCTCAAAGGAACATCGGAGTCGGGTTTACCAATTCTCAAACCCGATGGACGGCCTATCAATGATTGGATAAATGCTCCCAATGCTCACCCAAACCAATATTGGGATCCGTACGAAGAAGAACCACCGGTACAAAATGCACCTCCAACGGTACCACAAATGGCTCAAGGTGAGATACCTCAAGGCATGGAAAATCAATTGGCTTGGATTATCCAAAACATGCAACAATACCAATTAGACAATACCAACGAATTTACCGCGATTAGAAAGGATCTCAAAGATTTGAAGGAAGAAGCACGCAAAAGTCGAATTCGAGGCCGCAAACACGCCAAAGCAATCAATGATATTGATATCACAACCACCGAACTTGCTCGACGCTTTGTGAAGCAATATGGTGCTTCTAGTGGTGCCTCCTCTAGTGCCGCTCACATTCCTTCCGAAGATGACGATGAAGAAGATGATGAAGAGGGTGACGACGGAGATGATGACGATGACCCCGAATTTTAAATCTCTTTGAACTTTTTCAATTAGAATTTGCTAAGTGATTGCTATGCTATGTTATTTGTGTTGCATGAACTTTTATTGTTTCTATGTTGTGTGCTTGAACCTTTATTATTATGATGATTGAACTTGAACTTTGCTAGGTATAGAATTGCATGCTAAATTCTAAATTGATTATCTTTCATGATTTTATATTTGTGATGACATGCTTAATCTTCTAAATTTATGTCATATATTATCAAATTGAGGGGGAGTGCATATTTTGAGGGGGAGCACTCTTAGTTGTGCTATTTCATTGTATTTTTGTCTCCCTTTCGTCGATTTTCAAAAAGGGGGAGAAAATGCAAGACATGCAAACACCGATTATTTGAAAAATTGAAATTTGGGAAAAATCGATATATGCACTTACTTGCGTTGTATGTTTTGCAAATCGTCAAAAGGGGGAGATTGTTGTTTCAAGCAATTCTCTTATAGTCTATTTGACTAATTTGCAAAACATATAATTATTGAATTTTACGATTTTCTCTATGATTAGAAAGAATGCAGGTTCAAGACAATTGGAATTGCAATTTAAAGCTCTTGGACTGAAGAAATCATCAAGTTATTTATCAAGAATACAAACTGTAAATTTATAATTGGTAAAGTAGCTTTGATGTTGAAAAACAGGGATAAAACGTTGGAACGATTTACCAAACGTTCCAGACGTTTTTCTATGTGGAAAATCTGGAGATTAAGTCGATTGAAGCTTGAAAAATATCCTCAAACGTCCCAGACGATTGGCAAATCGTCTGGACGATTTAATTAAATTATAAGATTTCAAAATAACTTTTCAATCGATAAATCTCCAGAGGAAAACGTTCTGGGACGTTTTATAATCGTCTGGGACGTTTTATGATATCTCACAGAAATTTGAATTTTGACCTAATTTGAGTTAAAACGTTTTCAACGTTTTACAAAACGTTGGAACGTTTTATGGCAGAATACTCGTTTGAAAGCTGCCACTATAAATAGAACCTTAGGGTTCTCCTCAAAAAAAAGCCAGCCGACCCTAATCTTTTAAAAACCTATTTTTCTGTGAGAGCAAGTTCCTCCATTGTTGTGAGAACACGAAATTCAATATCCCTCAACACAACCTCAAATCCACTTCACTAATCTTGAGTTAGATTAGATTAGAGTGTTTACTTGAGTGTTTCTCTTGAGACTTCGAACTTAGAGACTTTGTTCTCCACTCTAGTTGGCCGTGTGACTTCCCATTGGTTGTAAGGGCTCACCGGTTCACAAGTTGTAAACCTTTCTCTTTTGGGTAATAGAAAGGCGCACCGAGAAGCGGTTGCGATGCCCCGGAGACGTAGGCATTTTAAGCCGAACTCCGTTATCACTCCTTGTGTCAAATTTCTCTAAACTCTTTTACTTTATTTTATTTGCAATAATTTATTTATTTCAAATTTAGTGGTACCTAAGGGACAACAAATCACTCTCGAATTAGGACGTGCTTAGATCTATCACGACTTAAACTCTCTGAAGTTAGGACGTATCATCCACCGTGGGGCTAATCTATTTCCATAAGCTAGCTGTCAAAGACATAATGACAACCAATGCAAGACAAACCGAGTCCAACAGTAGCAACCCCCTCCGAACCCGACCATTCAACCCCCCAGGCAGACCAACTACTGATGTTCGGCCACCCGCGGGCCCACAACAAGGTCCACATTTGGGCATGCCATATGCGACGCCGACAGCTGCGAACCTTAACCAAACTATCCACGTCCCTCTTCCCCTATGACAGCAGGATTTGTCATACCACGACCAATTACACCAATAATACCCGACCCGAGACCTACCTCTCAACATCCACTACAGTATCAACACCCACAATGTTAGTGTTATGGTCTAGAATCCAATTATATGATAGTTTTTATTTTGTTCATGATTTGGATGATTTATATCATTTTGTTCCTTGAGTATTTGTCGTATTATAGATTATTTGAGTTGATGACTTGAATTGTAGAGCTCTATAATTAAGATGATAATTACTCTAAAATAGTCTCTAATCTTAGCAATTAACATGCAACACTAATTGACTATAAAATATTTGTGTGTGAGTTAAATGATGGTTATGTTCTACAAATCATAGGTAAGGAGTTACTAATTTAATCACATAAATGCATGTTGGAGAACATGACATTAGACTTGATCCTAAATGAAACATTGAATGGATTATGTTACGTGTCATTAATTGTTTCATATGTGTTGAATTATAAAGTATGAGATGTTCGTCTTTCCTACATGAGAAATGTATATTGTGAGTATTGTCCAACGCTAGCCTTAACCGGTAGTTATACAGATGATATTTCAATATGCATGACTTGTGCAGAGGGAAGTTGTTCATCAAGATTACTATTGTCCCTCCTCATGTTTGATGAGTGATGATATCACTGGGTCCCTTGATGAAGTACGATTGTATGCATGCTATATGATTAAGAGTTAATCATAAACAATCTGCTTTGAATCAAGAAACGAATAAATTCTAAAGGATGACATATTCCTACCTTTAACTTATTCATGATATCATGAGACATAAAAATTAACACGAATATACATTTATTTTATATTGGATCGTAGTATTGTATTGTACATATCATCTGTGTGTCAATTGGGTAATCACAATATATTGCTAGATGCCGCTTGTGATTTATATAATTAAAAAGAGTTTTAATTCTATTGCCAACATGACATAGATCCTCTTGGGTCACACCAAAATAGGTTCTTAATTAGATAAATTATTTTAGTATGTCACATGTGATATGAATATAATGGTCGAATAATTAATTATAATAGTTATAATTTAATTTATTCTATTCATCATATGATACTAAAATAAATGTCATGGAGATGACAACCTTAGTCAAAAATAAATTATATCATGTGTTGACATATCATATAATTTTATTATCAACAAAAACATGAGAAATATATTTATTATTAAAATGCATATGATTCAACGTGCAATTAATTGGATTAATTGTAGTGGATTAATTTTGAATAAGAGGGAAAGAAAGTTGGCAGCTATAATTGTTAATTAATTCTTTTAAATTCGAAATTAAAGAGAAATCGAGAAAATGGAGATGAATACAATTAGTTTAGGAACATTCTAGCATATTATTGATAATGTAGTGTAAAATATACACCAGGTAGAAATTCTAGTGTAAAATTTTGGAAGGATATTTGGTATGAGAATTGTGTTTTATCATCTAGATTCCTTCAACTATATGATAATTGTATCAACAAATCTATCCTATTCTCATCAGTTATACATTCACAGGGCCAAGATGTTCTTTTTAGAGAAGTACTGACAGGTGTTTCTTTACAGGAATGGACTCAATTATTGACTATCCTGAGTCATATGTCCTTCACCCACTATGAGGACAAACTCTCATGGAGATGGGAAAATTCAGGAAATTTTAGTGTTAAATCTCTTTACCACTTAGTCAACTACAAAGGGATCCTAGTAGTTGACCCCTTACTGTGGTGGTCTTTGCCTTTACCACCAAAATAAAAAATTTCATGTGGTTAACCTTTCATAATAAAATTCTATCTAAGGTTAACTTGAGGAAAAAAGAATAGGAGAGTGATATTTCATGTGTATTCTGTTCACAACATGAATCTGTTAATCATTTATTTTTGAAATGCCCCTTAATGACTCAAATTTGGTGCTGGCTTGGCAAACCTCAATTACCTTATACTCAATGGAATAATATGAAGGCAGTCTTCACATATGTGCAAACACTTCCTCAATTAGAAAAAAACTGCTTTCTTAATTGTCTTTAGTGCCACTTGTTGGACTGTCTGAAAACATAGGAATGAAGTTTCAAAATATGCAACCTAAAACTGTTAGGAGCCTTATATATCTAATCATCTCTATGGTCTTATATTGGACATGGAGTAGGAAAACCAAGCCAAAAGTGAGACAGGAAGCCATCCAATGGATCCCAAATGAAGATATCATGGAGGCTATCCCTTCACGGGTGATATGGCCAGATGCAGAGGAGAGCGAATCATTCTAATGAAACTGGGCTGTTCCAGCCTTTTTACCAAAAAAATAAAAGGAACATTCTAGCCTTTCTTAATTAGTGGGGAACCCTAAAGATGTTCCCTTAAATACCAATTCATTCATCTCTAAGGAGTGGCTTTACCTTTTCTTCCTCTTGGAGCCGCATAAATTTTCTCCTCTTAATCCACTTATTTCTCATGTGTTGAGTACAATTTCTACTATAGTACAAGGTGTTTTATTGAAGGGTAGAAACCTTGATTAAGGAGCAACAACAAATAGTAGGTGGATACTAAGAGAGGCATCATCTATTTGTTGCTTGGAGGTAGATCAATAAACAAGAAGGCTGACTAATCCATTGGAGGTTCTTCACCTTTAATTATGATATCAAAGGAGGTATAATCTCTAGTTAATGCTTTAGAGTAGGTTTAGATATATCTAAATAAGATTCGGTCTTTAGTTGCTTTAGAAATTTTTTAAAATTCTTCTTTTAAGCCAACTTAAAATTCCTTCACAGTTCACACAGTACCCACAATATGCCAACTACCCACAACAGTTGTATGCCAACTTTTAAGAAAAGAAATGCCACTATATTTTATTGATTTTCTTTTTAGCGCAAAAGTATCACAAATTACATTAATTTTTTTTTTTTTTTTTTTTACACCGGTATTCAAGTATATATAGATCACAATTTATTATAGCACCTTTCTTTAATCCTGTCACGTGCATCATGGAAGGCTTCGCAAGTTCGCATTACGTACATTCTAAAATTCACAAGTTATATGCACCAGTCCAAAATTATCCTAATTCGTGTTTTTCTTTAAGATTTTTCCTCTTTCTGATATTTCTTTAACCAATAAGATATTTTAACCCTTTCATTTTAATTTAATCAAAATTTAACCAATATAATTTCTTTAATTTATTCTATTAGCTACTTATTTGAATTAGATCATCCTTTATTACTATAATTAAAATAATGGAGGTGCGGGGAATCGAACCCCGTGCCTCTCGCATGCGAAGCGAGCGCTCTACCATATGAGCTACACCCCCTTTTATGTTTTCCAGGGTCAAAAACATTTTTAACAAGTTTTCCGAAATAAAAACGATCATGTCCACAAGTTTGTCTTCACCCTCGCACTCCTACAAATTGACTCATTCTAAACCAGATTATGTTCCTTCAAATATTTGCTGAATCTTTTTTTTTTTTTTTTATGGTTAATTGGCAAGTGCCAAGCTAACAAATATTTGCTGAATCTTTTCATGTCTGGTGCCACCTTAAACCACTTCCGCCAATACCTTAATTTATTATGCTAGAAGTGATTTTGAAAGATAAAACGACATCCGATTGTTTCTCCGACCCTACTAATACGGATATCTTATCTCTATTCTTTTCTAATTAATATTGTTTATTCACAGAACTATCTAATATTTCTCCAAGCAGTTAGATATCTTATCATAGCAGTACTTGGAGATCTCCTCGGCAGGTAGCGAGTCATGAAATTTTTAAGAGGAGAAAAGAACACAAGACGGGGAGATAAAGTCAAGGAAATCCCTCAACTGGTCACGCTAAGAGCACGTGGGCCCACTGAATGCGTACAAAACCAGAAAAGCGCCTCATATCTCACAATCTACCTCGTAACAGTAAGCACCGTTCGAAAAAAAAAAACAGTAAGCAACCGTTGTCAGCCTCTGACAAGCATTAAAAAAAAAAAAACAGTAGGCACCGTTCGAAATTTCAAAATTTTCTGTCATGTAATGTAAACAAACATCTATCCGTAAATTAGATTAAACAGTATCTGGTGTCTGGAAGGTACTGTGACGAGAAAATGTATAAATCACTACCGACAATTGCTTTGGGCTCTTTATCATTCATATATTTGACTCAATTTTGATTAAAGGAGATTCTTCCATTAATTACGGTAGTTGGCACTTATTTTTATTTTTTTTTAAGGAAAGTGCCCATAGGCCATAGGCAGGTTGACAGTTAAATTTAATCTGCTGATACAAAGAGAATCGTGCAAAAAACTTGAGGTAGTTGACGAACGGTTGTGATGAGTGCCACGTACCCGATGATGTTTGCGCTGGATGAAGTGGCATTGAATGACTAGCGATGTAGATGTAGATAGACTCGCTTATCTCATCCATTAACAATTTCAACATGCTTTCGATTCTTCTGCGGTACTTTTTCATCGCTTTTAATTCTTTTCTCAATAAATTATTTTTGTTCATTTGCGTGATAAGTTGTACGGCATAAAATGTTTGATTTCAATTTCATGGGTTCTGTGTCGGCAATTCGGCATACATAATTTTTATTTCACCTGCCTGGTAAGTTGTATTGATTGTGCTCGTTTCCCGCGTCATTCCTCCGTTGCTATTTCAAATATACAATCTAAATAACATTTTCACTGATCCGAATAGTTCAAAACTAGTACTATTCTGAAACCACTCGGATTAGCACTATTCTCAACTACTAACTCAAAAATTGCTATTTTTACATTAATCCTTGCACGACCCAAACGTACCCTTAATTTCTACCTTCGGCTACAGTCAGTTAAAATTACTGGATCTTCTGTAGGAATGTTCATTGGTTTTATTCGGTTAAAATCCAAATAAAATAAGGTAATCAAAACTTTATGCAATTTTTAAAAATACAACTGACTTAACCAAAATAAACTTATCGATCGAATTAAACCAAACTAAATTTTAGTTTGTTTGATTGAACCAAAATAAGAAAATTATTAAAAAAAAATAGTCTTATTGTTACTTTTTTGAAATTTTTATAGACTCAAAAAGTTCTTTATTTTAATACACGTAATTGAATTAGAGATAAGTGATTTTCATACTCTCAGTGAAAAAAAAGTTCACAATTAATTTTGTATAGGCTCAAGAGAACTATACTCCTCTATTATGGTTTGTTCAGTCTAATCAATTTTAAAGTTTTCTAACACGAACTGAACCAAAGAATCTTAATTGTTTAATCTGAACTCTTTCGGTCGATTCAAAACTAATTAAATTAGACCTGGTGAACACTTCTAATCTTGTGAATCAGTTTTTGGTTCAGTGACAAAGGTGATGTTCTCCATTCAAAATTCGAATGAAAAATTTCTTACAGATATTAAATAGTTAGAAAAAGTATCTGAATGTAGTACAATAGGTTTGGGAATGTTCTATGGTTCCTCCCCTTCTCTATTCTTTTCACGAGCACACCCTAGGTAAAAAGTCGCATATTTAAAATTCAAATGATTTTTTTTTAAGTGATGACACCGATAAGAAATTTAGTTTTTTGTAAAAAAAAATAAATAAGTCGTGTCCAAACATCTTTTATTATGTACTCTGGTTATACAATTAACAAATATTTAAATAATTTATTAGTGTGCTGATAAGTTTGACAATAATTAATGGTTGAATTGAGAATTAATAATACTTATTAGTTAAGTTAGTGTTTTTTAATGATTTTGAAACTTGACGAAATATCAATATGACTTGCACGCGCGCTGAAACCTTTCCTGATTCTTGTAGTCAGATTATTGACCTCATGTTCCTAATTTTATGCAAATTTATAATAGTGAGGCTACGGTACGTGCTATGCATAGCACAGATTGGGTCCGTGCTACGGCTCAAAATTTGACTTTTTAAAATTCTAACGGTCGATCCGAACCGTTCAACATGATTATAAAATGAATATGTACTTGCAAACCAAATTTTACATTTTTTCGAATTTTTTTACTATTTTTTCGAAAATCACTTGATCTGAACATTCTGGACCATCCAAAAACAGCTTATCTAAAAAAATAGTAAAAGAATTCGAAAAAATGTAAAATTTGATTTGCAAGTACATATTCATTTTATAATCATGTTGAACGGTTCGGATCGACCGTTAGAATTTTAAAAAGTCAAATTTTAAGCCGTAGTACGGACCCAATTGGTGCTATGCATAGCACCGTAGCCTCACTCAATTTATATATAATTGCATGCGACTACGAAAAATACAATATTTTTAAAAAATAAATGTAAGACCGAGTCAATGTTTCTTAAGTAATAAAAATGAGCTAGGGACAAACAAATTCTACAGTGCATGTAGAACAGAAGGAAAAAAAATTTCGGCCAATAATAGTATAATACGATGAAAGTTATTATTTCGGCCCACGTTGGGATGTAAGAATGTTTTTTTTTTCCGGTTTTTAAATTTATTTCTCTCAACTGTCAATGAAAAATATATAGGAATAGTAAATTCTTTTCCATCCTATATATTCTTCAAAATGTAGTGAATTTTTAAAATTTAATTTAATTGAAATATTAATATTAAAAATGTTTTGAAATTTTTATTCGTTTAGACTATATTTTTTTTATGTAATTTTAAATTTTAAACAAGTACAAAACATGCACTTTAACATGGCAAAGCATAACTAGGGGCAGATCTAAGGCTTAGCCAAGTTGGTTAAGCTACCCCTATGATTTTAAATTTCTAATTATGTATATTGAAATTTAATTGAATTTTTGTTCTTTATTTTATTTTGTATATAGTTTAACATCTCTCATAAAATGATAAATGTGAGTTGTAGTCTAATGGTTATAGTTTCATTTGATCCTTAGAAGGTCTTGGGTCCATTTAAATGATGCATTTTTTTTAAATGGTACGAATTGAGAGCTTCATGAATTGTTTTTTTTTATTGTTGATATTTATTTTTCTGAGATAAAAATATGGAGGTTTAGTCTTCTGACTTTTATTTAATGTTTTTAAAAAATCTTCAATACAGATTCTGAGCTTATGACCATTTACATTCTAAGAGTGTTGTCCATTGTCACTATATCAAAGCTGATTTTTGTTTCTACTAGATAGATCAAAGATTAATTCGTAGGAATTAACTAGAGAGTGAAAATGATAGAAACTCTTCTTTTTTTTCTCCGTCAACAAAATTTATGACGTCCTCTTGACTTTTTTCCTTATAGTTTTCGAAGAATTTTTCAAATAACAAAATCTCATTTTTTTTTCCTCCATTAACAAAAAAAAAATTGACATCTCGTTTTTGTTCAGATATGACTCGTAAAATATGAAATATTAGTTTAGAGGATTTTACAGAGAGTAAAAATAACATTATCTCTTCTTTTTCCTCCAACAAATTTTTTAACCTCATCTCGATTTTTCCCCCATAAGGTCGTAGCCGTCTAGAGATTGATCTATTGGAAAAAAATACCCTTTTCAATAAAAAAGAAAAGAAAAGAAAAATGAACCAATAGTACATGTCCCGAGATAATTATTAGCATTAAAGGGATTAGTTGGAGTGGACGGTACCTTAGAGGATGATTTCAGCAATTTTATAATTTATGTGAATGAGGATGATTTTACAATTTTTCAACTTAATCTATTTATATGTGAATGAGGATGATTTCAGCAATTTTATAATTTATTCATAATTGAGTAGGGTTAAAATGCCCATTGGTTTTGTGCTCCAATCATGCTTCACATTTTTATTTTCATTTTCAAAGTCCGAACAGTCAATTCAAACTGTTCACCATGATATTGTATTAAAATGTGCTTGAAAACCAAATTTTATATTTTTTGGAATTTTTTTATTAATTTTTAGATAGGTACAAAATCATTGTATTCAGAAGATTCTGGACCATCCAAAACAGTGATTTTGTACCTATCTAAAAATATAGTTAAAATGTTTCAAAAAATTTAAAATTTTGTCTCAAAGCACATTTTAATATGAAGATCATACTGAGCGGTTCGAATCGATTGTTCGAACTTCAAAAACGGAGAAAAAGACTTGGAGCATAATTGGAGCACAAAATCAATGGTGCATTTTAACCCTACTCTTCATAATTATCTTTTTCATAATTCTATTTTTTTTTAAGATAAACACTTTTAATCACATCAACGAACTTATCGGTCAGCTCACACATGCGACTAAAATCACTGACATTCATATCCTTTGAGGCAACATAATATTTCTGTATCGATTCAGAGCGTCCGATTAAAATTCAGGTCAATCTGATCTGAGTTGAAATGCACAAAGCACCTTGAATATTCATTCGGATTATGATTTGACAGTCCGAATCTAAACTGAAATATTATGTTACCTTAGATGATATTTACCACCACGAGGAACCGATTAATTGGACAAGAGATGGAATAGGAAGTAGGTATCCAACTAGAGTTAGTGCAAGATAAAATGAACTTGAGATAGGAGAAGAGGAGAAGAACAAAAATAAAACAACAACAAGATAGATAAAATAACAAAGAAAAAAATCATAAGATAGAAGTGACGACTAATGATTGCAGCTTTAAAATTCGGATGAATTTTTTTTATGATATTAAAATTTGAAAAATCAAACCTCTGTTTTTCTGTCAAAATAAAAATCTGTGACTGGCGTGGTAGGACGAGTTTGGACAACCTAGCTCGCTCATCATAATTGAATAATACGAAAAATATGTTTGAAGGCTCCAACCTCTCTCCTTATACCTGGTCTAGACCGAATTCAGATCCAATAAAGTAATCCAATTTTGAGTTTTGATCCAGTCTGTCAGAGATGCTCTAATACGAATCTTAAAGTCTCAGACCCTATAAATAATATCGGGCCCCTGCGCTACCCCTGAATATGCACCGGACACGTCTAAATTCAAAATTTGAATTACTTTAGGGGATCTGGACCCGTCTAGACCTGTCTGAGTGATTGCTCAAACTGTTATTTCTGAAAGTTGAGAGCTGATTATGTAGTTTTACTATGCTTATGTGATTTGAACTTTTTAGTATATATTGGTATTGTAGTAGTCTCATGTAGTTGGATGTTAGCTTGAGATGTAATTGCACTTATTATATTTTTTTGGGGACCGCCTAGCTCTCCCCCGTGATCAATCCCCCATTTGATCCCCCGAGTTTGGATAAGGCTTAAAATAGAGGGGGACCACAACTGCCTCCGCTAAAAACAAAAGAAAACGCGTTAAAAACATAGAAAACGCGTTATTAATGGGCGGGGGACCACATAACCGAAAACGAAAACGCGTTATTAACTGGGGGGACCGCATAACAGTCATCCATTTTATGAATTGGCGGTAAAGTATTCATCTATGACACAACAAGTATTCATCCAGATATGCGCATGTATTCACTTTTGCAATAGAAGCATATTAGGATTCATTACAACATTCATTATGCGTTTTTAAGTGGGGGACCACACAACCGACAAAAGAAAACGCGTTATTAAGTGGGGGGACCGCATAACCGACAAAAGAAAACGCGTTATTAACGGGCGGGGACCACATAACCGAAAACGAAAACGCGTTATTAACTGGGGGGACCGCATAACAGTCATCCATTTTATGAATTGGCGGTAAAGTATTCATCTATGACGCAACAAGTATTCATCCAGCTATGCACAAGTATTCACGTTTGCAATATAAGCATATTGGGATTCATTACAACATTCATTACGCGTTTTCTTTTGAAACGGACAGGGGGAGGGACCACATGCAAGTAGCGAAACCGGAAATACATAAACAAGTAATAACACGATTATAATGCAAAAGGTGAATACTTACCACGAGAATGATGAATATAACATATCAAACTATATCACATCAACAATATTAACATCAATTCATATCTGTTACCAAAACTGTTTCATATCATATCAGTGAGTAACCTAAATTGCAAATTTAAACTCATTCCTCTCATCAGTAAGTATCCTACATGCAAGCAGAACACGCTCAGCACTGATCATTTCCTACAAAAATTAAACACAAAAAAATGTCAGTTAGTAAATAAAATTTTAATAAAAGAAATTAAAAGTATACATCCCAATTGCAACAAGTATTCATCCAGTAAGTGTGAAGTATATATCCCAGTAATAAGAGAAATTACAAAAACGAAAAAGAGTATACATCCCAAGTGTAACAAGTATTCATCCATTAAATCTAAAGTATACATTCCAAAAATACCCAAGTTATACATTCCAGTAATACCCAATACTATTTATACAGTAAAAACCCAAGTGAAACAAAGCATTCATCCATGAACTGTAAAGTATATATCCAGTAATACTCAGTATTTATCCCAAGGGTAACAAGTATTCATCCATTAATCCTAAAGTATACATCCCAACAATACCCATGTTATACATCCCAGTAATACCCACAGTATTCATCCATTAATCCTAAAGTATACATCCCAACAATACCCATGTTATACATCCCAGTAATACCCAGTAATATTTACCAATTAAAAACAAGTAATATTAAAGTATTATAGTATACATCCCAAGTGAAATAAGTATTCATCCATTAGCTGTAAAGTATATATCCAGTAATACTCAATAATACCCAGTAAAACAAGTGAATCAAGTATTTATCCAGTAATATTCAAATTACAGAAAGCTAACAAATTTATATAATATTAACCTGATTGAAATCGAGCGGGACCTTGCGCGTCAAACAGTCAATACACCGCAGTACAAATATTGCACAATCCTGCGAAGATTGCTGAGGAGTTTTCATCCAGGATAGCTGTACGTCCATCCATGACTCTTTTCCTATATTTTGTATAAAAACAAGAAAATTTATAAAGGTTTTCATACCTAATACAAGCTTACTGAAAAAAAAAGTAACACATAAACACATTAAAAACATGAATATAAAGTAAGATACAAGTGCTTACCAAGCCTCCAGGAGAGAAAGTACTTCACCCAATGCAGATAGTTGATGTGTGGCTCAAGATAGTATTGGTTCGATGAAGGGTTAAGGGAGTTGTACATCTGGATCTTTTGATTCTTCAAATCAAAAGCAGCTAATATCCAATACTTTCGACCAACTAATGGTACGAACAACCATCTGCACTTCTCGAATTGGGGTGAAAATAATTCCCTCTGTCGACGGTACACAATATACAATTGATTGAATGGTGCCATTTCCTACAATATTACAATAAATAAAATAAACAAACCAATATTTAATTATTTCAAAAATTTATAAAAATATACTTTTTATATTTTTAAAAACTCACAATACAATCATTCGTCAAGTAGAACCACTCTTCATCAACTGGAGTCTCCAGTTGCATTATGAAGAGTGCTATATCAACAGCCTGCACAAATATTAATTCATGTCAAGATTAGTACTTATCCAAGAATCCAGTTAATACACAAAGAATTCATCTATTGATACCAAAGTATTCATCTATTGATGAAAAAGTATTCATTCATGAATACCAAAGTATTCACCCATGAACACCAATAATTGAATACTTTGGTATCAATACTTTGGTATTCATTCATTGATTAATACACAAGTATTCATCAAAGTATTCATCCATGGAGACTCAAGTATTTATGCAGTTAATACACATTTGATACACAAGTATTGATCTATTGATACCAAGTATTCATTCATGAAAACAAAAGTATTCTTCAATATAATTGACAGCCTGCACAAAGTAAAATTTTTCATACCTCAGAGCCAACTTGGTTCTTGGAAAACAGAAGGTATCGGAATTGATCAATTGTCATAAATAATCCAGACTGGGTGTTTTTAAAGGGATAGTCCTCATCACCAATTTCAAACTGAAAGTATTTCTTCACCCATGAATCCAACACATTACTCACTTCAACGCTAACCAAATCCCGATTGTCATAAGACCAATTCTTGTCTGGCAGCGGGACTTTCCCGGTACAACTCTCAAATGACTATTATTGACAAACCTGCTATGTTTTTTCTCAACTCATGTAAACCATTCAACACCATAGTATGATACTCATCATTCACACTTCCAATGTTTAGCAGATCTTGAATTATTGGATTTGTTGACATGGTCAACTCATACAGCCTACAAACACACAAAGGAAAACAGATACAACTTAGAGTGAAGTATTCAACCTTATAATTGTAAGTATTCAACCATAGCATAAATAAATAAACAAATTAGAGACTTTTACCTGTTTCGTTCAGGTAAAGTTGGATGAGATGAATCAATTATGGTCAAATTCTGTCGATCGATATCTTTTCTCCACCGATCGACAATATACTTTTCATCAATAGAAAAGACATTTTCATGCTTTAGGACCTGAATTGAGTGTGAACACAAAACACCCATTACCTCAAAAAGTCTACAAATACAGAACACCTCCTTTAAGGCCCTCTTATACACAACCTGAAAGTTTTTCCCCCAACAATCTGCAACAACATAAAGTGCCTCTCCATCTTGTTCTGCAATTAAATTGCACGATAAATTCATATACAATGTGAACTGCTCTTGACATTTGAGGAAAATTTCATTTGTATAACTTTGTTGAAATTGATATTCCATGGGCAATTCAGAATTACACTTATGAGCTCGATACTTCGAATCATGGTCAGCCTTATGCTCTCTCTCCCAAATGTTTCTTAGAGATTCATCAAAACATTCGACAAAACCTTTAAGGCTTTCTCTCCTTGTGAGGTAGCTATCCAAGAAAGAATTCATACTTTCTACACGCTGTGTAGTATTCATTCCAGCCCAGAATTGGAAATTTAGATAGACTGGCACCCACTTCTCTCTCATTTGAAATATATCTCTAAACCAAGCATCATCTTGCTTCCCAATTTTATCCATCAACTGCACCCATCTTTCCTCAAAATCTTCCTTGCACTGGGAATAATACACAACCTCCTTCACCTGAGCTGATAAGGCACTTTTCTTATCCTTTCTTCCCAATTTACTGGGTAGCTTGTGTAATATATGCCAAGAGCAGTACCGATGAGTGGTTTCTGATCCAAACACATGCTTAATCTCTAATTCAATGCTTCCACATTGATCTGTGAGTATGCCACCAGGTTTCACTCCATTCATACATTCTAAAAATCTAGACATAAAATATTTGTTAGTACAAAATAATTGTGCTAAGAAAATATTACATAAAGTATTTATCCCTTAAGAACATAGTATTGACTTGTACGGCATAAAATATTCATCCACTAACAATGGAAGACCTCAAAAAATAACCTTACTGTGTATTCCAAACTTCTTACAATTCCTACAGTATAATGTACTCACTAGTACCACATAAAGTATTCATCCACTAACAATGCAAAAACTCAAAAAAAGGCAACCTCAATGTGTATTCAAAACTTCATACAATTCATACAGTATAATATATTCACCAGTACCACATAAAGTATTCCTTCATTATAATGTATTGACATGTATGGCATAGAGTATTCATCCACTAACAATTAAAGAACTAACAGAAAACCTTGCTATGTACTCAAAACTTCATACAGTACATTGAGTATAATATATTGACATATACCATATAAAGTTTTCATCCAACCAGGTTTTAAGTATTCATTCATACTTATCCAAGTAAATTAGTATTCAAATATTCAAAACAACAATCAAATAGTACCTGGAAAGACACCATATGTAATCTCTTTCAGTTTTCCTTCCTAGCAAAGCACAAGCTAAAATGACGGAATGACCATGGTGATTAACACCAACCCACAATACAAGTGGCATATCGTACCTGACAAATTTTAAACAAAAATAGCAAGTATTCATCACAACCATACAAAATACTAAATTACAGTCAAATAATATAATAATTGGCAGATGATTACTTACTTATTTGTGAGGTAATTAACATCCGAAATGTAAGAAGTATTAATCCCAAATACAGAAAGTATTCATTACTAATGTAGAAAGTATTTATCACAAATATTGACAGTATTCATTCACGATCCAAGTATTCATCCACAGAAATTCACTTTTAATGTAAGAAGTATTCACCCAAATAAAAAGAAATATTCATCCCACAGTATTTAACACATTTATAAGGTTGTCAGATTAATATGAAAATTTCAAATTGCAGTAATAAAATAGCAGATGATTACTTACTTATTTGTGAGGTAAGTTGCATCCATAACAATAACATCGTGGAAATATTTGTATGCTGCACGACTTCGACCATCAGCCCAGAACACACTCCACAATCGACCTTCGTTTGTGTAATCGTGAGCATAAAAAAAATCTCGATCAATCTTCGATTTGTTTCGAAAGAACTCAAATATCAATGAGGCATCATCACCTTCAAAAGCCCTTAACTTCATCCGCTTGTACTTCTCAATATGATTTCTTGCATCTTTTTTAGTAAAAGGGCACCTTATATAACCTCCAGCACTTTTGATTACTAACTTAATATTAACTGCAACACCCAAACCTTGATCATCATTAAAATCCAGCATATTCTGATATTTCACAGGGATGTATCGGAATCCAGATATCAGAAATGAAGAATTGGGTTGCAAAATGTGGTTGTGACACCCAACATATTCTACTACTACCCATCCACCATTCAAACTAGAAGGTTTCAATTTTAAACAAGCACGACAACCCGTGCCTACAAAACCCCTCTTCCTTTTTGGGATACGACCTTCGTTTGACACCACTCTTTTTGGATATTTGGTGCACATAAACACATAATGAGTGCTTATGTTACCAATCTTGTGATTTGACCTTTTGCATATGCTAAATCCACATTGAAATCCATACAATTGATAGTATGAATGTGCATCGTCTATGGAATCAAACTCATCCCCAACTGCTGGTTCTCTCACACGATGATCATCATCATCATCATCATCATCATCAGCATCATCACCATCACCAGCAGCATCAGCTTCTACTTCAGTATTTCCTGGTTGATCTTCCCCACTTTCAATGTCAACAGCCTCCTTATTGAGGTCAAAATCAAATATACTCTCCTTGCTGCCTACACTATCAACCACTCTCTCATTTTCACGATGAACCTCTTCAAAATGTTGATAAAGGTTCACCTCATCAACTTCTAAGTTACTATTCTCCATCCACATCTCATCTCCGCAGATTTCATTGAGATCAAAACTCATCCTGAAAAAACAACTACTTAGTGTAAATACAAGTATTCACCCCAAATGTAAGAAGTATTTATCCAAAATGCAGATAGTATTCATCCAAAAAATAGAATGTATTCATCATACGACCCAATTATTCATCCTATAAAAACCATGTAAGAAGTATTCATCCCAAATACCAAAAGTATTTATCCCAAATGTTGACAGTATTGATTTACGACCCAAGAATTCATGCAACAGTATTTAACATCAATTCACAAATAATGTAAGCAATATTCATCTCCAATACAAGAAGTATTCATCCAATATGTAGAAAGTATTTACCCCAGTTGTGTTTATCCCTAATGCAGAAAGTATTTATCCAAAATGCAGAAAGTATACCAAATGCTGATATTATTCATTTACGATCAAAGTCTTCATCCAACAGTATTTAACATTCATTAACAACTCATGTAAGAAGTATTCATCCAACATGTAGAAGTATTCACCCCAAAATGTAAGAAGTATTAATCCCAAATGCATAAAGTATTCATTCCAAATGTAGAAAGTATTTATCACAAATATTGACAGTATTCATTCACGATCCAAGTATTCATCCACACAAATTAACATCAATTCACATTTAATGTAAGAAGTATTCACCCAAATAAAAGTAATATTCATCGCACAGTATTTAACACATTTATAAGATTGTCAGATTCATATGAAATTTTCAAATTGCAGTAATAAAATAGCGATTTCAGATGTCACCAACAGAAATCACAACATGAAGATCAGAGATCAAAAATAAAATCAGATCGCATCAACATTTCATTACCTGATCAGAGAATAGCCGGAGCAAGGAAGTTCGTCGGAGCGTCGGAGCAAGGAAGATCGTCGGAGAGTCCCAGCGGGTGAGATCGTAGGAGCGTCCGAGCGGGGAAGATCGTCGGAGCGTCGGAGCGTCCAATTAGGGTCGCCTAGCTCTCCCCCGTGAAAGCGGCGCGCGTCGGAGAATCCCAGCTGCGATCGCTTGAGAAAAGAGAGAGAAAAGCGGCGCGCGTCGGAGAATCCCAGCTGCGATCGCTTGAGAAAAGAGAGAGAAAGCGGCGCGCGGGGAGAGAAAGGAAACAAAATTCAAAAAAGGAAAGGTAATTAAACGGGTAAGTGGGTTAACCGGTAAACAATTAACTATAATTAACTGTTTCATTAACGGCCACGGGGGATGAAACGGGGGATGGGAAGCCGGGGGATATTAGAATTACCCATTTTTTTGTGAGTAGTTCATGTAGTAGGTCATGTTGATGGTGATGTACTTTTGGTTTTGATGAATCTTGTAGCTATTTTAGTTTATTGTTACGGTTATGGTGGTTTGGTAACATTTTAGTACCATCCCCTATAATGGTTTTTAGTTTCTAATGAAAACGGAGGGTTTTTAAGCTCGTTTTTTTATAAAATAAAAAACGAATAATATGTTTGAATAAAATCTTAATATCTATTCGGATCTTAAGACATATTTTTATCCATAAATTTAGTCTCTTCAAATTTTGTTCTCAGATAACGACAACTAAATATGAGCTCTTCAGCGTGCATTAAAATTTACTCGAACTTTTGTTGATGGACGACCCCTTATAAAATTAGTGAAGTTACTACCATTAATTGACTATCGAGATTTTTTAGTTTACCTCTTATCAGGGGCATATTCATGTAGAGAATAGAGGTCAATTTACGACCATTAATTTTTAATTTTTTGTATTTATGTATAATTTTCTATATAATTCAGTGTAAAATACTATGGTTACTGTAATTTAAAAATTGATCTCCCCATTTTTAGCATAAAAATCTTATGATTGATTCTCAATGTGTGTTTGACCCCTATAACTTGAAAGTATGGCTCCACCCCTGCCTCTTATCACTGATATTCAGGGGCGTAGGTTTTCAGACCAAATGGAGGTCAATTGACCCCATTTGTTTTCAAAATTTATGTATGTATATTTCTATATAGTTTAGATAAAAATGTTATGAATATTGTAATAGCATAATTTTTTTATATAATTGCTCCTATTCATATTTGACTTCTATAGTTCGAAGGTCTGACTCCGTCCCGCTAATATCTTATCTTAATCGATAACCAAAGTTGTACCAAAAACGAAAGAATTTTTGAAGCTTGCAAAATTAACACGCTAAATACAAAAAAAAAATAGCAAAGTCATTTTATTTGCAAAACGGAAAAAAATTAATGATTCAGCTTTTGAACTTGCAGGTAAATTGGTAATTTACTAATATATTAAAGTTTTACAAGGCACACGTGAAATTTCCGATCTACCAGAAAGTGCCACTATAACAGAACCCGCCAGTGTAATTAAGTGCTAATTAATGAAAACCAACTAAATTGTTGGAGATGAATAGACAGATAATCTTGCCACTCTGGCACTTCTTAGCTTTTTTTAATTTATTATTTATATCCTCCCTAATAAACATATATATGTTGCAAACATGTATGTTTTCCAGTAAAATAAAATAGTATTTAGTAGACTGAATAAATAGCTGTGCTATTATATTGCAATTACATTTGTGAGGAAACCAAATGCTTACAATTTAATTCTGGTTGTTTATTATGTAAATTCACACGAAACAAAATTAATTACTGATAAAAAAACGAGGTACCATTTCGGATCATGGACCAGATATTGGAAGTGCTGTCACGAGCATTAAATTTTAATTAAAAAGGTTGAGAAATAAACAGCATAAAGTAACCTTGGTTTTCATATCTTTATCCTCCTTGTAGTATTTCAGTAATGGAGAATATAGTCTTCCTCAGAAATATTTTATTATCATATTATCTTGTACCTCGGTCACGAGATTTTTGGTTTCTCTCTATCGTATCGTATACAGAATTATCTTTATTGATATTCACACATAAAAATATTTGAACGGTTGGAATCGGAATAACATATATCTCTTATTCTTTTGAAATAACAACAAATTTATTTCCACAAAAGTGTGCCGACACAATTCAAATTGCACCTAGTATTCATTTTTTTTAGAAACTCAGCAGAATCTGCCAAGTGAAATTGCACCTAGTATTCAACTGTTTGAATTGCGCTTAACTAAACAAAATGAGGACCAAAAAATAAGTTACTCTCACCTCAAATTTCTCTCTTATTTACGCGAGTAAAACTAAGGTGTTCTGAAGCTTACTAAGTTTCTTTGTGATCTTAATTTAAAAATCTATTGAATTGGTGTCAAACAACGTATCCAAACTGTTGAAACCGATATACTTCACGAGTGATACATTTACATGTCAAATTTTGAAATCTTCGAACTAATTTAGTATAAAGTCAAGCGGTCAAAAAATAATAATTTTTTTTACGTTAGGTTACTCTATTTCGCTTCAAAAAGTTATAATTTATAACACGTTAGTTGTTCATATCTAAATTCACAATAATTTTATCTAATATGTAAAATTGTTTATCACCTTTTCTTATGTGAATAATTGTAAAGAAGTTCAAGTCAAGCACTCTGTCAAATTAGTAAAATACTTAATTTTAGAGCTTTTAGCTAGTAACATAAGTTATAATTTATAAATAATTTTATCTTCAGGTACAAACATTTTTTTTTTATAAAAGTTATAGATACATCCAATATGCATATAAGGAATACAAATAAGAAGGCGAAGTTATCACTTCTTGCAGAAAGAAAACAAAAAAACAAAGGCAACAAAATCAAATTTTTTTTATTTTGATAATTTCAAAATTCAGATTTAAAGAATTGGTATGATTGCTATAAATTAAATGTGCCAGAGTGGATATCTGATCCGTATTCGAAAAATTCTGATCTGTATTCGAAAAATTAGATGTGGATATCTGAATGTCCGTGTGGATATGGATACTATATGGTTTTACGTTTCAATTATCCGTATCAGAAAGTAGATATATATCATATATTTTAATATATATTATGAAAAAATATTATTATTCACCATTAAAATTATGAAATTTGGTATTTTTTAATATTATTTTAATAAATATCCCATCCGATCCGTATCTGTATCCAGTTGATATCTGATACGATACGTATCCGAAAATTAAAAAGGAATATGGATATGATATTTTACCACTATCCGTTCCGTTTTCACCCCTAGTTCGTTTACGTGAAAATATCTTTTCTTTTTTCTTAGAAAAACAATGTGATACTAATATATCACCTATAATTTCCATTTTCGTCTTAAAAATTATAAATGTTCATACAAAAAGGCCGAGAAAGTAAATTAATAAAACAAAACAAACCCATAAAACGACCCCTATCATGGACCAAAACCCATCCCAAACGAAGATAAATTTAACCGTATCTAATTTACACTTTTTTTTGCTCTATTCATCAAGACTAAATTTCGACTCATATTTTTATTGTTAGATTTCAGTTCTTTTTAATAGTATTTTTTTTTTTCTAATTCCGTCCGTGCATCCAAATTCCAATCTGCATTGAATCTGTCCGAACTATTTGGAGAGGATTTAATTAGAATTGGGCAGAGGCGCAGAGCAACCGCATTAGACCACTAGTGGTTGTACGTACCAGTACCATGCAGATGTAATATGTTAGATCTGTGCGCATCAACGGTCTGGCCCGTGAGAGAGATTAGATTTACTCACACACACACACACACCCACACCATATACCAACAATTGTCTCCTCATTTAATGTTGCCGCCTCAACTGCCCTAATCACGACTACTACTTTTCTTAATTATATCTTAATAATATGCCATTCACAGTACCATTTTTGGTGTGTAGTTAGCTATCAAGTGTACGATATATAAAAGGTGGTCGTTTATGGCAGCCAATAATACTTTTCAAGTAAAATAAAGTATGGGAAAGGATGCTAAGCATCCCCATAAATTGATTTTTTTTTTGTATTTTTATCCTTTAAAGTATTTAATTTTTGCAAAATTTATTACTAGTAATTTCCCTCGTAATTGTAAATTGAAATTACACGATGCTTATTAATCTAGCTATCACAATCTCAATTTTCTAGTTCCACCTTAAATAAAGGTTCTTAATTAGAACTAAAAAAGACAACAATTATTATGAGATCAACGTATGAGATTAAACTATATGATTTGCAAACAAATATTTCATAGAAAGTATGGTGAATTTGATTGGCATGCAGCTCTTTTTTCTACTCTAGATTATATATTACGTTTAGTGTTTAGTGTTGATATATACAACCCAACACACTTCTACAATAGAAATATGTAAACAAGAATGGGACAGTAAAAAGTAAAAAGTAACTATCTGTGAAGATACACCGACAGAAAAGTACTTTTTTCTGAGTGTGTTGATATTACCAATGGGAGTATCCGTAACGATACTCTCGCGGATACTGTTCTATTTTTGTAGTATATATAAAGCATTATTATTTCTTTTCCTTTTCATGAATAAAATAATAGGGACCACTAATTATTTATAATTATGGTTTATTTTGTGGGATAGTTGGGACGGAATTTCCACTATTTCTTTTGTTTAATTAAACTTATTTTACTTTAGGAGAACTAGTTTTAATCTAGTTACAAAGAAAAATATTCTCTGTATGAAAGATTGTAGATTTGAAATCTATATGGAAGAAACCTCTCGTGAATATTAAATAGTTGGGTGGCATATTGGCTTGACCTCCAAATTGTACCGAAATTTTTATTTCCACCATAATCCAAAAAAAAAAAAAAAACCAAAACACACTAGTTTATGGGGATTTCGAAGAATACCCAAGCCTCAATGGTTTAGCGGCCCCAAATACTGGGGGCTGCCATATGCCCTGCGGCCCCAGTTTGGGGGCTGTCCATTGGCTCTGCGGTCCCTCTTTTTTTTTTTAATAAATAGATTGATAAACATTTATAGTTTGGTTTTTTTTGTTAGTTTTGTTTTATTTAGATAAAAAGTTAAATGTAAGTTTATTTATTTGTTTAATTTTCAACAAAATATGTTAAAATTAAGTATTTTTTGCATTAAATAATAATCTAAAAATGAATATAAAGAAGTTATAATAGAACAATATAATGCATATGTTCTCACGAGTACAATAAAAATACTTCTAATAAACCTAAAATAAACAATTGCTGGACGTTATAAACCATAACGTTCAGTTAATCTGATTGCTAATGATCTCTAATTAAGAAAAAACACTATAGCTAGACATTATGGTCTATAACGTCTAGCTACAGTGTTTTTTTAGAGAGAAAAAACCCTCACGTTATGGCTTTTAAAAGTATTGATCTGCATACCCAAGGAATAACAACATATTTATAACACTGTAGCTGATAACCGCATTTTATCCGCATGCCCCAAGCAGGTGTTTTTTCAAAAAAAAAAATACTGTAGCTGGACGTTATAGACCATAACATCCAGCTACAGTGTTTTTTGTTAATTAAAGATCATTAGCAATCAGATTAAATGGAAGTTATGGTTTATAACGTCTAGCTACAGTGCCCTGAACGTTACAAACCATAACGTTCTTTCTATTTTTCAAAATCTAGCAAAACGGTTCCTTATTGTCGATATTTTTTTTTCCTATTAATAAAAAAGAATAAATTAACTACCTCATGCATCTCGAGCAATTCTGTTCTGTTTTTCTGTGTATCTCGGTCGGCTTGGTGTCATCTTCTCCTCTTATTTAGTACGTCCATCCATTGTGGAATCCTGTTATGTCATTTTCTACCAAAGTAACATTTTTTGTTTCTGGAACAAGGACAGGGCCCTTGTGTTCCATTCCGACAGATTTTCATACACATGCCATTCACCCCTCCATGTGTTGATTAGTATCTGGATGTGGTAGTAGTGACTTACAAAGCTGCCAGGGTCGACTGATTTTGACAAGAAAAATACCAAAAGAGTGTTGGGTTTTGCTGTACCCTTTGATTAGGTTAAGTATGCGGAAAGTTCGTAAAACAAAAATTTTACTTTTAACTTTACCCTAGGATTAAAAGAGTTACGCCGGAAAGCCAAACGAAAGTTCCTTTTTCAGTCTTTCCCTTGACATAATCTTTTAATCCTACTTAGGATCTACTCCCCGATTGATTTCTAAAATAATATTTATTTAACATGTAAATAAATATAAATAACATTTATACCTTGTATCCAAATTCCAATTGGATTGAAGTCGCATCTCGTAGCACCAGACGTCGATGCCTCTATCGGTTGTCCACCAGGAACAATCAGAGAATCAGTATTTCTTTTGCCAGAAATAATATACCGACTTTTGCGTCAAAACACTATTCACGAAAATCGTAAAAACTAGTTTTTTGCAACTTTTGCAAAAACAGATTCACGAAACTTTGCGAGAACACTATTCACAACAAGCAAGATATACGTAATCATATTACGTATTCTTTCTTTTCTTTCGAAAACACTATTTGAGAGAGAAAAATATTATAACCGAATCGAATCGAGTCGAATCAGATTTCTATATTTTTCTCTACCCCTACCCCTCTATTTATAGGGTTAGGGAGGTGCTTGTAAGCAGCTTGCAGTAGAGGTGCTTGTAAGCTGCTTGCAGCAGAGGTGTTTGCAAGGAGGTGCTTGTAAGCAGCTTGCAGCAGAGGTGCTTGCAAGGAGGTGTTTGTAACGATAAATTTATACAACGTGTCGTACACGCTTATAAATTTAATGTGTTTAATCTTGTCATCTCTATGACATTTATTTATTAATTATAACATTTATAATTAATCAAATAAATTAATTCTCTGATTACTTTCCTATTGGTGTGACCCGATAGGATCTGTGTTATGTTGGTAAATAGAAATTAAAACTATTTTAACTTCTACAAATCATAAGAGGCATCTGGCAAAACGCATTATGACCATCCAATTACACAGATGATTTTGTACTGTACAATATCACGATCCAGTAAACTATTTACTCGTGTTAATTCTTTTGTCTCATAGCTGTCAGATTAATTTCAAGGTAGGTTTGTGTCATCCTTGCAAATTAATCTTTTCTTGATCTTGAACAGATTATCAAATATGATTAACTCTTGTTAATCATACCGCATGCAGATAATCTTATTCTATCAAGGGGCCCAGTGACGCTATAACTCGTATAATAAATACGAGGGACAATAGTACTTTTGGTAGACCTTCACTTTCTCAGTATAAGTTATGTATACCGAAGAGCAACCGTTATAGCTACTTTTTACGGATAGCGTTAGGTAACAGTCACAGATACATTTCCTATGTAGGAACGATGAATACCTCATACCTTAGAATTTAACACTGAATGAAAGCATTAATGACACGAACACAATTCCGTATAATGTTTCATTGAGGGTCTGTCAAATAGCATGTTCTCTAACATGTATCTATGTGATTAAATTGACAACTCCTTGTCTATGGTCAGTAAAACTTAACCATCATTTAATCCACATACTAACCTTTAATTGGTTAATTAGTGTTCTTTGCTAATTACCTCGGTCAGTGACTATTAAGAGTATTTATCATCTATATTATGAAGTTCTACTCATTTCGAATCCAAATACCGAAATGATCCATAATTCGATAAAACTCAAAGAACAAAATGATAATTTTATTAATCATTCAATTCATGAACAAAGCTTTATATAATTAAATTATCGTATTATTGACTTCTAGATTATTACACTAACAAAGAGATCATCATATGCGACTGAAATCAAACCAAAATCTATTTCCAAATCAATAAGCATCATACCTTTAGTTTCTTGTATCCAAATAAGAAAGGAAGGTCCTTGAGATGTAGGGTTGTAGCCTTCACCTCCTTGTTGATGCTAATGGTGGTTGATGCCTTGCAGCGCCTTGGTGGTTGATGTATGCGTGACCTAGAATGCCTAGCACCAAGATAAGACTCCAAAGTAGAAGTCCTCCACGGTATTCACCAAGAAATTAATTAGAAACCAAAGTTCTTCTTGCTAGAGAGTAGTAGTTTGATCTCCAAGAGAACTATATCTTGATTCTAGAGTTTGTGGGTTCTCAACACATGAGAGATCAAAATGGGAGGATGCGTGACAAGAATGTTTTGTTGGGTACTTAGAGACACGCCATTGTGTACCGTAACTGATCACTCAAAAGAGCGCGATGTTTCTTTTAAAATTTATAAACTCAGAAATTCTATCGGTTCGGACTGCAAGCGCACAATTCTATCGAGTAGTATATTCGAGGTCAATCCGTAGGGAATATTGGTTTAGAGTCTTGAGCGATTAAATCACAATCTTTCAAAAGGCTAGACGAAATCTGAAAATTTAGAGTTGAAGTTGTGATCAATGTAAATTTGAAAACAATTAAAAGTATTCTGCCAAGCTATCAAAAAAAAGAAAACAATTAAAAGTAATTAAAATAAAGATAGAGATAAGAATTCCTAGAGTTTCAGCACACCATTGCTACTCAATCTACTTTGACAATATACTTCTGTCGGGTTGATTTCCTATTGTTGTTTTATGAAAGACATCACATAGGTCACTGTGAGTTATTTTACGCAATAATGACAGATCTTTCATTGAGATTCTATATAGGACATTGCGAGTTATCTTACACAAATGATTGATTTCTTAAATACACAAGTTGCTAAACATTATACTGCGATTTATCTTACGCAAATGATAGAACTTGGTTCGCGTTTTGTTGTTCCGATTTATGGTTTTCTCGCTAAAGTTTTCTTCACATAAATCTAATAAATTCTAACAAGACTAATTCGTGCAACATAGTTTCTCTTACCATTAAAGTACTGTCACTACCTTAAGAGACTAAACTAGATCATCGAATTTAGATGAAGGGATAATAAATCACAAAAGAATTTTGATTAAACAACAAGAAATCATAATCAACAGAAAATATATATATCAAACCATCAAGAGTAACAAGGTTTACTGCCTAGCCCCTAAGAAAGGAACTTAGCCGTGTAACGGCATGATTACAATCACTCATCTCTTTCTCACTTAATCAAATCTAACCCAAATTACAAAGATACTAAACAATTATGTCTAGGGTGCTTATATAGGAGTGAAGGGACGTCTGGAGTTGAGTGGAAGCCAAGAAAATCGATCTGGATACAACTGTCGGCAGTTATTCTCCAAGAGGCGCCTTGGTTACGGACCGTATTGGCTGATACGGTCCGTATTGAGACCATGTCGCTGAAGGGTTTAATGCGTATCGCGCTATCTCCTGGTCCATATTCGGCTAGATCCGTATTAGGCAATACGGGCCGTGACAGAGACTTAGTCGATGAGCGTCGCTTATCCGATTGACCTAATTCTTACTCTATTTAGTGTAAAATAGTCCCAAAATCTGTTTTCTGCAAAAAAACATAAAGAAGGGTGTCAATAGCCTTTTTTCTATAATTAAACATAAGTGTGAGAAAATATGCAAAACCTAAGCCAAATTCCTACGTAATTCATCATCATTTTGACTCTGATCAGTAACCAGTGGCAATAGCATATATGTACCAGCCACATCTACTGTCCTTGCACTTAAACCTCATTCTGGTCTCGTCACTGTGCGTATCCCTTATCTCTTTGTTGCAAAGAATGTGAAACCTGACAATTGCGCTATTCATTTGCTCTTTTGAGTCATAGGTTTGTCCCTCTGACAATTCATCCTCATACTCCGCTGCCCTTCCAAACAAACCCATATTTGCTTTCTGAAATCCTGATGTGTCATTCAAAGCCGAAACTGAGTGTTCAAACCCGCGATCTATTATCCAAAACCCGCGATCCATTCTGAAAAACCTCTGTCCAAGCACATGCCTGGTATCTTCCTGGTCACTTTGATCGCTCATACCCTCAGGATCGATGTCACTCCAATTTTCATCTGCCTCTTCTAATTCCGGATCCACTGTATCATCATCCTCATCTGGATTATAAGATTGGCACCAAGAAGCAGCCCGTAGAAGGCTGGTCAATCTGGGATGGGGCCCGACTACTGGACGGTTGGTTAATTTGGAGAGGAGATAGACTTGAGTATCGGGTGAGTACATATTGAAAATTATTAACCTACTGAAAAATTAACTAAATTAATTTAACTAAATTAAAAATTAACCCATTTTCTCTCCTGGATGAGTACATATTGAAAAAAAGGGGCCACAGAGGTATTGGGCGGCTTCTAGACTGGAGCCGCAGCTGCATTGAGCTGCCTGGTAATTGTCAAATTTTCTCTAAATTGGAGTGTTTTGGTTTATTTATTTTTGAGTTATGCTATAATTAAAATTTTTGGCAAACTTTACGCAAAAAAATTTATTTTACTTAGTACTTGGCGAATAAATTTATAAAATTAACAAAGTAATCTTTTTTTAAGTATGTATAATCTACTAATAAGCAACATTAATGGTGCTTTATTTATCATTGAACGAGTTAATTTTTAAGTGGGAATTTTTCTTGAAAACTAAACTCTTCTCTGTACCTTCATACGGAGGTACACACTGAAGTAGTCACAGAAAAACTCATTTTGAGAAAAATATATTATAATAACACCCAAAAACAAAGGCATTCAAAACTCCCACCGGTCATGAAAGCAGCTCACTTCCCAAACCTTCCAGCTCACTACTGCTTCTCTCTATATAAATAAACTTCCATCTATTTAGTTGCACCAAAACATATCCGATCCACAAAATAAAACAGAGAAAAAAAAAAAAAAAACTGAAAGGCTAGTGTGTGGTCTTCTTCTTCAGTACCTACCCTCTAATCATGGTTGTGGAGGGCAACAACGGACCGGTTCCGATCGTGTATGGTCACAAACAATCAACTGTCGTACCTGCCTCGGTGACCGGGGAGGTGAACCATGACCTAACCAACATGGATGTAGCCATGAAACTGCACTACTTGAGAGGGGTCTACTACTTCAAAAAGAGTGAGATAATAGACTCACTAACAGTACTCAGCATGAAGGAACCGATGTTCCCTTGGCTAGACATGTACTACCAGATCAGCGGTCGGATTAGGCAGCCAGAGGAAGCCGGAAACCGGCTGTTTGTCAAGTGTAACGATTGCGGCGTGAGGATTATCGAGGCGAAATGCAAGGTGACGCTCGATGAGTGGTTAAGAGACGAGGAATTGCTGTCCCGGTGCAAGCACCTTGTACCGAGCAAGGTGCTCGGCCCCCAGTTGTATTTCTCGCCTCTCACATATGTGCAGGTTATACTCTCTATCTCTCATCTATTTATTTGTTTGGAATCATATAAACAAATTTACATGCGCAAATATATACTTATTTTGACTTTTGTCAAGATCATTTGATTTGCTCTTTGTTGGTTATACGATATATATATACATGTTTTTGTAATAACTATATATTATAGGCAGTGGCGTAGCCAGGATTTGAGTCAGGGGTAGGCAGATATCGATCGGGTTCGGGTTTTTTTTTTCTAAACGGATTCGGATTCGAATCGCCTCCATAAAAATATAAATATCTATGGTGCAGACGGCCGAATCTGATATGATGATCTTAAATGAACAAAGATTTAAAAATACCCTTCTTCCCTAATTATATTAAACGTCTCACACATCCATATCTGAATTCAGAACTGACAATTATTACTCCGAATTGAATCCAGGGGTAGGCAAAATCAAATTTAGAGGTAGGCAAGACCCATTAAAGAACGTAGTCCAAATAAAAAAAAAATTTCCAGGGGTAGGCAATTGCCTACCCCTGTAGTATTGTAGCTCCGCTACTGATTATAGGGTTGAGACTTGAGAGAGGTGGGGCAAAACTGAAATGAAAACGAGAGAATGTATTTAATGTTAACTTTATAATTAAAGGGGAGTTTTTTTTTTTTTTTGGTTTCTATAAAGGGGGAACCAATTTGGGTCCGATGCCCATCGGACTCAAAGTGAGTTCGATAGGTTCGATGACCGTTTGATCTGCTTTAAGATTTGCGTCTACAACTTTTGCATCTGTTTTAAAATTCGTGCACATGAATCTTAAAGTAGATCGGACGGTCCCAAAACCCATCGGACCCAAGCTGTTCTCATAAAGGGGAGTTGTTATCCGGCTCAAAATTTTATTTCTTCTTAAACCGGACATCTAATTAAAAGCATACATATACTATAAAAATGTTCTCGTAAAGTAGAACATATTTATCTATTCAATCGTCCAAATTATATATATTAAATAGCCAGGAATTATGTAAAATTGTTGCGGATTAATTGTCTAGGAGAGAATTTTTTATTTATAGAAAATATTAGAAAATAATATATGAAAAGAGAGTATTTTCGATTCTCGATGTATAGAAGGATACGTAGCATTTATTTCAGTTCAAATTTTGGTCCTGTCAAAATTGGTACAAATCCAAATCTTTATAAATTTTTGTTGGAGCCCTAGCTGCTACCTTTCGTATTGATGTGGCTTCTTTATCTGAAAGTCCATAAATGCTCCTAGCTATTATCTTACTACAATAATTATCGTTGTACATAATCTAAAACAAAATGCTTAATTAGTAGTTCTTTAATTTGGTTTCATATATGAGGAGGGTCACTTACAATAATTCGGTTTTGTGATTTTCAAAGTCTAAACAGTCGATTCAAACAGTTCAACATGATCTTTATATTAAAATGTGTTTGGAGATAAAAAAAAAATTATATTTTTTAAAATTATTTTACTATTTAATAAGTATTTTACTAAACTGCTATTTTTCAGTGGTCTAGATTTGTCTAATTAAAAACATCAGTTTTGTAAATACTTAATAAATAGTAAAAAACTTCAAGAAAAATGTAAAATTTGATCTCCAAGCGCATTTAAATATAGAAATCATGTTGAACAGTTTGAATTGACTGTTTGGAGTTTGAACTTTGAAAATCGCAAAACCAAATTGTTATAAAATGTTGTAACTTACAAATATTATAAGTAGATCTCTCCTCTTCATATATATATATATATATATATAGAGTATGGCTAATTTGCTGCTGGCAGCATTTCGGCTAGCTGCTGCCGGGGCTATATTTAGCCATACAATGTTCAAACAACAAATCCAAACAGTTAGATGTGATCTCTATATTAAAATCTACTTTGAGACCAAATTTTACATTTTTTGGAATTTTTTTACTATTTATTAAGCCACTTTGAAAATCCAGATCATATGGTCCAAACTGTTTTTACTGTTCACCCGGATCAACAATTTTCAAAGTGGCTTAATAAATAGTAAAAATATTCCAAAAAATGTAAAATTTGGTCTCCAAGTAGATTTTAATATAGAGATCACATCTAACGGTTTGGATTTGTTGTTTGAACATCGTATGGCTAAATATAGCCCCGGCAGCAGCTGGCCAAAATGCTGCCAGCGACAACTTAGCCATACTTATATATATATATATATATATATATATATATATCAATTAAATTCCATTGTATTTTTGGGTTTCACTGTTTCACCGTCTTAATTTCCTATTTGTGTCTTATTTATTTCCTTGGTGATATTTACCTCTCATTAATATATGTGTATCCAACAAAGTACTGATATGGACGTGGCATCTTACAATGATCACGGTATGATTTTGGTACACGTGTCGTAAACTGGTAATCACTCCATGCAAAACCTTTATTTTTTATTTTTTTGTCAAATACGTAGATGCACGGAGAATTTGACAAAACCTTTATTTTTTATTTTTTTGTCGTAAACTGGTAATCACTTAATGCGAGACCCACTCTAAACAAGAAGACAACCAATTAGAAAAAGAGATGATCTGTCTAATTAAGTAACAAAAGAATAAAAGAGAGGGAAATAATATATTGATTTTATTATGTGAAGCGCATAATTAATTTGGCGTGGATATGTTTAAATTTGAACAGAAGTAAGTTAATTTTGTATAAATTCAAATTTATATAAAATCATGCCTATAAACAAAGATATACTGTGAAAAGAAATTATTCTAGAAAAAAAGTAGGCAGATAATAATTTGTATAGCAGGACTATAAAAATATAGAATTAAGTTCAAATCTCCTAAAGTCAAGTAGGAGAAAGCTTGTGAGTTCTTTATTTTTGTCTTTTATATATATAAGGCGAAATTTACTCCTTGATGGTCTCAGTATTCAACACAGATCAAACGGTTCAAATTCCCTACATAATGTTATCTCCTATGGGCTATATAGGCCTATAGTAGATAAATAGATTTACCTAAAAGTTCATTTAAAAAATTAGAGGTGAAGAGGATAAATGCTAGACTTGCATACGGACAAGGGAATCAAGTGCATTTATAGTACCAGCTTTCTACCAATTGATATGAAATAATTAAGTTTCTGTTGAAAATAAAGTGTGATGCATTGTAACCACATATGAGTTCTTTATTTTGTTCTCTTTCTGGTTGGATGGATTTATTGCGCTTTATTTTCTTTTTTGAAAATAAAGAGCAGCAATATAATAATAATCTAGCAATTCTGATGTCGTGCTCTTTATGGTTTCGTGCATTTTGCTTTAAATGATATAAAAAATATATACATAGTTATTAATTATACTTCAATATTTGTAGAAATGGTTCATCACCACATCACTAACTTCATTCAATAATTTACTTAATTTTATTCTCTCCTTCGTTTTTTAATTAATAGTTTACAAAATTCCCCTGTGGAGGCTTGGCTATTGGATTCAGTTGGTCCCATGCAATGGGGGACCCACATTCAGCGGTGAACTGTTTCAACAAATGGTCACAGCTGCTCCAAGACATGAAGACTTTACGAGGCAAACCAAACCCTTTAAACAAATTAGAAAACAACAATATTTCAGCAGCAGACAGTGCGCCTGCTGATGTAGTGCCAAGTTCAGTGAAGGAAGCAGTAGAATCACTGGGGGACACATGGGTGCTCCCCAGCAGTTCCCAAATGGCCACCTACTCCTTTCAGATCAAAGATAACAAGCTCAAGCAATTGCAATCCATGGAGGGTTTGCAAGTGGGAGACTTTGAACTTGTATCAGCCCTGTTGTGGCACACAATTGCAAAGGTATTTACAAATAGGATTGAATATTATATTAAAGATAACAAGCTCAAGCAATTGCAATCCATGGAGGGTTTGCAAGTGGGAGACTTTGAACTTGTATCAGCCCTGTTGTGGCACACAATTGCAAAGGTATTTACAAATAGGATTGAATATTATATTGATAATAAATTGTTTTAAACGTGATTACAAAGTAAAAATTATTAAAATAAAAAAAATGTATACTTTAATTATATGGCTTAGATGGGTTGTGTATCCAATTTAATGTACTTTAAAAATATATTTTAATTGTGAATTACAAAAATCCTTATAGCTTGAATTTTTAATTGTGAATTTTTAAATGCTAAAAAGGTAGTGCAATTAATATATAATATGAAAAAAATAGGATAAGGGATGCTCATCTACCATTTCCTGTTGCCATGATTAGATATAGAATAATAGAAAGTTGGTATAATAATTCATTAGACCTAACCACCAATCCTGTAGTTACGAATTAATTAATAACATCAACTGTTTATCCCAATTCCAGGTAAGAACAGGTAAAGAGGTCAACACAATAACCCTATGCAAGAATAATCTTTCTAGAAGCAACACAAGCCTAGCCAATGAACAGGGCATCAGTAGTGTGAAAATAGACTCTTCTCCCTCAAAACTAGACATTTCTGAACTGGCCATGGCAATATCCAAAGATGCCAAAAATGAGACCCAAATGGTAGAGGCATTTGTACAAGGAGAGAATGGCTACAAGGATATGGTGGTATATGGTGCAAATCTCACCTTTGTTGACATGCTGGATTTGGATTTGTACGGTTTAACGTTGAAGGGGCAAAAGCCCGTGAATGTAGAGTACGCAATCGACGGGGTTGGCGAAGAAGGGTCAGTGTTGGTCATGAAAGGAAATGAGAATGATGCCAAGTTGGTGGTTTTGGTTTTACCAGAAAATGAATTGCATAAAGTCAAGGAAATGCTTCCTATGAGCGTTCTGTGAATAAAGTAATATATTAATGGACTAGTTATGGGTTTCGATCGTTTTACTCTTATTTTGGTTAATTGGGATCTTTTATGCTGGCCAGGTTTGTCAAGATGGTTTGTTATGCTTGCCTGAGTTGTATAATTTGATATGCATATGTGATGAAATACATGCTTAATTTGAAAAGTTAAACATTTTCTCTGGTTGTCCACTGTGTGATATTAAATATATGGTACGTGCAAGGGTTTATCAAATAGTTGTAATTATTTATTTATTTTTGGCGTGAATCTAAATAATTGTTATGATGAATTTTAGCTAGATTGTGATGGTTTGCTGTATTCTTATTAATTAAGCAGTTGCGTATGCTGACTACTCAGAAATGGTTGTCTACTTGTTTTTGTCATTTGTGTGATATTGAAAGGTCAAGAACTGTTAGTAGTTGGAATGATTTAATTTGGTGAATCTAAGCTTGTCTGAGATGGTTTGTTATATAGTAGAACACTTTTGTTGCTTTATGCTATTTTTTTAAAGTGTTCAAATGCTCATATTTTATTGTACCTTGTATTTTATATTTTTGTTTTCAAAATCTAAACTGTGAACCGCTCAATATGATTTCTATATTAAAATATGCTTAGAGATCAAATTTTATATTTTTTTTAGAAGTTTTTTACTGTATATATTTAAGATAGATACAACTTCACTATTTCTAGACCGTCCAAAAAACAATGATTTTGTACATATTTAAAAAATTAGTAACAAATTAAAAAAATATATAAAACTTGGTTTCCAAACATATTTTAATATGGATGGAGTGCTTAGTGGTTCCGATCGACAATTTGAATTTTGAAAACAAAGATATAGAATATGAGATACGATGAAGTATTTGAACCCTCCTCTTTTTTTTTTTTTTTTCTTTTCTTTTTGGCATAGTATGAAATGATATTTGTTGGAAGAGGTTACTTGAATAATTCTGATAACTACCTTTATAAGATGTTACCCATACTGGTTTTTAATCGTTTTATAGTGATCTTTTAGATATATTTTATGTTGTCTTAATTATTATTAGATGCACACTTATCCATTTCAACATAAAATAATTATTGAGAATTATCAGGTACTTTATACTAAGTCAATATATTATAATTGCTACCGACAATCCTCTAATCTTTCATACTTAATTTTCTAACTATCACATTATTGTAACAACAATTGACTACTGCATTTATGCATACTTAGAATTTAAAACATGTGAAGCGACAAGCATTTGCTTCATTGGTGAAATTGCTTCCTGATAAACTGCAGCAGGATTTATAGGCCCAGTCCAGTCAAGACATAATGCGAAACATTCAAAATTTCTGTTATACTAGGCCGCAAAATTCACCATGCTCAGCCCAAAATAGGCCTATAAACCAATGCAAATCCTCTCCTGTATGCCTAATGCATCTCTTTCCAAAACCCTAGATATCTTCGACCGAGGGGGAAAGAAGCGGGACAGGTCCGAGCGGCTCTAGGAGAAAGCAGCGAAAATGGCGAAATCCCTTCGATCGAAGAGAAAGAAGAGATTGCGAACGCTCAGGAGAGAGATAGCAGAGCCCTTCTACGAGAAGAAGGAGGAGGCCAAGCTGGCCTCACAGGAGGCTGCGCTCGCCGCCGATAAACTTCCCGTTCGCCTTCCCCCGCAGTCCTCCATGGGTATGTACATCTCCGCCTCGCTTTCTCTCTCTCTCTCTCTGCCACTTGTTTTCTACCAAATTTTCATTGAGCTCCTTGTACTTTGGGCTTTTAGATCAACTGGATAATGTAAATATCCAGTATGATTAGGAGATTGTAGGGATTATTGATCTAACAACCTACTTTTGCAAAGAATATCGTGAGAAATTTGCTTGCAAGTCGTTGGCAAGGGGTTTATTCATAATTTCTAGTTAGTCTTATTGTTCATCCATAACCTGTAAGCCGGCATTTCATTGTGAATTTATATTTTCCTGTTCTGTCTTAAAATCGATGAAAGAACTTAACCAAGCATAGAGATAGACAGCAAATCTTTTTGGGTATTGTATTTTATATATATTTTTTAAAATTGATGAAAGAATACCATGGGAATTTATTTACTTTCCATTTTTTTAATTTGATGAAGGGATGATTTGTGTGGTAGTAAAAATAAAAGTGACAATTTAAGAGTTGATTTTGGAGTTTGAACTTGGGAGGTCGGTTTCATGTTTCAGGTTCTATGTAAATAAAAACAGTAACTTACACACATCTTCTGATTTCCATATTGATTTTTCTCTCAATTTCAACCAAGCAGATGTGGAGATGGGTGATGGAGGAAGCTCGTCCAATCCTTTATTTAAACCTGAGGGAGGAATTGGGAAGAAAAAGATTAAGAAGCTAATAAAGCTCAAAAAGGAGTTAAGACTTGCTAAAAGAGGAAAACTCAAGTCAAAGAACGGTCAGAAGTTTTAGTATTTTGCCAGAAAGCTCCTAGTTATGTAGCTAATGTTTTGACCTTCAATTATGCAGTGTGCTTTCTTTTATTTATCTCAGTAGCTTTTGGTGTAGTGGCTATGTTTTTCTTATATGCTAGTAATGCATGTTTCAGGTTACTAGTAATGAAATTATGTTACTTGATAACTGTATCCGTGAATATGTTTTTGCAATAGGAGTTATGGTGCTGCATATTCTTACATATGTTTCAGGAATCAAATTTACACGAGGAAGATATCAGCTGGTGATCTCTTAGGTCATGTGAATATTGAGGAAAAAAATTTAATCTTTTATTATGCATGGTTTTTATTCATCGTCTGCATACGCCAGTCCTCTCTGGTAATTATTTTGTTGGACTGCACATTTTCACAGTGCCTAAGACAATGCCTGTCTTGTTTACCACTGAAAATAGGAACTGTGAACGAAATCTTATCCTACGTCTCAAATAGGTAGGTAAAATGGTATATTATTTATTTTGGGGATGCTCGCTTCCTTGTGTTTCTCTTAACTATAAATCTTGTTGTGTTCAGGAGCAGAACCTGAAAATAAACTAGCAAACAGCGGAAATACATATGTAGCACAAAAATAGGATTGGCTTTGTTTATTGATATTCATTGCAACATTTTCATGTATTTCGTAGTTCGTCCTTGCAGTTATATGATACCAATTGCCATAATTAGAATATTTATATTAAAATATACTAAATTATTTGAAATTATGTTGAATGATAATATATTACATTAAATTATGCTAAAATACGATAAATTACGGTAAATTACATATGCATATGGATGATATCTTTACTGAGAAGGCGAAAAACGACGACGAAATTTCAAACAGCCGTAAAACGGCGCTCGATTGTCTGATTTCAGCAAATGACATTTTTCGAAAAATTAAGAAAATACACATGCCTCAGTTCAATCGAAATCATTTTTCATGGGAATTTTGAAATCCTTGAAAATAAAAGGCCCTCGAATTTATCTTTACTTTCACACTTGCATTATTTGACCGCAGTTCAATTGTGCACCACTCATGGAATATTCCATTAAATATGTACAAATCGTCACACTCCGACAAAATTTGACGCCATTTTCTTCTTATCTTTTTGATAAATCTATAAAAGTTTCCTTCATTCACATAAAATGATCTAAATATACAAAATTGATCAAAACTTCACTAATTTTAGAATTACAGAATTGGTCAAAACTTCATTCACTAATTTGAAAATTCACTAATTATAATTTACAGAATTGGTCAAAACTTCAAAAAGGTATCAAACCATACTTGTTTGGTTGCTTGAGGTGCAGCTACTTTGTCTTAAACACAGTAAAAATATTGAAATAAGCTAAACTTTGTGTTTGAACCATATAGCGCCAAGTTTCCTTCCAAATTAAGATGAACCCAACTTTTTAAAAAATGTCACCATTTGGGACAGGTCCAACTAGCAGGTTAAATGATAGATTGAATTGTTTTAATGTTAGATTTGCCAAACTAGCCGTTTTGCACCAAACTAACACAATTAAAATAGGCTCGTTTTATTCTAATAAAGTCTTTAACTACTTTGTTAACTGCTCTATTGGATGATCAATACAAAAGTCGAAAGAGAGAGTTAATGCTCAAGCCGCATCTTGGACTCTATTTATTAACTAAGGTAGAAGTTACCTTACGGTGGCGCTTTGACGGTGGGCTGGAGGCGATGAGGTTTTTCTAAAATTTCGCTTTGGACATCATCGCACGAAGACAGACATCACCTCATGGGATGGAGCTTCGGTCGAAATTTTTAATAATATCCACAGCTAATTACAAATTAATAAATATATACCCAAATTTTTTTGGTTTTTCGAAAAATATCCAAACCGGCCAGATCTTGGTCGGTTTCCTCTTCCCTGGAAGCCGGCAAGAATCTGGCCAGTTTCCTTAATTTTTAATTTATATACCTCGGAGAGTCCATTTGATCAATATCTAACACTGAAAATTCGAATTTTGTGTTTAAATTATTTGATAGATTTTTTCTTTTGATGTATAATTAGCATATTTATACTAAAATACGTTAAATTACTTGAAATTATGTTGAATGACACTGTATTACATTAAATTACGCTAAATTATGTTAAATTACGCAAAAATACGATAAATTACGGTAAATTACATATGCATATGGATGAGAGAAGGCGAAAAACGACGACGAAACTTCAAACAGCCGTAAAACGGCGCTCGATTGTCCGATTTCAGCAAATGACACTTTTCGAAAAACTTGTGAAATTACACATGCCTCAGATCAACCGAAACCATTTCCCACGAGAATTTTGAAATCTTTAAAAATAAAAGGCCCTCGAATTTATCTTTATTTCACCTTTGCATGATTTGACCGCAGTTCAATTGTGCATCACCATGGAATATTCCATTAAATATGTACAATCACGCTCCGACAAAATTTGACGCCATTTCCTTCTTAATTTTTTGATAAATCTATGGAAGTTTCTTTCATTCACATCAAATGATCTAAATATATCATTGTTATCACTATGCATTTTATTCTACAAAACAATTTAAAAATTCACCAATTTTAGAATTACAGAATTGGTCAAAACTTCAAAAAAGTATCAACCATATTTGTTTTGGTTGCTTGAGATGCAACTACTTTGTCTTAAACACAGTAAAAGTATTAAAATAAGCTAAACTTGTATTTGAACCACATAGCGCAAAGTTTCCATGCAAACTCAGATGAACCTAACTTTTTTAAAAATGCCACCATTTGGGACAGGTCCAACTAGCAGGTTAAATGATAGATTGAGTTGTTTTAATATTAGATTAGCCAAACTAGCCGGTTTGCACCAAACTAACACAATTAAAAGAGGCTCGTTTTATTCTAATAAGGTCTTTAACTTCTTTGTTAACTGCTCTATTGGATGATCAATATAATGGTCAAAAAAGAGAGTTAATGCTCAAGCCGCATCTTGGACTCCATTTATTAATTAAGGGAGAAGTTACCTTCCGGCGGCGCTTTGATGGTGGGCTGGCGGCGACGAGGTTTTTCTAGAATTTTGCTTCGGACATCTTTGCACGAAGACAGACATCACCTTATGGGATGGAGCTTCGGCCGAAATTTTTATTAATATCCAAAGTTAATTACAAATTAATAAATATACTCAGAATTTTTTTATTTTTGGAAAAATGTCCAAACCGGCCAGATCTTGGCCGGTTTCCTCTCCCCGGAAGCCGGCAAGAATCAGGCCAGTTTCCTTAATTTTTAATTTATACATCCCGGAGAGTCAATTTAATCAATATTTAACACTGAAAATTAAATTTTTTTGTTTAAATTATTTGATAGATTTTTTTTTTGATGTACAATTAGCATATTTATATTAAAATACGCTAAATTACTTGAAATTATGTTGAACAACACTGTATTACAATAAATTACTCTAAATTATGTTAAATTACGCTAAAATACGATAAATACGGTAAATTACATATGCATATGGATGATATCTTTACTGAGAAGGCGAAAAACGACGACGAAACTTCAAACAGCAGTAAAACAGTGCTCGATTATCCGATTTCAGCAAATGACACTTTTCAGAAAACTTGCAGAAATACGCATGCCTCAGTTCAACAGAAACGATTTTTCATGGGAATTTTGAAATCCTTGAAAATAAAAGGCCCTCGAATTTATCTTTACTTTCACCTTTGCATGATTTGACCGTAGTTCAATTGTGCACCACCCATGGAATATTCCATTAAATATGTACAAACTGTCACGCTCCGACAAAATTTGACGCAATTTTCTTCTTAATTTTTTAATAAATCTATGGAAGTTTCATTCATTCACATCAAATTATCTAAATATGCCATTGTTATCACTATGCATCATATCCTACAAAACAATTTGAAAATTCACCAATTTTAGAATTACAGAATTGGTCAAAACTTCAAAAAGGTATCCACCATACTTGTTTGGTTGCTTGAGATGCAGCTACTTTGTCTTAAACACAGTAAAAGTATTGAAATAAGCTAAACTTTGTGTTTGAACCACATAGCGTCAAGTTTCCTTCCAAATTCAGATGAACCCAACTTTTTCAAAAATGCCACAATTTGGGACAGGTCAAACTAGCAGGTTAAATGATAGATTGAGTTGTTTTAATGTTAGATTTGCCAAACTAGCCGTTTTGTACCAAACTAACATAATTAAAAGATGCTCGTTTTATTCTAATAAAGTATTTAACTTCTTTGTTAATTGCTCTATTGGATGATCAATATAATGGTCGAAAGAGAGAGTTAATGCTCAAGCCGCATCTTGGACTCATTTATTAACTAAGGGAGAAGTTACCTTACGGCGGCGCTTTGATAGTGGGCTGGCGGCGACGAGGTCTTTCTAGAATTTCGCTTTGGACATCTTCGCACGAAGACAGACATCACCTCATGGGATGGAGCTTCGGTCGAAATTTTTAATAATATCCAAAGTTAATTACAAATTAATAAATATATCCAGAATTTTTTAGTTTTTGGAAAAATGTCCAAACCGGCCCGATCTTGGCCGATTTTCTCTCCTCGGAAGCCGGCAAGAATCTGGCCAGTTTTCTTAATTTTTAATTTATACACCCTGGAGAGTCCATTTGATCAATATCTAACACTGAAAATTAAAATTTTTTGTTTAAATTTTTTGATAGATTTTTTTTTTGATGTTAATTAGCATATTTATATTAAAATACGCTAAATTACTTGAAATTATGTTGAATGACACTGTATTATAATAAATTACTCTAAATTATGTTAAATTATGCTAAAGTAAGATAAATACGGTAAATTACATATGCATATGTATGATATCTTTACTGAGAAGACAAAAAACGACGAAGAAACTTCAAATAGCAGTAAAACGGCGCTCGATTGTCCGATTTTTGCAAATGACACTTTTCGGAAAACTTGCAGAAATACGCATTCCTCAGTTCAACCGAAACCATTTCCCACGGTAATTTTGAAATCCTTGAAAATAAAAGGCCCTCGAATTTATCTTTACTTTCACTTTTGTATAATTTGACCGCAGTTCAATTGTGCACCACCCATGGAATATTTCATTAAATATGTACAAACCGTCACGCTTGGACAAAACTTGACGCCATTTCCTTCTTAGTTTTTTGATAAACTATGGAAGTTTCCTTCATTCACATCAAATTATCTAAATATACCATTGTTATCACTATGCATCATATCCTACAAAACAATTTGAAAATTCACCAATTTTAGAATTACAGAATTGGTCAAAACTTCAAAAGGGTATCAACCATACTTGTTTGGTTGATTGAGATGCAGCTACTTTGTCTTAAACACAGTAAAAGTACTGAAATAAGCTAAACTTTGTGTTTGAACCACATAGCGTCAAGTTTCCTTCCAAACTCAGATGAACCCAACCTTTTCAAAAATGCCACATTTTGGAACTGGTCCAACTAACATGTTAAATGATAAACTGAGTCGTTTTTAATGTTAGATTTGCCAAACTAGCCGTTTTGCACCAAACTAACACAATTAAAAAAGGCTCGTTTATTCTAATAAAGTCTTTAACTACTTTGTTAACTGCTAGATGATTAATATAAAGGTCGAAAGAGAGAGTTAATGCTCCAGCGACATCTTGGACTCTATTTATTAACTAAGAGAGAAGTTACCTTACGGCGGCGCTTTGATGGTGGGCTGGTGGCGACGAGGTTTTTCTAGAATTTCATTTTGGATATCATTGCACGAAGACTGACATCACCTCATGTGATGGAGCTTCGGCCAAATTTTTTGATAATATCCAATGTTAATTACAAATTAATAAATATACCAATAATTTTTTATTTTCTCGAAAAATGTCCAAACCGACCAGATCTTGGCCGGTTTCCTCTCCCCCGGAAGCCAGTAAGAATCTGGCCAGTTTTCTTAATTTTTAATTGAAACACCCTAGAGAGTCCATTTGACCAATATGTGACACTGAAAATTTGAATTTTTTATTTAAATTATTTAATAGATTTGTTCTTTTGATGTATAATTAGCATATTTATATTAAAATACGCTAAATTACTTGAAATTATGTTGAATGACACTGTATTACATTAAATAACGCTAAATTACGTTAAATTATGCTAAAATACGATAAATTACAGTAAATTACATATGCATATCGATGATATCTTTACTGAGAAGGCGAAAAATGACGAGGAAATTTCAAACAGCCGTTAAACGGCGCTCGATTTTCTGATTTTAGCAAATGACACTTTTCAGAAAACTTGCAGAAATACACATGCCTCAGTTCAACCGAAACCATTTACCACGGAAATTTTGAAATCCTTGAAAATAAAAGGCCCTCGAATTTATCTTTACTTTCACCTTTGTATGATTTGACCGCAGTTCAATTGTGCACCACCCATGGAATATTTCATTAAATATGTACAAACCGTCACGCTCCTACAAAATTTGACGCCATTTCCTTCTTAATTTTTGATAAATCTATGGAAGTTTCCTTCATTCTCATCAAATTATCTAAATATACCATTGTTATCACTATGCATCCTATCATACAAAATAATTTGAAAATTCACCAATTTTAAAATTACAGAATTAGTCAAAACTTTAAAAAAGTATCAACCATACTTGTTTGGTTGTTTGAGATGTAGCTACTTTGTATTAAACACAGTAAAAGTATTGAAATAAGCTAAACTTTGTGTTTGAACCATATAGCGCCAAGTTTCCTTCCAAACTCAGATGAACCCAACTTTTTCAAAAATGCCACTATTTGAGACAGGTCCAACTAGCAGGTTAAATGATAGATTGAGTTGTTTTAATGTTAGATTAGCCAAACTAGCCGTTTTGCACCAAACTAACACAATTAAAAGAGGCTCGCTCTATTGTCTGATCAATATAAAAGTCAAAAGAGAGGGTTAATGCTCAAGTCGCATCTTGGACTCCATTTATTAACTAAGGGAGAAGTTACCTTATGGCGGCGCTTTGATGGTGGACTGGTGGCGACGAGATTTCTCTAGAATTTGGCTTTGGACATCACCGCACGAAGACAGACATCACCTCATGGGATTGAGTTTCGGCCAAAATTTTTAATAATATCCATAGTTATTACAAATAAATAAATATATCCAGAATTTTTTGGTTTTTCGAAAAATGTCCAAACCTTCTAGATCTTGGCCAGATTCCTCTCCCCCGAAAGTCGGCAAGAATCAGGCCAGTTTCCTTAATTTTTAATTTATACACCCTGGAGAGTCCATTTGATCAATATCTAACACTGAAAATTAAATTTTTTTTGTTTAACTTATTTGATAGATTTTTTCTTTTGAAGTATAATTAGCGTATTTATAATAAAATACGCTAAATTAGTTGAAATTATGTTGAAGGACACTGTATTACAATAAATAACGCTAAATTATGTTAAATTACGCTAAAATACGATAAATTACAGTAAATTACATATGCATATCGATGATATCTTTACTGAGAAAGCGAAAAATGACGAGGAAACTTCAAACAGCCGTTAAACGGCGCTCGATTTTCCTATTTCAGCAAATGACACTTTTCAGAAAACTTGTGAAAATAAATTTGCCTCAGTTCAACCGAAACTATTTTCCACGGGAATTTTAAAATTACAGAATTGGTCAAAACTTCAAAAAAATATCAACCATACTTGTTTGGTTGTTTGAGATGTATCTACTTTGTCTTAAACACAGTAAAAGTATTGAAATAAGCTAAACTTTGTGTTTGAACCACATAGCGCCAAGTTTCGTTCCAAACTCAGATGAACCGAACTTTTTTGAAAAATGCCACTATTTGGGACAGGTCCAACTAGTAGGTTAAATGATAGATTGAGTTGTTTTAATGTTAGATTAGCCAAATTAGCCGTTTTGCACCAAACTACCACAATTAAAAAAGGTTCGCATTATCCTAATAAAGTCTTTAACTACTTTGTTAACTGCTATATTGAATGATTAATATAAAGGTCAGAAGAGAGAGTTAATGCTCAAGCCGCATCTTGGACTCCATTTATTAACTAAGAGAGAAGTTACCTTATGGCGGCGCTTTGATGGTGAGCTGGTGTCGACGAGGTTTTTTCTTGAATTTGGCTTTGGACATCATCGCACGAAGACAGACATCACCTCATGGGATGGAGCTTCAGCCGAAATTTTTAATAAAATCCAAAGTTAATTACAAATTAATAAATATACCCAGAATTTTTTGGTTTTTCAAAAAATGTCCAAGCTGGCCAAATCTTGGCCAGTTTTCTCTCCTCGAAAGCCGGCAAGAATCTGACCAGTTTTCTTAATTTTTAATTTATATACCCCGGAGAGTCCATTTGATCAATATCTAACACTGAAATTTCGAATTTTTTATTTAAATTATTTGATAGATTTTTTCTTTTGATGTATAATTAGCATATTTGTACTAAAATACGCGAAATTACTTGAAATTATGTTGAACGACACTGTATTATATTAAATTACGCTAAATTATGTTAAATTACGCTAAAATATGATAAATTACGGTAAATTATATATGCATATGGATGATATCTTTACTGAGAAGGCAAAAAACGACGACGTAACTTCAAACAGCCGTAAAACCGCGCTCGATTGTCCGATTTCAGCAAATGACACTTTTAGAAAAACTTGCGAAAATAAATTTGCCTCAGTTCAACCGAAACCATTTCCCACGGGAATTTTGAAATCTTTGAAAATAAAAGGCCCTCGAATTTATCTTTACTTTCATCTTCGCATGATTTGACCGCAGTTCAATTGTGTACCACCCATGAAATATATTCCATTAAATATGTACAAACCGTCACACTCCGACAATCGAGCGCGGTTTTTGAACCACATAGCGCCAAGTTTCCTTCCAAACTCAGATGAACCCAACTTTTTCAAAAATGGCACCATGTGGGACAGGTCCAACTAGCTAGTTAAATGATAGATTGAGTTGTTTTAATGTTAGATTAGCCAAACTAGCCGTTGTACACCAAACTAACACAATTAAAAGAGTCTCGCTTTATCTTAATAAAGTCTTTAACTACTTAGTTAACTGCTATATTGGAAGATCAATATAAAGGTCGAATGAGAGAGTTAATGCTCCAGCAGCATCTTGGACTCAATTTATTAACTAAGGGAGAAGTTACCTTATGTCGGCGCTTTGATGGTGGGCAGGTGGCGACTAGATTTTTCTAGAATTTCGCTTTAGACATCATCGCACGAAGACATACATCATCGCACGAGATGGAGCTCCGGCTGTCATTTTTATTAATATCCAAAGTTAATTAGAAATTAATAAATATACCCAGAATTTCTTGATTTTTCGAAAATGATAAACCGGCCAGATCCCGGCCGATTTCCTCTCTCCCAGAGGCCGGCAAGAATCTGGCCAGTTTTCTTAATTTTTTTTATACACCCTGGAGAGTATTTGATCAATATCTAACACTGAAATTCGAATTTTTGTTTAAATTATTTGTTATAATACTTCTTTTGATGTATAATTAGCATATTTATAGTAAAATACACTAAATTACTTGAAATTATGTTGAATCACACTATATTACATTAAATTACGCTAAAATACGGCAAATTACGATAAATTACATATGAATATGGATGATATCTTTACTGAGAAGGCAAAAAACGACGACGAAACTTGAAACAACCGTAAAACGGCGTTCGAGTGTCCGATTTCAGCAAATGACAGTTTTCGAAAAACTTACGAAAATACGCATGCGTCAGTTCAACCGAAACCATTTCCCACGGTTATTTTGAAATCCATGAAAATAAAAGTCCCTCGAATTTATCTTTACTTTCACCTTTTCATGATTTGACCGCAGTTCAATTGTGCAACACCCATGAAATATTTCATTAAATATGTACAAACCGTCATGCTCTAACAAAATTTGATGCAATTTCCTTCTTAATTTTTTGATAAATCTATGGAAGTTTCCTTCATTCAAATCAAATGATCTAAATATACCATTGTTATCACTATACATTTTATCCTACAAAATAATTTGAAAATTCACCAATTGTACTTTTTAGCTTTTAATTTTTTTTTCTTTTCAAATTACCTATTTTTCCATCATAATAATTTGAATCATAAAAACATCCAAGGATTCCAAGCGGGGTGGGTTTTGATTTGTCCCTATAGTAGTGATTCTCTCCGTTGACCTATCGTAAAAACTTAAATGTATATACCAAATATAGCATGTACAGGGGCGGACCCAGAGTATTCCGGGGGCCTTCCTGGATTTTGAGTTTTAGTGGAGATTTATCGGTTCTGATCGACTTTGTCCGTCCTGGAACTTTTTTGGCCCCCCTCTGGACGTTTAATTTGTAATTCGAGTTAAATTTAGGGTTAAAATTAAAATAAATCTGTTAAATTTTTATTAGTAATTAGAATTATAAGTCAGAGCATCAGAAATTACAAGTCAAAGTATTGAAAATATAAGTTAAAGCATTATTTTCTGTCGAGTACCCAATTGGTTAATGGATTTAAATCCGATTAGATATTTAAACCCGATTCGATATTTTTTTGCCCTCCTGATGAAAATCCTGGATCCGCCTCTGAGCATGTAAGCGCTCTTTCAAGTTCTTTCTAATTTCTTCCTTTTTTTTTCGTTTCTGGAATTTTTGTGTGAACTAAAAGGCTTTTAACGGATTCTTGTTAGAAATTATAACAAGGATTAATTTTAGGCTTCTACTTCAAACAAAAGTATAGTCCCCAAGTATGTCATTTCACCTAAAGAAATGACGCTACTATCCTTCAAGGACTTCTTGTAGATCCTATGACAAAAACCACCTTCAGGCTCACGGTTTATTCTCACACACGCCAAGTTGGCGTGTGATTTTTGAAGAAAGGGATGTACTTTATTACTGAATTCTTAATCAAGATGATAAATGGGATCATTTAGACATGTCCGGTTAAGTAGCTAACGGAACTTATGAGGAACTCCATTCTTTTTCTATAGAGAAAAAAAAGGAAGTCAGATGTTTTCAGGACGAACGTAATACTTGGATTTTATCATTTGCAAGTTTTTTTTTCTCAAACTAAAATTTGTCCTATCAAAATTAACAAGATCAGCCAAAATTGTTGCTTGATAGTTTTTAATCAACATCAAATGAAAGAACTAATATTTGATCTGGTACACCTTTCATACTAGAAGTCATGGGATCAAAATATAGATGGTTAGTAAATAATCATTCTGAAATTTGAAAGAACCATAGCCAATGGCACATACCAAATTTCTAAAGTGCCCTCGCTATAGATATCAAATTCATTCTGATTTACTGGTGCATTTTGGGTCATTGTGAGGTGGGAAATGTTAGATTTTTGTATACATAGGCCAACCTGTACAATTTGCACAAATTTATTTAAAAAATTCCAACACATATGGGACATTAATTATAAGTTATCACAACCTAAGTAATAACTATTTAAGTGGAAAAAAAATGTGCAGATACTTTAGGACTATTGTAATATGCATAACTCTTCTAAGAATATTGATGCAGCTAATTCTCTTCAATTGACAAAAGGATTTGTTTCTCTTTCCAAGTTTTTAGAAATTCAAAATGAATTTAGAAAATACATGTAGTAACTCGTGGCTTTTCCTTCAAATATAAAATAAATATTTTACTGAAATTTTCTCTAGCATACTAAAAGGATTAACATATCAAATTCTAAAAAAGATTTTTAAAACTAGAACTTTTTTCGGTTGATTATGTAAATATATCTTCTATTCAATTGACAACAACTTCTTTCTGCTAGCTTTCCCTTTCTAAATTTTGTGAATTAGATTTAATACATTTCCTATCCAAATGACAACAATTTTAACTCTTTAATTTTAATAATATTTTATAAATATATGTACCATAGAAGTTGAAATCAACTTATTCTGTCAAAATATTGGAACAACATATTCTGTCAGAATATTGAAACAACATATTCAGTCGGAATATGTTGAATGTTGCTTATATAGTCGTATTTATATTGAGTCTTAGATTTACAAGTCCATGCGCTTGATCAAGCTGACAGTGGACCAAGCAAACTCTGCCGAGATGATATTTGCAGTTGTACAAACTTGAGGATGCACAAGCAAGCATTGATAGAACCATATCCGATGACACATTTCTTTATGGCATATTCGAATGTGCCATTGGCTATAGATATTATAAAATATTCATTATGATTTGGCAGCACATTTTTACCGCATCACTGACAGTAGTAAAATTTCCAGAGCCATCTTTGGCAACTCTCAAATGATACCATGTAGGAATAGTGTTGAGGAGAGATCCTAATACGGCCCTTGTGATTGAATATTTGTGTGCGGAATGTTCTACATATATCTAAAAATACTAATTTATTTTACATAAATTTCTCTAGCATACTAAATGAATTAATATAACTGAATTTTAAAGATGGTTTTTAAAACAGGAATTTTTTTCTTCTAATTATATAAATATATTTCCTATTCGATTGACAACAATATATTTTCTTCTAGCTTTGCCTCTCAAAATTTTGTGAATTAGATTTAATACGCGTCATATTCAATTTACAACAATTTTAACTATTTAAGAGGCAAAGCTAAAAAAAAAATATTGAATAGGACGCGTTTTAAATGGTATTAAAATTGAATACGATAATTTATAGATGTAGGCTAGAATTAACTACTCGTTAGTTAATGATCTTTTTGTTGAAGATCATATGAAAACATTGTTGGTCAGTTGTTTGTAATATTTAATTTTTGTTGATAATCACAATGTAGCTATATATTTGGGTATTACCTTTATAAGTAGGAGACATTTTAGTGGTTATCTCAGTAATTGCTTGACTGATTTATTGTGAAGAAAACACTCATCAGCCTCCTAAAGAGCTAAAAGGGATAATATGTTGCAAAATAAGCCACAATTATTCTATCCGGTTTTATCTGATACTTACTTGCACGTACCTCAAGTACGTACAACAGCTGTAAATGTCATCTTGATCATGTGCTACCTGCTGAAGGCCATGCTAGGCAGCCTCAAGATACAGATTCAGTGTCATGCTGCAAATCTAAGCCTCAACAGAAAAACTAAAGCAACATTCAACATATTCAGATTGAATATGTTGTTTCAATATTCTGACTGAATATGTTGAATGTTGCTTATCTAGTTGTTTTTTTAGTCTTAGATGTGTAGGCCAAATGATATGAATATAATAATATATATATCAATTAAAATTGCACATCGGTTACGTACTATTTATTTATTTATTTTCAAATGGTTCGGACATTTAGTCTACTAACTCCATCAATGAAGCTATTGAATAGAAGCAATACAAGGATCAAAAGCAATATGATGCCCGACCAATAGCGAGGTAATGGAGTTATATATTTTTCTCTTTCCTCGTGCTTCAATATTACATATTTTTGAAATATAAATTTTCAAAATTTATACAAGGATAAAAAATATACATTTTAAAAATTAATTTCTTTTGCCATGTCAGAGAAACTAAAGTTGGAGGAATGAAATTATTTAAATTTGTGATGAAAGATTGTTAAATTGTTTTGTAATCAATAAATTTAATTTTTATAATTACAGAGATATTTCCTAAATTAAAGGGTTTGTATGTGCCGGATAGCAGTAAGCTAAAAATCAACTAAGCTTTCTCCAATTGAATTTTAAACCGACAAATATAATTTACAAGATTCTTAATCTAATCTATTCTTAATAAACTGATCCGTACTATTTACAACAATTTTTTTTGTTCCAGATTGCCAGTAGGGCTGCTAATTGGACAGGTTTGTCCGTGGACAAACCGGGCTGAACAATTGCTGAACAAAGTTCGGACGAGTTGTAATAGAACGGGTTCAATGTTCAGTCCAGGTTCAATATAATTTTTATCGGTGGATCAAATCTGAACATGGCCTGAACAAAGTTTGGTTATGTTTATTTAGCAGTCCGTTTGAGAAGCCGGACAGGTTTTGAGCAGCCCGTTTGAGTAGGTTTTGAAACAGATCGATTTCACTCAGACACTCGCAATTAGTTGCTGATTCAAAATTTTAGTTTCACATTAATTATAATTCAAAATCAGACCTGTTTTGAACAAGGCTCAGCTTTGAACAAAACTGAACGACCTGAGCATGAGCAATTTGTCTTTCATTTCGGGCCGATCATGAACAGGGCTTTATATATTTCAATTTCAATCCGGACCGGTCATGAACAGGACTTTCGTTCATTAGCAGCCCTAATTGCCAGTAACCGTTTTTTGTTACCCACCCATGGCTTGCTACTTGGTCCGAGATGCAGAGACTGGATCCGTTTAAGACCCCAGACGAGGTCAAAGTTATACATGGCACGGCAGTTGACTTGACTGTCCCCAACCAATAGAAATATGTGGAAAGTCATTGTCTTTCATTGTCATTTTTTGCTTTTTTTTTTTTTTAGTTCTTGTACAAAGATTATTAAGAATTTCAATTTATCCGTGGTGATAATTAATTAATGTTCAATAAAAGCCTTTCTTCACCATCTTTATCATCACAGGTAATTAAAAAAAGAAGACGAAAGCGCTTCCCGTGTTAGTTAGGTACTGCTCCTTATTTCTATCTGGACATATAGCCATTAAACCAGTGTTAAACATGTATATTTGTAGTACAGAATTGGAGCCAATTAGCCAAATTTATTTGAAGAACTCCTATTATTACAACATGCAATCACCATTTTTTAAAATTGTATAGTGGCACAATTAACACCAGCACGACTAGGCAGTAGGCACCACTTGTAGCTAACTCAAGGAACTTCAGTTTTTCTTTATTTCAAAATTTACAAATGTATATAAAAAATTCAGTCCCTCTTAATTTCTATATCATTATTGCAAGTACAGCTCTATCACAATTGCTCGTTGACTAAATCAAAAGTCAACGGCTGTAAATCTTGAGCTGGCATTTGGATTTTATTTTATTTAAATTCCACTACTCCGCACACTTATCCAATTTGTTTATTTTACAAAATATCCCTTTTAAAACAAAATGTCCAAAGTTCCTTCTTAGAAGCATCAATTTACAAATTAACCTCATGTATTGGGTGTGGTAACATTTGTGACCATTTTCATTTTTTTTTATTGGAGTTGATATTGCGAACGCCCAATTTACAAAATTGAGTGTTTAAGGATACGTTTGGATGAGAGTTAGAATAGTTAGAATAGCGAAATTTGAAATTAGTAGATGAGAATAGAGAAAAAATAATAATTTCATTTTAGTGTGTTAGTCTATTTTAGATTAGTAAAAATATTGTTTATATTGTATAATTAAAATAGTGAATAGCTGTAGATGAGAAAAAAAATAAAGTTAACAAGGTGCTAATTAAGAGAAAAGATAGGCAAGTGAGCTCTCAACGAATTGTTACTATGTGGAGATGACAGAGGTGGCATCAACTTGGTCATTTTCAGAATTGTGTTAGCGGAAATCCGAGAAAAAAATATATTTTCTTTTTTTTCACACTTTCGAATATTAGCTATTCCAACATCCTTGAATAGTTATATTATAGAAAATAACAGCAATTCAAACTACTCCGAATAGAAAAACATTATTTGTGTACACATTGCTATCCTAAATAGTTATATTCTCGAATAGCTTCTATTCTTGATGCATCCAAACATATTCAAAATAATATTTTTTATTGTTCATCAATTTTTTTTTCCATTATACCAATTCTGCTCTCATTTAATACGCTGTTTTATTTTAAAGTTTAAACTAAAACATGCTTACATGCAATGCACTTATTTTATTTTATTTATTAAATTTAGTGGCTGTCGAAGTAAAGAATATATTAGAATTAATTTTTTTGACCCTCTCTAAGAAAAATCTAGCCTCAAAATCTTTCTTTCAATATACGAACAAAATAGCAATAAACGTCATGTCACCTCAGAGGCTTAGACTGTAAGAAAATACATACTTTCCAATTCCAACGAGTCAACGACCAGCTTCGCCAAAATCTACCAGAATTTATTTTGAAAGAATCCCATAGCAACATATTGCTTGTCTAGTGCTCAATCAGTCAGGGTCATGATTTCTTACCAGTTATCACAATGATATTCTGATATAGGATATAATATTAACAACATACTTATTCCATACGCGTCACAACTAATGCCAAAACTTTCTAAAATAAATTTAGTACAATATGAAAAATAATCAGTCAAACCATTGAGCAATAATTTAATAACTGAATCTATTAGCAACCAAACAATGAGTAAATTGCAGTAAATTTGATATGTAGCCTATTAAATGGGCAAGGACATATTTAATATTTTATTTCTTCAATTTGACATCAATATTGGTCAAATGTATGTCATACCTTCTGATATTGCAATTAATAACCTACAATATATATGAATGATCTATTTTTCCTATGGAGCAATTTAGATTGCATTATTATACCTAACTTCGTTCTCATTTTCTTTTAAATATTCACCTCCTAATATATAATAAATTTTATTAGATGATTCTATACTTGCACTATATATTGTTGTTCCTAACAACACCTAGAGAGAGTGAATATGGAGCATTTTAAAATTGTAACTCTAGATAATTTGATATTCACTACAAATATATATATATATCTAATGTGTACATAAGTTGTTCTTGACGGAAGCAAGAAAACTTAAACTAAACAAGTGTATGTAAAGTAAATAGAAAAGTAAAAAGACACTTGACACGATATATGTTTACGTAGTTCAGCACTAACGCCAAAGTCTCTAGAGCTTCGCTACCTTCTTGATGGCGCGCCTTTCTTTACTCAATGAGAAAGGATTACAAGGTGAAACCGGTGAGCCCTTACAAATCTTGGGAAGTCACATCCCGAGCATGGAATTGGCTCTTGAGCACTAAAGGCTCGAGTGTTTGAATAAACAAGAGATATCACACAAATAACTTTAATTCTTACACAAGATTGAGTATGGTGGAGTATGATTGAGATTGTTGTAAATATATTGAAGTTTGATGCACACACAACAATGGAGAATTCTAGATCTGTTTTGAAAACATAATATTGCAATTTGATGCGGCTAGATCAATTTTTATCAAACCTAGATTTTGCTTCTATTTATAAAGAGAGAAACAAAATAAGGTAACTCGCATCAACCATTGTAACGGTTAGTCCCAATTAGTAGGTTTGGCTGCGCTGGAAATCTTAACGCTCAATAAGCGTTACAACGATTAGTACAGCATAACTCTCTGGAGATTTTTGGGGTCCGAAATGAATTAAACCGTTACAACGTTCGATTGACCGTTATAACGGAATCAATCTATTACTCTATGGAATTTCGGATATGAATTGTTGCCATTGCAACGTTTTCTTAACTGTTGTAATGGTTTATGTCAATTACCTCAATCTCAAGCATATTTTACCAATTTCACAGATTTCTAATTAATACACTAATGTTGAGTTTAGTCTTCTCAATCCAATTTCTTGGTCCATTATAGTACATCTTTGATATATTAGCATTTGATGATGCATCCTTAATGTTTATTGAAACTTTATATCGTCATGAACCTGCATAATAATTTAAGACAAGAAACCGTAAAATTCAACAAATATATGTTTTGTAAATCTAGTCAAACAGACTAAGTAGATTATTGAATAGTCCAACACATATAATAATATATTATTATTTGAAAATTAAAGTGGCTTTAAAAATAAATAAAAATTTGGAGATGAAAACGGAAGTCATTGTAACTTGTAAATTTTATATGTCATGATGAAAACAAAAATTCAGAGAAACAAAATTTTAACACTCAATTGATGATTTTATATAATACGATAGTTTTCAGCCAACAGTTAATTTTTTTTAAGTCTATACGTGACAAAAATTATCAAAGTAGTTGGAAAGCACATCGGTAACAACTTTTATTCTTAATGAAATTTCTTTTGTATTTTCGTTGTCTTCTGCTTCAGAAAAAGACTACGGAGGATGAGAAAATTAATTCACCATGAATCGACCCGGGCCCCAGCAACATGACACATCACCTTTTTTTTTTTGAAAAAAAAGCATGTAAATGCCCTTTTCATTAAGAAATCATTAATTACATTACAAGTACGACACATTATTTGCAACAATAACCAAGGCCAAAGAAAAATCCCCCTTTTACCCCTTCCTTCTCGTAAGTCGTAACCTCAAAGTCACCTCTCTCTCTTTCTCTCTCTCTCAAGTGACAATTAACCTTTAGAAAAACAAAAGACCTCGCCTGATAGTCTTCTCAAATAGCAATTGAACAAGTAAAATAATAAAAAAAAAATCCTAACTACTACCTCATTTAGCCTCCCCCATCTTGCCCGGGAGGCATCCTCTCTTATCTCGCTCTAAAATCTTCTTCTTCTTCTTCTAAATAATGGACCAGCAGTTGACTCCTCTCTTACTCTGTCTCCTTCTGGCGACCATCGTCTCAACCGCCACATCTCGATTCATCGTTGAAAAGAACACCGTCAAGGTTATTTCTCCGGAGGAGCTAACAGGAGAGAGGGAAGCTGCCATAGCCAATTACGGTATTCCCAATTACGGCGGCTCATTGACAGGTGTCATAGTTTACCCAGACAAGAAAACGAACGGTTGCGATGAGTTTGATACAAAGTTCAAATCAAAGTCGAAGCGCGCAGTGATTCTTCTCGTTGATCGGGGAGGTTTGTTATATCTTGATCTTTTTTTTCTGTTACTTCACAAGAAAAATCAATTTACTTTTGATATTATGATTTGAAATTATATGTTAGTTATATCTACAAAGGACTGAAGCAACAATGAACAACATTTGAGTATATTATTTGGTAGCTATGTAATATATTGACGGTTGAATTGAACTTTGTCGATTGCCGTGCAATTCAATATTCAAGGTCATATCTTCAAATGAACTAAAATTATTTTAATTATGCCTGTTATCTTACTGCACCCGTTTAAAACTTTAAATACAACCGTTGACTAAGCTTAACACTCTGTTTCTTTGTGTGTGTTTTTATTACTGTTTCATATATACCGATTATTTTATTCATGTATCGAATAGTAAGTAGTTTAGTCATGCGAACTATCAATTAAATTTCGGACTTGTATTTTTTTTTTTAAGTTTCCACAAAGCAGAGGATCATCCTGACGTGGCACTAGTTCGTTAACTAGTTTACAAAGGACATCTCAATTTTCTGAACTAATGGAGAGTTCTTGATTGTGGTCCCCATTTATTCTTCTCCAATCTTTCAAGCAACTCAACCTTTACTTGTAAACAATGTCTTGATTCCTAACTGAATGAAGTGGTTAGTAGACATATATACAAGGCAATTTGCAGCGTAAATGTTTCAAGTGCGGCGTGCTAAAATAATAAAACATGGTTAGGAAAAATAATTCCTTAAAGAGAGATGCTAACAATTGCTCGATCGAGGCATTTTTTCTTTCTAACTCGTCCCTCAATTAGATCGCGCTACTTCACCTCATATTTTCATCCATAAGTGTTAAACCCCGTACAAATTCAGTGTGACTCTGTACAAATTTATGGCAAGAGCGATCCATCAATCAGAGCGCGATATATCGCCTTGTATTTTATTCATATGCGCAAATCATGCACAAAATCAAATTCCTACATGATTCTCACTTGTCATAGACTTATTCAAAGTCACACTGAACTTTTGCAGAATTTGCACATTTGCTTGAAAATATGAAATTTGAAAAATGAGATTTAATTAGCTCTTCTCCAATAATTCTGAAGAAGAGATTTTAAATGCGGTCTTTAATTTTTTTTGTTTAAGGCTCTTCCAGCATCTACAACGTTTGAGACATACAGGATTTCACTCTTCTCCAATAATACAGATTTCATTGGATCATTGAGATGAATCTGATCGGTCAATTCTAAGTTAGACGGTCTAAAATAAATTTGGACATTCTGATTTATTAAAACAGTGCAAATCTCTCTCGAACTATCTTATGAAATCTGTTCAATTGGAGAGCATGCCCAATTCTGTCACAAGGCCCCTAGTTTTGGTTTGATGTGCTAAATATAGGATAATTAATTTCACGTTTGACACTTCTATTCCCGTTAACCAATACATAAATTTTGACACCCAAAACAGAAAAATTTACCATTCATACAATTTTATTTTTCGAAAAAAATGTCCTTTTTTATAATTTGGACAAACAAAGGCGAATGAACAATATTTTTATTTTTTTATAAGACAAGTGAATATATCTGGACTAGGAAAAAGAATATCTTCCTTTTTTAGGGTGCAAACAGTCTGTCCATGAGTATCATGATTCATGAATTTTCTTTTTAGCTGAGCAAAGTATTCAACTTCTCATACTCTTTCCTTTACTCCGTAATCTAATATACTTTTCACACAGACTGCTATTTTGCATTGAAATCATGGAATGCACAACAAGCTGGTGCAGCAGCTGTGCTTGTAGGCGACAATGTACAGGAGCCGCTCCTAACCATGGACACACCCGAAGAATCGTTCCAGACAGAGTATGTGGAAAATATCACCATCCCATCTGCCTTCATCACTCGTGCCTTCACTGAAGCCTTGAAAAAGCAACTCAAGAAATCCAACGAAGAAATTGTTGTGAAAATTGACTGGACGGAATCGATGCCGCATCCAGATGAGAGAGTCGAGTATGAGTTTTGGACAAACAGTAATGATGAATGCGGGGCCCGGTGCGATGAGCAGATGGATTTTGTTAAGAATTTCAAAGGTCATGCACAACTGCTTGAGAGAGGCGGCTATACATTATTCACTCCGCATTATATCACTTGGTACTGCCCAGAAGCATTTCTTCTAAGCAAGCAATGCAAGTTACAATGTATCAACAATGGAAGGTTTGTCCTTTGCTTTTGTGTGTGTCTTCTAATCAAGAATTCTGTACAACTAATAATTGATTCAAGTCCACATCTAATTTCAAATGAAATAATTGTTCTTATTTTTTTTCAAAATAGGTACTGTGCACCAGATCCTGAGCAAGATTTTGACTCTGGATATGATGGGAAGGATGTTGTTATTGAAAACTTGAGACAGTTATGTGTTCATCGTGTGGCAAACTCGCTAGGACGGTCGTGGGTTTGGTGGGACTTTGTCACAGATTATCATATTAGGTGTTCAATGAAAAATCAGAAGTACAGCAAGGATTGTGCTGAGAAAGTCCTCAAATCTCTTAGTAAGTTTTGCAGAAAGAATTATTATGGGTTAATTTTTATGTTTTCATGGTTTTAAGGATAGAAGGACACAAAGTATTAATTAAAAAATTAAGTTGGTAGACACATTAACTTGTTCAAGGACTTCTTTGCAAAACACTGCCAAGTAGGTCCGATGAGTTGGATCAGACAGTCCTGGAGCCCGTTGGATAAAAAAATCGGTCTGATGTCCATCGGACCTACTCCGTTCTCTAACCAAAAACCCTTTAATGTTTTGTTCATCATTGTAAAAATAACAGATGTGGAATTAAGTCTTATGCATTTCTATTAAAAGAACAAAACTGTAATGACACCAAGCCTTGCTAATTTTATTCCATGCGCAGGAGCACTGTTGCATTTGCATTTGTTTGATCATTTTCTCTTGTAGTTTTATTTTGATCTTATTTAACACACTAATGGAAAAAGAAAACTTAAAACATGAACAACATCAACATATGTAAAGGCATTTCAAAGAATTTTTTTTTATGTTGTGCATTTGGTCGTCGAAAGGCATTGTTGATTGGACCAGGATTTGGAAATCTAGGCAATAACTTTGGTATCAGTGTTTTCGAATGTTCACTGATGATTATTATCTTACCACAAAAATTAACATTCAGTACTTGTCGGTTCCGCATTAATTCTAATTTCATACTATTAATTAGGTTTGCCACTTGATAAGATCGGTGAATGCATGGGGGATCCAGATGCTGATAAAGATAATGATATAATGAAAACCGAACAACTTGTACAGGTACGTTAGCCAGTACATCTTTTGTTCGAGTACTTAGCATCATGTATCTTTTTAAGCATGTTTCTTATATAAGATCAACATTGCTACTTTCAATCGTAGGTCGGACATGGTGGTCGTGGTGATGTAACTATACTGCCTACTCTCGTAATAAATAACATCCAATACCGAGGTTTGAATGCTTCCATTTCAATTATTTAATTAAGAATTAAATGTGTGACTCCTATTTTCATTATACAAAATCTATGTAAACTTAGAAATTTTTTAATTAATTTATGATAAATATAAATTCTTTTTTTTTTTAAATGTGATAGGAAAATTGGAGAGCACAGTGGTTCTTAAAGCTATCTGTGCTGGATTTAAGGAGTCGACGGAGCCTCATGTGTGCCTAACCCAAGGTTTCTGACATATTCCAATTTTTTTTACTTTTTGCCTATCTATGTGTGCTGGATTTAAAACTATAATTTGGATCCAAAATGATAATTTGTTTCCTTTTCCCTGTATTCCAGATATGGAAACAAATGAATGCCTTGATAACGATGGTGGTTGTTGGAGGGACAAGAAGTTGAATGTGACTGCTTGCCATGTAATTAAATAAGATACTTATAAACATTTCATATAATCTTATTCATGGGGTATTGCGTACATATGCACAAATTCTCCTTTTATAACATGTAAGAATTTTTGTAAAATTAATTATCTGCTCATTGTTATCCATTTATTTTTCTCTAGGATACATATAGAGGAAGGATATGTAAATGCCCCTTGGTAAGTGGAGTACAGTGGGAAGGAGATGGATACTCTTCGTGTAAAGGTATATATACTTCCACATTTTGATGTGAGTCTTTGATATAGGTGACTAGGGAATGAACAATAGTGCTTGAAAAACCCAAGTCCATACAGATATATATAAAAAGAAAATCAAACATGCACAATTTAAAAAAAAGTACTGCATCAGGTATATATATATTTATTTTGTGATATTTTGCTGTCATATTATATGATAAAACTGTGTTAGTATGTAGACAAATGACATTAGTTTTTTTAGAAGTGAAAGTGTGAAACTAATATAATGATTGATAACCCTGTTTTATTTTTGCTCTGAAAGATATGACACATGATCATTTTGTGTTCAGCTGTAGGACCTGGAAGGTGTTCAGCGAACAATGGTGGTTGTTGGACTGAAAGCAAAGATGGCAAAACAATCTCAGCTTGCTCGGTACATCACCTAAATCCCAATTTTATAATAACATCTTTCCATTTTAGAAACCATGAAGTTTCATGAGTACCTGAGCAACCATGTACCAACTTGACTGGTATGAAGTTATCATATATTGTTTCTTAATCTATTATTTTACAGGATTCAAACTTGAACGGGTGCAAGTGCCCATCTGGCTTTGATGGTGATGGTTACACATGTGTAGGTAATTCAATATTACCAAAAAAAACTAAGAAAAATGATATTTTAGGTACCCAGAACATTGCAAATTTAACATTACTATATATATATATATGCTTTCTATTAATTAATTGTGCTTCAGATATCGATGAATGCAAGGCGAAAACAGCATGTCAATGTGACGGTTGTTCTTGTACGAATACATGGGGCGGGTATGACTGCAAGTGCAAGGGCAACCTTATATACATCAAAGGAGAAGATACTTGCATAGGTAAGAATTTTTTTATCACCTCAAAACAGCCCCTGGTACACATCTCTGCTCCATAACACGACAGTGCTTTTGTTTCACTTATATAAAGTCATTCAGGGTAAAGTAGCAGCGATATAAATGTAGAGAGTTTAATTATAAACAAGGTTAAAAGAAGTTAGTTATGAGGGATAGTATTTCAAACTGATTTCAACAACACCGAAAGAAAACCGGGGTTATTAATTTCATGTGTACGTACCTAGTAACCCAATCAATACTGTATGTGGAGTAATATATATATATATATATATATATATATATAAAGGCTACGGTGCTTTGCAAAGTAAACCACCATCTTTACTTCGGGTTACTTTTTGGATTTTGAAAATCCAAACAACCAATCCGAACCGTTCAACATGTTCTAAACATTGAAATATGCTTAGAGACCAAATTTTACATTTTTTGGAATTTTTTTGCTATTTATTAAGCCACTTTGAAAATCGCTGATCCGACGGTAAACAGTAAAAAACAGTAAAATTTTCTGGACCACCGGATCAGAAACTTTCAAAGTGGCTTAATAAATAGTAAAAAAATTCCAAAAAATGTAAAATTTGGTCTCCAAGCACATTTCAATATTTAGAACATGTTGAACGGTTCGGATCGGTTGTTTGGATTTTCAAAATCCAAAAAGTAGCCCGAAGTAAACGGGGTGGTTTACTTTGCAAAGCACCGTAGCCTTACTCATATATATATATATATATATATATATATATATATATAACCTCTTTAATTTGTTGATTGGTTTTCTTTCTCTTTTAAATTTCAGCAAAAAACATGTCCACATCTGGATGGTTTCTCACAATCTTGGTTCTCTCGTGCGTGATCGGTCTTGGCATAGGAGGATTTGTTTACTACAAGTTCCGACTTCGGGTTCGTACCTTAAAAACCAATTCCATACTTATAATCCAAATCAACTATTAATCTTAACTAAAACAATCCAAGAAACAAAGTGGTCACCAAAAAGTGATAATATAATCACCGCTATAATATTTTTTTTCACTAAATTTGTGTTTCATTTTCCTATTTTTAAGTCTTACATGGACTCGGAGATCGTGGCTATCATGTCGCAATATATGCCTATTGATAACCAGAACATAGAGATCAACACTATACGAGAAGATGCACAAGCATAAATTCCATGGTACTTCGATTATTTATAGTCTCATCGCATATTTAACAAAAAATGAATCGATGTTATATATTATGATACACTTCTTTTTATTTTTAACAATATATATATATATATATTTTTATGTAGGAACAGGTGATGGGGCATCACACTTTTTTTCAAACAGACACATATGTACACATGTACACTTCACCATAATTACAAAAAATTAGAATGTATACAAAAGAAATTTTTTAATTCGATCTTGTATGAGAATTATGCTTTGTTAGAATTGGTTTTGGTATAGATATGCAAATCTTTTTACATAAATGAACCATTCTATCGATTCAGAAGGACTGGACTGCGAACTTCTTCTTCTGGTAACCCATGATCCGCTTTGTAATTTACAACGAACTAATCCTAATATAATTTTTGTGTTTCTTACAAGTTCATATCGTAATGAATATCTTCCAATAACCAAATCTTACTTTATTAATCTCCATATAGTCTTTATAAAAGGGTGAGCAACTGAGCTTCACTGCAACTATGATGACACTGATCAAAGACACATTGTTATTTAATCACATAACATATCATCAATTTAGCAATCTTTTTGTCGATTTTTTAGAAACTGCAAATAAGAAAAATAGGAAATTTTATAAACAAAATATATATAAAGAGGAATCCAATTATACCATTTGATGGTGACACATCTTGACACCATATGTTTATAAGTCATTTTTGCGATTTCAAAATCCAAACAGTCGATCCGAACCGTTCAACATGATCTCCATACCAATGGCAAGAACAACACTCACACAATCTCTACTATGCTGCAATACTTAATTAATTTCTCCCAAACAAGCGAAATCGATTCCAAGGATACGACTCAAATCAGCTTCTAGCAGTGTTAATCTAGTTTGACATGCTCAAAGACTGCATTAATTTGTAACTAAATCGGTTAAACGTAATTTAACGAACAATGTTCAATAAAAATACAAATACCCTTGTGAAGAAAGGCTCTTGTTTTTTAGGATGTTTGATTTAATTTTTGAATTTTCTATCTTTTCTGTCAACTCTCTCCTAATGAAAATGATATATATATGATATATAAATCATTGTAGAGAATTTTGAAATTGAGATTATGTGTTTTAATGATCAAAATCCCCTTATAAAGCTCAAGTATATAAATTAGTTCTTTTTTCAGACCGTACTTTTTTTATAGACAATTAAATTGTACATTGATTAATTAATATATGTGTGTGAACTTATATAGATAACATTTAACATAATAATACAATTATGTTACAACTAGAATTGTTTTTGGACTTCGTTCAGAAAATAATATATTTATTAAAGAAAAATTAAAATTTTAGAATGAGACAATTTTTATAAAGAAATTTTCGGTATTCAACAAAGTCTGAACACAAATAATATCTTTTCAAACTGTTGGAAACCAGTGTAATAAAAAAATAGCATCATTAATCGCGCATAAATTCTTAAAAAAAAATACCAAACTTAGTTGTATTATTTTAAGAATTTCATTACATCTTATAAATTGAACACATTTTTTTAAATGAGAACAAAGAATAAATAATAACATGAGAATTTTTTAATCAAAATAAATAAAGACGAATGAAGCGTTAATGATACAGTATGAACCAGAAGATTTAAAACTTAAAATGAATCTTGGTGTTAAGATTTAGCGATCAAAATGATTGATCCATAAAGCTGATTCCATGGGTCCAGTTCTCTTAAACATTCATTCCGAGTTTCAAGTTCACACTCATAATATTTGAGTTTATATGTAAACCGTCTAATCCAGTGTTGTGTTGTAAATAACGGTATACGCTCGTCGGACGGATGGGTACCGTCAAGTAATTAATCGGTATGCGGCCGATTAATCGTAATTATGCGACCAATTAATCGTTTTCATTAAAATTATGTGTATATATTCATAATTTATTAAAAATAATTTATTTAACTCATCAAGCTAATCAAATAAATTTAATTTAACTTAGTTTTTATTATTATAACATGACACTGTACTTATTTCTTCTTAACAACACATATACATTTTACATTTGTAAGTAACACATTTATTTAATGCAAAAATAAATTTGAAAATTAAGGTTTTTCAAATACTAATAATATATTATTTGAAAGAAATGAAATATTTCAACATAAAATCACTAAATTTAATTTATGATAACAACTTAATTTCATATATGGACATGTCGTACTAATTAAATATATGCTATATAAAATAATAGAAGAATTAATCAATTTCAAAATAAATAAGAAGAAAAAACATATTTAAAAAATATTAGATGTATATCCAAGTACAAATAAAACTACAATACATAATTTATGAAACTTATCATCACACAGTCACAAAAAAAAAACAATCTAAAACTAAATATTCACTGGAATAAACTAGAATAAACGAGAATAAACAGACGATTAAACGGGAATAAACGGAATAATCGGCCGATTAATCAGAAAAATCCGTTAATAGACTTCTGATTAGTGTATTCGTAAAGATTTGACCTCCGTTAACGATTCAACAGGTGTTTAATCGGCCGTTAAGACCATTTTTTACAACACTAGTCTAATCAGAATTCGAAGGAATTCGATCCGAAATAAAATACACACTATGATTTTAGTATTCATGTCAAAATAGATTTTAATATTTGAGTTAACATAATAAAATAAATATTATGATTTTAATATTTTAGTTCACTTCTTTTGAGAGGTAACATAATATTTGAGTTTAGATCTAAACCGTTTGATCAGGGAATGTAATGCAATGGCCAACGTTATTCTGATACTCCCGGATCAGAGACTGTAATGTAATGGTTCTGTTACGGAACAGCACAAAATGTATGACTGTTACGTGCTGTGATTTGCGTGTTGCATGTTATGATTATTCGCGTACCGTGATTATTTTTTGAAAATTAAACACGACACGGCACGTCACGCAACCACAGCACGTGGTCACGCGAGTCACATGTAATTATAATCGTTTAGAATCGTTAGATCTTGATCAAATGGTAAATCTTGAATAAACTAACTTAAATTATGAAAAAAAAAAATAGTTTAACATAATCAAACTTGACAAACGTGACTAGTCACATGTGAACACGGTACGTTTGAGACAGCACGTTTAAACACGGCATGACTCGTGTGCCGTGATCATCTTTGACATTTGAATCACGGCACGGCATGACACATGTGACTGCTCACTTAGTCATGATGGCGTGTTAGTCACGTCACAGCACGCATCCGTACCAGTATCAGACACGTATCTGATATGGCCTCCATACAGCTGGCGTATTCTTACTGTCTTATACGTCGCCGATAAATCGCGCCGATACGGCTTGAAACGGTCTGATACGGTCGGGACACGCCTAAGTTAGCTTTTGTCTTTCAATTATCTCCGCAGCGCTCCGAAGCCAAAAACAAAACAAAACTGTCTCCTCTCCGCTACGACGGCGCTTCCTCCGCTGTCTGTCTTCTCTCTCCGGCCTTCTCTCATCCGCTCTGTCTTCTTCTCCGGCCGTCTCTCCTCCGCCGTCTGTCTCCTCTCCTCCGCCGTCTCTACCTTTTGAATTCTCACTTCTCAATTCTCAGTCTTCATAGTGCGGGTAAGTCAACCCATTATTTATTCTGTAATATTGTGATTCAATACAAGCGTTTGAAGAAATTCAAACTTGGGTTCTAAATTTCAGAGTAAAAAACATGAAAGTAAATTGAAAGTAAAAATTAAATGCAATTCAAGTTGATGATGGATACAATCTGTTCTGGCACAATATTCAGCCAAATTTGAAATTAGACTTGACTTGACTTCAGTGAATTTAGCTATTTCTTGTTTTTCTCATACAACTGATGTATCTTTGATTAACATCCTTGGGTATTTTTCAAATTAGTAGAATTGTGGATTGCAAGAAATTCAATTAATCTTAGTTGGATATTTTCTTACTGGTACAAAGCTGTTGGACAATTGATAAACCCTATTAATATTTCAAGCAATTCGAGGCTGATTCAAATTTAATGATGATGTAACACACTATTTCTTCTTTGTGTTATTTTTCATATTGTACTTGGTATATTATCTGACTTTTGCCATATTAACTGAAAACCTGATCCTAATTATCCATGTGCAACAGATATGATCTAAAATGAGTTTACAAACTTTTGCACCTTTAATGCAATTCAGTTCCTTTACTCTTTAAGTTATTAACGATTGAATATATGCTTAGGTTATGCGATTGGAATCATGGTGATCTGGCGTAGATGTGTGAATTCTGTTATGCGTCAGCTCAGCACTGGTTTTGAGCAAAAACACCAAGCAGGCGTTGGGTCACTCTTATGTCAAGGTATATGCATTTTGAATTTCGTAGGATGGTGTATTTGAGTATTTCCCTTTCTTTGTTGGATATAGTTCTTTTGTTTAATGTACAACGGTTGTGTTTTTTAAACAGGACAACTCACAAACTTGGGAAGGGAAGTCCCGTTGTCCTCTGGCCGAACTACAACTGTTTGCCATCAATTTCTTCAACGATTTGTAATACACTTTTTCCTTGGTTGACGAAAAATGTCTAGTTAATTTGACACTAGTATTGAAATCTTGAAGTAATAAGAAGGGTTATGTTGCAAATTGCACCAGTATTTTCTATGCTTTTGGCATTAAATTGTAAATTATTTTGTGTTACTGACATTGAAATCTTGGGAATTATTTGCAAATGGGCCGTGTTGGATATGCATATTCCGTACATGGTTGGGTGAAACATTTGAAGAACACCATTGTCAATATTTGTCGTAGTAAATATTTGGGGTACTAATTGTTAAGAGTCTCTCTCTCTCTCTCACTCAGAACATTTGTAGCACAAGAAATTTGTTGGCTGCAGAAGAGACAAGCATGGTACCAGTCTCTAACTGTCCCCATCAAAGGAGAACTGTCCCCTGCTCCCGCTTCCTCTCCACCGCTGGAGGCGCCGCTAACCTCTCCGTTTCCGATTTGACCTCAATCTCGAACCTTCTCCCTCGCCTGATTCCCTCCCCCACTGCCTCCCGCCTATTATTCGCCTCTCTTCTTCTCCCACCTCCCCAACCCTCCTTCCGTCCTCTTGCGTCCCTCCTCTCCTCCCTCCCCGATCTCGCGCCCACTTTTTCTCTCCTTACTGCTCTCCACCATCACCCACTCAAGCCCTCCCCTCTTCCTCTTTTCTCCCCTCTTCTCTCCTCCTTCCTCGCCAATCGCCCCTACAAAGACTCCTCCAAGATCTTCTTTTGGCTATGTCGACCTGATTCGGCACACAGACCTGATAAGCATCTCTACCACATGGCCATCGGTGGGTTTTGTAAACGCAACAGGATGCTGGAGGTACTTCGAGTCTTAAGAGAAATGGCCAGAGATAACATTATTGTGGGAGAAGACATGAGAGAACTTGTGTACCGGGGATTGGTGCAAGAGGCCAGAATTGATGAGGCGAGGGAATTGGATTTGGTATTGAGAAGCTTGGAGGAAAACTGCAGTGGAGATGGATTTGAGAAGGCTCTGGAAATGCTTGATCGGTTGATCTGTGAATGGGAAGATTGATAAGAGTTACCGTTGCCATTTATTTGTCTTTATTTTGTAAATTAATTTTATATCTAGTGCATGCTGTTTTTTCCGGAAGAGAAGTAATGGAATTGATTTTTTCAAACTATGTTCTCTCTCTCAAATGTGTTTATCTATAAACATTTTGTACTAACTATATAAATGTGAATAAATGAATTGTTAAATGAAATAAGCTAGTTTTCTAAGTTAGATTTTCTTGTAATTGGTGCAAATTCGTGCTAGAGGGCCTGGAAAAAAAGGATATTGCAACAAACAGTCCTGGTCAGATAAGATAAAGGTCCCTCCCCCTTCATCAGGGCACTTGAAAGAGCCATCCCGAATGCATAAACAGTGTGTTGGAGGATCCCCGGTATGCTGTTCTACTAGTTCTTGCTGTATGTAGGGGTTTTCCATTTGCAGTATCAAATATTGTCTCAGCTTCTTCGATGAGTCGCCTAGCAGCCAGTAGAATTGATTTCAGTGTTCCTTTCTTACCTGAAAACATAGTGTTGTGTATTTTTTGTAATGGATTATGGGTTAATTCGATACACTTTTTCACTTTTAAATTTATAAATCTTAATACACAATAATAGACCAGTTGCAATCATACAATCTATCATTGTAGTAATATAGGCATCGATCCAAAAATAACGGAAATATTACTTCTTACTTAATTAATTAATTCTAAAGAATGTACAAATAAAGTAAATGGGGAAGGATTTGTTGTAAAATTGGTTTTGTAGGTTCAATACCTGATTGAGAGTTGAATTTAAACAAAGCACTTTAAAACAAACAAATAAAATGGGTTTTGTGATTCAAATAGATAGAAGTCTAGGGGGCTATCGGCGTACAATCTCTTGGTTCAAATCCACATTTAATTGGTTTCTAAATTCATATTTGCAATGATAGAGTTTCTAATCCTTAATATAAAAAAGTGTCACTTTCGTGAATTAATGACGTGCCTAGACAATTCGGATTTCACAATTAAGTTCTTCACCCTAGCTATCTAGACCATAAGCATAGGTTAGCCTAGTTTATTCCCAAATACTGATACTTCACGGTTAAGTCCTTCACACCAATATTCGGTTCAATTCTAGGGGTCCCAATTAAATATGAGGCTTCACGATTAAGTCCTTCACCTCAATTCAACATTGTTTCTTGTGATTTCGGACTAAGAATTAGATTTGGTCATTTCTAATCACAAATCCTAGGGTTATTCATGTACATAATTTGATACCATCAATTCTTGATCCTAATAATCTCAAGTTTGTTAAACCTAAGCGGGACGCTAATTAACAAGCACACAAATTACACAATCTTATGAATTATAAAATCAACAAAAACAAACATGCAAGCAAACAATCATCATAAAGAAAACCATCAAAGTAATGTAGATTTTAACACAAGTTCATACTTAAAGCCTAAGGCCCTAGAGAGAAAATCTAGCATCTCATGGGTGCGCTAACATCCAAGAGAATTACAAGAGTAAACATGATAAAAACTGAGAAAACAAGAAAGAGAATAGAGTACACTAATCTCCTTGCTCGCTTCCTCTTGTCTTCACTTTTCTCGCTTGAGAAACCTTCAATCCTTCGCTCCAATCGTTTTGATTCACTTGGAGAAGATAGAAAAGATGTAGAGATATGTGTAGAATTAAAACTAGGTTCCAAGATCCCTTCTCTTGCTGCCTCATTGCCGATATATACCAATTCTTGTACCTTGGGAAGCAATTCCCCAGAATCTGACAGCAAATCTAAGAATATATTGCGAAATAAGGCAAGATTGGCATTGGTGCGGCCTTTGTGCGGCCCGCACAAAATGGGAAGTCAGCTGGAATTCGCTAGGAAAAAAGGATTTGTGCGGCCCGCATAATTGAAGTTTTCTGGTTTGTGCGGCCCGCATAAAATCACTTCTACAGGCCGCAGAACACTCTGACTCGGCTGGAGATTTCTTGATTTAATTCCGAAATTCATTTTTCTCAGGAATTATTTTGTGCGGCCCAATTCAACAGTTTTTTCTTTCCCTTTCTCTTCTTCAAAGCCAAAACTGACAAAAATAGGAACAATTTAAAATAAAATGTAAAATCTAATACATATAACTGATATCTAGAGCTTATTCATGTTGATTTGGATGCTGAGTTAGTCAGATTTAGGTTTTTCAGTTTGTGGATTAGCTGAGAGTTATTTTGGGCTTGTGGGCTGCCAGGTTCAGGTTATACTGGTCATAGTCAGTAAGGTGCTTTGGGTCAACCTGGTTTGAACTTGAACTTCAAATGATTTCTCAAGTTTATGCAAACATTATTCCCCGTAATTTAAGGTGTATTAACCAGCTCTTTTCTGGATCGTTTAGGATTGGTCCTAACAGGCTTAGTCAGCTCTTTCTTTCTTTTCTTGTTTTTTTTTTTGGTAAATGGTTTGCATGGGTTGTTGGGTCCTAGGATCAGGTCAAGTTTTGCCATCAATAACGGAAATGTATCAAGGACCTGTGCATGGAGATATAAATTAATTGGTATTCTATTTTCTCTTTCTTTATTGTAAAGGTGGGATGGAAAGTGCGAAAAAGAATTCTACAGTGAACAAGTACAGATCATTTATATGGCTATTCATGGCAGTATAAATGAGCTTGCAACCAAGGCTTTTGCATTATATCACGGAACATCTAGTCAAAAAAGTGAGTTCTTATGTTTAAATATATTACAGATAACATGTTGTTATACTACTGTTGTTATTACCTTTTGTATGCATGTGCTTGTAGTGGCTGAGTCTGCTAAGATCTATGATGACTGAGTCAAGGTGGCCGAGAAATAAATCAATACCAACAGTGGAAGAATATATGGGAAATGGTACAGTATCCTTTGCACTTGGACCCGAAGATTACTGAAGAAATAATAAAACATGACGTGTATGATCATTTGTTCAGACTTGTTAGCACTTGTGGTCGTCTCCTAAATGACATCCGTGGTTTTGGGGTATTTCTTTTCGTGTTTTCTTTATACATTTGCTCTGTTATTTTGAATGTGGAACTAATAATTGTTTAATTCCTCTTGAACTGCTTTCAAATACAGAGAGAAGGCAAAGAAGGGAAATTAAATAGTGTCTCTCCGTATTCTGAATTCTGGTAATTCCCTTTCTATAGAAGCAGCAGAAAAAGATGTGAAGAAGTCAATTGAGGACATCAGGATGGAGTTACTGCAACTGGTGCTCAAAGAGGGAACAGCAGTTCCAAAGCCTTGCAAAGAGCTATTCTGGAAAATGTGTAAAATTCTTCACTTGTTCTATATGAACACCGATGGGTTTAGCTCACCTAAAGAACTGATTAGTGCAGTTAATGCAGTCATTAATGAGAGGCGGATCCAGAATTTTCGTCAGGGGGGCAAAAAAATATCGAATCGGGTTTAAATACCTAATTAGGTTTAAATCCATTAATCAATTGGATACTCGATAAAAAACAATGCTTTAACTTATACTTTTCAATACTTTGACTTGTAATTTCTGATGCTCTGACTTATAATTCTAATTATCAATCAAAATTCAACAGATTTATTTCAATTTTAACCCTAAATTTAATCCGAATTACAAATTAAATGTCCAGAGGGGGGCAAAAAATGTTTCAGAGGGAGCAAAGTCGGTCGGAATCGATAAATTTCCACTAAAACTCAAAATCCAGAGGCTGCCCTCCGGAACACTCTAGGTCCGCCCCTATCATTCATGATTCACTTAATGTTTAGGTTGGACTGAAATATACAAAACTGCCCAATAGTTCGCGAATAATACTTTTATGAACCGTTTGTGAATATACAAAACTGCCCATGCTTTTCATTCTGGTTGCGGATGCGCTGCAGCGATTTGTGGCAGCGGCCAGAGTCATTATGCAGCCAGAGGTCGCCATTCCACCACAAGCTATCCAATTCGCGGATGACACGATCATATTCACGGAGGCCCACCCGGAAAACCTCAAGGTATTGTCAACTATTCTACAACGGTTCGAAGACTTGACGGGTCTCACGATTAATCGACTAAAGAGCGGTTATGTACCAATCTCGATAGCACCCACTGGCCTCCCTGCTATCACAAGAATCCTTGGCTGCGGGCCGTCTGATTTACCAATGAAATATCTGGGGCTACCTCTCACTAAGAAGAAACCGGGTCAAACACCTATACCAAGCCGATCATAAAAGCGATCAGTACCCGGTTGGCGGGGTGGAAGGCAAAGCTTCTGTCTTAGGTGGGAGACTAACTCTCGTCACATCAGTCATTTCGGCCATCCCTCTCCACTACATGCAGGCTCTTCGAATTCCGAAAGGTGTGGTGCAACAACTCGATCGGCTTCGAAGGAAATTTCTGTGGAAAGGGAATGAGGAGTGCAAGAGCATAAATTGCCTCGTCAATGGGAACGGGTGTGTGCACTCCGATCGAACGGGGGCATGGGGATCATAAGCCTTGCCACGCAAAATGAGACACTGCTCCTCAAGTGGTTATGGAAACTTGAGTCGGAGCTGCACGGGCACTGGGCAATGACAATTAACCGTTTATACGGTATTCAGACGGTGGCCCAACTATCGATGGTGCAGATTGACTCCTTTTTCATGCGACGTCTCCAAGAACTCATACCTGTCTTCCTCGTATCCACAACACGGGACCCGGATGGTACCTTAAAATGGAAATGGACAGCGAATGGCGCTTTCACCACGGCATCCGTCTATGCCATCATGCAAAACGGGGGCTTGATATGCCCGTTGCATAAGTTCCTATGGAAAATCAAGGCACCGCTCAAGGTTAGAGTATTCATATGGTTGGCAACTCAGAACAAAATACTCACCCAACAGGTACTCGTCGGTAGGGGATGCCACGTACCATATGGTTGCGTGTTATGTGGCAACGATGATCAAGAGACAAGGGACCACATTCTGTTCTTATGCCCATATGCGAAAACTTTCTGGTCATCATTGCTTCGGCACATGAATCCGGTCAGGACCACTGACTCCACGGTGGTTGACTTCTGGCTATCCAATAGGAAACCGGGGAATAAGGACGCATGTGTTCGGTGGGACGTGACGTGGGCGGCTGGTGTGTGGGCTTTGTGGAGAGAGAGGAATAGGCGCACGTTCGCGGGCGAGGCAAAGAGTGCTTCTCGGTTGCAAGATGACGCCCGCATACAAATCCAACAATGGATCGCGGCCGTCTAATACACACCAGGGACTGGCGATCAGCTGCGACTCCCTGGTTTTATATTTATGGGTGTTCTGTATACTTTGTGATTATTAGTTTTTAGTACCTTATTTTTCTGCTTTTTCTTTTTCCGGTTTCGGATTAATGGTGGTGTAAATAACTGTGTACCTTATTTTCTTAATTTAATGAAATAGTCGGTAAGCGGTTCGCTAACTGACCTTCAAAAAAAAATACTTTTATGTACTATTAAGCTTGTATCACTCTTGAAATGTAAGGTCCTCCTGAAGTATTAGCACTGTTGTTGTAATTTTGGATTCCAATTTTTATTTAATGTTGTTGGAAGCTTATAAATTCAGATCAGGTTAGGCACCTGACCCTGTCAGGTTAAATCCGACCGTTCAATGCAACTTAAAGTTGGGCCCCTTATTTTCTAAATAGGCCCAACTCTTTTTACGACTCGGTTGGGACTTCATTCTATCCCCGCATTATCATAGGGATTTGCACTCATAGTTTTTTCTAGAAGGAGAGTTGGAGAATAATTAACTAAAGCACAAACAATGTGTTGTGTGCACCCTTTTGTACTTCTAATCAATTTGAACCACGTTTAATTAAAATTCTAAAATTATCATCATGGATAATTAAGACTTTTTTTTGCATAAGACTTTTTGTTGATCGTGAAGATGCATCAACTCTTGTGTAAACATTTGCTGGAATGTATTTATAGTAAATTTTTTGCAGCTATTTGTGTAAATTTATATTTCATCAAATACTTTTCAATAAGGATCCCTTTGTACTAATTCCCAAAGATATATCAACATTGATGCAAATAATTTTGTCAGAATGTATTTACTGCTCGAAATGCACGTTTGTTTGTTGTCTTTAATCAATTGGGGGGCATTTGAGTCATACAATCAGCAAAACTCAAAAATATTCTCCAAAACTTTATCAAATATTTTCGAACAATTGTCTTATTATCTAAAAAATACATTCACATTATGTAAATCAATCCTGTTGCCATATATTTACAATACATTTTGTGCATCTGTTTGTACTTTTAATCAATTCGGATCATACTTTAGACCCTAAATCATCAAATCTAACAAATAATCCAAAAAAAATTTCAAATAACAAAGCGTTTGTCATAGTTCCCTATTATACCTAGAAAACTTGACCTTTTCTCAAATAACATGGGCAGCCTATTTAATTGAAGTCGATTAGATTTTTCAAGCAAGAAAGGTATCGTGTTATCTAAGATAATCCCAACTTTGTGAGCACGTGTGCAATGAAGGAGAAGCCATGAATTTTTTTAATGAGCTAATAACATATATATATCTTTCAACTCTTATCTGAATTCACACTTGTCCATCAACTCTGTAACAAATCATATATCTCTTCTAAATTTGTCCATTAAATTAACAATTGTTTTTTAAACTAGTTAACATCTAAACTATTTTAGTATATTGGATTAATGTATTATGTATTTTCTTCAGCTCTGCAAACAGTTCATTTTGTCCTTAAAAGTAACAATTATTTCTTACTCAGATTAACATCTTAAATATTCTTAGTTTATTGGATTAACAACTCATACGTCTCAATACATATCATTGATCAAAACTGGGGGCATATTTAATCGAATCTTAACTTAATCCGACGACCGAGACAATCATGATGTCTGCCGAGCTTTATGGTATGATCATTATCTTTTAGTTACAATTTTTCCTTTTAACTATAAATAAGCAAATGGCTTTTATTTTGAGGAGTATTTTGAATATCCAAATTAATCTGATGCAATTTTTGGCAGTCTTTCAATTAAAGGGTTATAACTAAAAGAAAGAAGAACAAGAAACCCATACTAAATAAGTTCAAATAAAATCAGGGGATCTTGCCTCTCCCCTTTGCTATACTAACAAGCTGTTAATTACAAAATTACATTTTGATAATCATAACCTGGTTGCTAAATTACAGAATACTTCTGAAATTTCTCTTTAATATGGTGGAAAAAAAGACAGTTTGCCATGTATCCTCTTGGATTCATGCTGACGCAAGCTTGAAATGGCAGTTATCATAACCTAATCAGACAAAAGGAAAAAAGAGTGAAACTAATCACACTATAACATTATTAAGTTAATTAATAGTTATTTTAAATATATAATTAGAGGCCAAGAATGAGAATACCTTCTAAAAAAACTAAAAAGTACAATAAGAAAACATGAAAACGTGAAAAAAAATAAGATCTTACTTGGATCTTTGGTGACAAGAACAGCTGCTCCACCAAAATCCACACGTGGCACCTGTCTCCTTCAGATTTTGCCAATAGCTATTGAATGCATATGAAGCGTGTGATATTACTGTAATGGGTTGATAACATGGTCCGCTTGATTTGATCGGGCTGCAGTCTCCACCTGACCCGCATGCATAGTCCATTGCCTCCTGTATTATCGGATCAGGAACCGATGGTTTGGCAACACACCAAAGTACCTGTTTTGACATCGGTGGTGGAGGCCCGAATGGAGGTGGGTAAACTACAGGAGGTAAGAAAATTGGGGGTCCCGGTGTAAATATCGGTGGTGCCGGGACAACAATGGGAGGGTTTGTGGTGGATTTCGGAGGGCTTGGAGTAACTTTTGGAGGGGTTAATGGAGGTTGAGTCGTCGGAGATGCAGGAGTTGGAGTTACGGGGGTCGGAGGTTGAGTCGTCGGAGATGCAGGAGTTGGAGTTACGGGGGTCGGAGTTACAGATGGTGGCACGGGTGTAACAGTTGGGTTGGTGCAAAAGGGAGAATTTGTTGCAGAAGAGACAGTGGGGTCCATTACATTGTCATAATTAATATCAGAGTTTAGCATGCTTAATAATCTTGGTTTTGTTGTGGCTGTATTTGAAGAACTTTTCTTGATATGGTTTATGTGTCTTGCATCTGTATCAGTAAGGAATTAATAAGTAACTAGAAGGTGTGAAAGAGTACCAGAATAGTGTTTCCCGCAATTAAAAGCATATGTCAACATATTTTTTCAGAAGTTTGAAAAATAGCGACTTTGTAAAAATGACACTCTTGGTAAGCTTAGTTTTCCATGTTTTATTGTTCAAGAGTATTGAAAATTAGTTATGTTAGGCTAAAAAAATTGAATTAGTCAATCAAATGCACTTCAAAAAATTGAACTAGTCCCTGGTTCTAAATCTGACTGGAAAGCGAGAGCAGCTTGGTTCCGATGCCCATTGGACTCAAATTTAGGTCCGATGGGTTTCGGGACCGTCCGATCTGTTTTAAGATTCATGTGCACGAATTTTAAAGCAGACATAAAAGTTACGGGTGCGAATCTTAAAGCAGATCGGACGGTCATCGAACCCATCGAACTCACTTTGAGTCCGATGGGCATCGGACCCAAATTTACCTCCTGGAAAGCACCTAACCACCATATGCACTAAAAGTCTCTCTATTTGTAAGCAAACTTACCAATTTGAAATAAGAAATGTGGAGAAATCAAGAGAAGTAGCAACAACATATAAAGCACTCGCAAGTAAAACCTCCTTTGTTCCATTTGGCTTAAGAGCCCTACACACCTACTAGCTTCTGATTTCGTGTACAGAGGCGCAACACAATTTTAATGGATACTTGGAGCAAAGGTGAGAGAGAGGAGGGGGCTACCATAGTACATATAGAAAGATTAAAGCAGTGTGTATTGGCCATTCTAAAGCTAAGCAATAAGAGCACAATTTTGGGCGGCACTAAAGGGACATGGAAATGCTTTAATTGATCGTTTAAAACTTCAAATTAGATAAATTTGGTTAAAGCTCCTTTTCTTATCCGATAATTGCAAAAAGGACCGTCAAAGTTGGAAATTTTTTCTTTGTAGAGGAATTGAACAAAAAAAACATACTTGTTACCCCTTAACATTACTTACTCTTAATAAATTAGCGATTTTACATAGAAATCGTAGCTGTAAAATATGAAAAAAGATATGTTTTTATAGAAGTATTTGACCTTTTTTTAAGGTTGATATATGAAAACTCAATTATAAAAGTTCCATGATTGGTAGGTTTTAAATGTAATTTTCGTATGATAGTATGTACAAATTGGACAACACATCATGTTATATATATAGTATATATGCATGTTCATTTATCACACGATTATGTGGGATGAGATTTTACGGATACAAAAATAGATAAATTATTTACAAGAATCCATACTCTTAGTTTTGTACTGGAATGTGCTGCAATAAATGTTCAGTTGTATTATGAAAATAGTTGTGGAAAGTCCTGATTGAGAAAGATATTCATGAGAAAGAGAGACAAGGAAGAAAATTAGGTAACAAGTATTAACAAGAAAATTACTCTATAAACTAATGTTATTATTTGATTAAATAATAAGTAAAATAATTAATCTGAAGACCGCTACAATGAAGAAAATTAGAATTAACATTGAATTTACTAGAATCAGAATTAAATAGATAAAATGAAATTCGTGAAAAAAAATGCATATATTATTGTTCAATTAAATAGAAATTAAGTTCTGAAAAAAAAAAAATTGCCAAAACGAAAAAACTTATGAAGGTGAAACATTAATCACTGATTTAACTATAAAGTATTGTGTTTAATTAATTTTATTTTATTTTGTATTTATTTTTAGTCTTGTCATATTAGAGTAGAGTCCGGCTACTATAACACTAGTGTCATTCCAAACTAAATAACACCACATCTTAAACCATTGGATCTACTTTAATATTCGTGCAAGACACTAGTGTCATTCCAGCGTTATCTTGTACACGAATATTAAAGTAGATCAAATGGTTTAAGATGTGGTGTTATTTAGTTTGAAATGACACTAGTGTTATAGTAGCCGGACTCATTAGAGTATGTTTAATTATAAAACATAAGCTTAATTTTTTTATCAATTTACTTAATGACACTTTCTACAGTTGTGGTAAAAAAATTCTTTGGTCCAACCTAATTTTTTTTTTTAACCTTTTGACTTACAATTCAGTTTCTCATGAAAAATAAATTCAATACATAGATGGTAAACGTTGATGTCCAAACATCATTTGAAAGAAGTTGCCCGAACATCATTTTGGAGAACACGCCCTAGTAGTGATATATACTGTTTATGATTAAATAATTTAAGAAACTTTGTTGCGAATGTTTCACAAAAATTAGGGGTTATTTTGCAAGACATAGATGATGTAGTACCCGTCTGCAAATTTCCTACAAATTATTGTTTTTTTTTTTTTACTTTTTCCATAACAATTGCATCTTCAAGAGGTAGTCTGATAGACAAAAAGTAAAGGTTTAAATAGCGTTTATTGTGTCATAGCGGAACGGTTGAAAAAACGGCGCCATATGGCCATAGCGTTATAGTTTTTTTGATCCGAAAACACTATAGCGCGCTATTTAGAACATTGACAAAAAGTAATGTTTGGGTCAGTTGAATAGTTTAATATTGGAAATGTCTGGGTAAGATGGGTTGTCGATGGATATTGTTTACGGCAAAAAAAAGTATCTATGTGTAACAAAGCTGTCTTTTATTTATTTTTTCTGGAAAAAGAAAGATCAAAATGTCCTGTATCTAAGGTAGATAGAGTACCCAGCTGGATTGTCTGTGCATATATGATTTAAAATCTACTATGTATATTTCTGCATATCCTGCAATTTTCAAACCTTATACAATTAGGAGTGTCAACCGGTACGGTAAGGATCGGGTGGAAACATTTTCATACGCGTATCCATTACAAATTGTTATTACCCGTATCATACTCTTATCCGCTACAAATTATTTTACTCGTATCATACCCTTACTCGTTATGATTGTCGGATAACGAAACAGTAACAGATAAATAACGGGTAATACTAATATAATAATTATTTTTATTGTTTATTAAATAAAACATTAAAATAAATACAGTTATTTCACACATATATAGTACTTTGTCGGAAAAAAAAATTCTCATCATACTAAGCGCAAGTAAACCAATTAAAGCACTCTTTTATATGCTTATTAATATATATATATATATATTATAATTATCCGATCGGGTAACGGGTACGAAATAGGCTTTACCCATACCCTTACTCGTTTAAATGACGAAAAAGATCTTTACCCGTATCCATACCCGATAAATTTACAAGAAAAAATCTTACCCTAGACGGATACGGTACAGGTCGGATAAACGGATAAAGGGTGCCATTGACACCCCTATGTACAATGCGTTCATTATATATTAATATTTATCTGAAAAAAATATTGTCAGAGTTAGTTGATTACCTCCCAAAGGAGGGAACAAAAACAAACAGCGATGTTTTTTAGTTCTTTTTTTCTTTCTTTGGAGATTGAGCATCAATGCTTGCTTGAGGGAAGAGAAATTGTAAAGGTCTACAGATTTGCACTTGCAGACCCTCACAAGAGTCTTGCTGAAGGAAAGCACCCTTATGAGCTATGACCTAGCTTTTCTGAGGTTCACTGTGTATCTCTGTGTGGCGAGTCACTTGATGAAAGGTCCGCCATCCAGCAAGCTCAGATCCGATCATCCGGTGATCATGTATCATGTATGAAGATAAATTCAACAGACTTACACGAATTATTGCAGAATAAGCGCTACAGAAGATTTGGAATCACCAATGACCTAGTACAGTTGCACCTATTATTTTCTCCGTTTCAACTGAACTCATGTTTAACTAACCAATTAAGGGAATAATAAGATTCGCAAGGTCATCATATCTACTTTAGTTAGGTGTTTTATATTCTAACTTTTTTTAGCATGTGTTCGAAAATAAATAAATTGAAAACAGTGAATATATTATTTTATTTTATTTTTACTACTGTTCGGTAAGAGTAAGATATATTCAATTTCATTTTTTTTTTTATAAATATCTTATTTTTATCTGAATGAAATAAAGAGCGGTCTAGTTGCAAGATTGAGAGGATCTGGTAGCAAATGTTTCCCTCTATTCTATCTTTTATATTTCATATATAATTTATGTCATTCCCCTCTTTCACTCAATTATTCCAACTCAGCATAACACATAAAAGGTGGATAAAGAGAGAGATTAAAAAAAAAAGCGATCCCCAGCATTTGGGGCCGCAGAATCATTCTACGCCCGTGTTAGATTTCGAATTTCCCAAAAACGATAATTATTTTGGTTTATTTTATTTTAAACAATGGTAGTTTTAAAAATTTCGGTCTTATTACCTACCTATTAACTGGATACAACATTTTAAAAGTCTAAAAAACTTAAATGTAAATGCTTAATTCCTCAAGTAACCAAAGTCAATTAGGACTCTAATTGATTTTAGTTACTTGAGGAATTAAGCATTTACATTTAAGTTTTTTAATCTTTTCAATTCATTTTGTATGAAATTAAGAGGTACAAAAATGCTACTTCGGTACATTTATTTTTCAACCTTTTTGAATCTCTTGTTCTCATAAAAAAAACAAACTGAAGAGATAACAAATTCGAGTATGCATATTGAGAGTCGTAACAAAATAGTGACCAAATATAAATACACCGTTTTGTGAAATATTTTTCCAAATTTTATTAGGAAGTGATTATGAAATTTTAAGAAATATATTTTGTTTGGGATGCTTTCATGCAAATGATGTCTCGAAATTATTAAAAAGTCAACACTGCGTTACTTCCATAAATTCGCCTCAATTTGTGATGTAATATATCAATTAGCATCAAAGTGCTAACTTTAGTATTGTTATTGATATTGCAGCACTTTGTGTTAATTTCTTTTATTTTCACGCACGTAGATTAATTTTGAAATTTTAATTAAACATACATTTAGTTATTTAATTAACTTGAGTTGTTTTATACTAATAAATTTAAAATAAGTAGTATAGCATGGAAGAGTCAAGAGATGCATGCAATGCATGTTAAAAGAAGTTACACATGAGAGAGAGAAGTTTTACGTGATCAATCATTCATATGTTATTTGATCAATGATTTAAATATTTTGTTAAAAATGTGAATCAAACATACTATTTTGTTCTAAAGTATTTCAAAAATTTGTTTGAGTGAAAACGTACTTGTAGTAATTATATTGCAGATTTTATATATTGTTCATAATTTTGAAACAAGATATCAGAGAAAATTAAATATTAAAGAAAAAAAAAGTATGTGAGTTGCTACAAACTTTATGCTATTAAAACAACAACTATTAATTTCATTTAATAATATATGCCTTGATATCATTCAGGTACCACTTATGCAGGTATTTGAAACTGTTGAGTTCGCAAACATAATTTCATATTATATTCCAAATAATATTTGAGAGTTCGACTCGAATATCTTTTCATATAATTTCAAATTATATGATTTGGTGTGATATAAATCTCAATCAAATATATTTATTTTTAAGTTTCAAACCAAATAATTGTTGTCTTAATATAAAATTTGTGTAGATCGTGTCTCAGTTGTGAAATAAAACAAATGGAAATATAGTTAGTAATGACTCAAAGGGAGTGAAATATATATAGTCCGTCCACATCACTGAAAGAGGGAGTAAAATTATCACGTTGGAGCCACGTCTGCATTTGCAATTCTATTTGCAAGCCTATGGAGATGCTCTAAGGGGCGACAAAGTGATAAAATGACGGCGGTGAACCCTGGGAAAACCGAGCTGCATGAACACTGATGGAAGTCAAGCACGGCAGAGGAGAAAGGGGGTAAATAATTCAATAAAAAAAAAGAGAAACTGTGCCAACAATTAATTTTCCTGGGAGGCAATCTACGTTGTCCCAAATTAGAAAATAAGTTTGGTAATTACTTAAACTTAAGCAATTCATACCAGTGGAAAAAACCCAAGCTATCAAAGGTGGAGAGGGGCCATCGCAGTGAAGGTCGTAGCCACTACGGAGAATAGCCTGGAGGAATTGAGCTAAACCAAGAAGGGATCATGTTAGCGACAGGTAGTAATTAAGAGGAAGACAATGGATGAGCCCAAGGAAGGAATACCGACCAAAAGAGAGGAGGAGAAGACGTGAAGCGCGGGAGGAGCGACACGTAGTTGGAGGGCGACAACATGGAGATTATGGAATGAATGTAAACGGGAGGTGGGATCATTCGGAGGGTCGCGAGCGGTGGGGAGCGATATGGGCGTTTTTTTTGCAAAAATCGTGGGACACACAGCGGCTTTAATCGGTGCTGTGAAGGTGATGCAACGAAGCGTCACCCTAAACGGATCTGACCCGTCAAAACAACATCAGAAGGAGAGAAGATGTACTGGCATTGTTCATCGCTGACGTGACAGGCCATCCAAAATTAAGGATTTATAATATGCCATTCATTTCCTTGACTTTCTATTTTTGACTATTTTTTCTCTAATAAGATATTTATATTCAATAATAATAAAGTAATATAATTAGATTATTACTATACTATAATATTATCTTTTGTTGTTAGTACCGCTGTTATTGTTACTATTGATATATATTATTCGTCATCTTGTCATCGTCGTAATATGTTGCCATTACTGGAACAACAACAAAATAATAATAATAATAATATTAATAATTGATTTGTATTAAGATGTTATGAAAAGTAAAAAGGTCCAGATACTTTGCGTTCAAAGAGAAAAATTGTGTACTAAATTTTTTGTTTTCTTTAGATATTTTACTATTGTTTCAATTGGAATGTTTTTTTAGACGTATAATTCTTCCATTGAGAACAAACACTTGGAATACACACTTTTCTAAACTTAAATAGATATTTAATCATTTATATAAAATTGTCAAACATTTCCACCTTTCAGAAGTGGACACTTTCTTTTTTCTCTTTTGAAAAGTTAGACCAAAACATTGTCTTTAGAGAACGAGAGGACGTTTGAAATAACTATTACATATTTACAATCCTAAATATTGTGTTATCAAACAAAAATACTGACAACTGAAAATATTAGACAATTTTTGACAGGCCATTTTGTATGTAATGCACTGAAACGTTATTATGTTTGACCAAGTGCAAAACGACAATTTGTGATGATAGAATAGCATTATATTCTTCTAAGTGTTGTAAAAAATGTCCGTTTAGGTTGATTAATCGGCTGATTAGTTGTTGGTAGTGATCAAACTGTCACGGATTTTCCTGACTAATTAGCTAATTATTTATGATTATGATCTATTATTTATGATTATTTCCGATTAATCGCTTAGCACTATCATGTCTGTCCGACAACCGCATACCGTTATTTACAACATTGATATTCTTGACTTCAGTCTCCCTAAAAGAATAAATTGATGTAGCTAAGCTACCACTTAATTAAACGTTAAGAAAAACTTGTGATTTAAATTGTTTAAGCACATGCTATTAGGGACTTTTAGAAAAATTAATACACTAAGTATCGTTTTAGTTTTTAAACATTTTTTAACTTACTTTGAAAACGTATTATAAAGTCCAGTACCCTACTGTAAGAAAATGAAATGGAAAATCTCAATTTCTATTCATTCCAATTTCCACATGTATCAGCCGGATTGACCGGAATTTTTGCTCAGTTGATTTATTTTTCTTATAAAAATATATGGCGAAGAGAGATTCAAATAATGTCTCCTTTTTCGTGCTTTCATGATTTCATCACGCTCTCATTGAAAAAAAAAAAAATTATGCAAGTTAAAGCTGAAAATTCAAGTAACATGTTCATAAATGTGATATTATATATAGAGAGGTGTGCAAATGTGGCCCTTCATAATGCATATCTGCTCATCTCTCTCTCCATATATATATCATTACGTGCATATATAAAATTATAAGTTCCAACTTTGTTTTGATGTAAATGAAAAGATATAAAAATGTGCCGATGTGGATTGCTTTTTACACGCTCTTAAATCTCTCAAAATAAAACCAGTATATACCACAAGTCATAAAAGTGATATCTAACGCTTTATTGTTCCTCAATTTCAGATCTTAATTTATCAAACTTTTAAGAAATGGAGAGCATGATGAGGAACCATTAATTTAAGACCCGTTATGGTATTATTAATACTTCCATTTTATTTTAGAGATACTAGACTTTATCATTCCCAAATTGACAAGAAAATATATTTGATATCGGCCTGAAAAAGAAAAAAAACAAGCAATGACAAAAACCACAAAAAGCGAAGAATAGACGTAGCTGTGCCATCCCTCGGTTACAATTAATTATTAACTCTATTTAATCATGTAGAATGCTGCTATCCTACAGGGAGTGCCGCACAAATTCGCCTTACTGATACATTAACTTCTTCAAAGAACCAAAATCTCTCCATAAGATATACAAGCTAGCCTCATTCAATTTGTTAGGTTTTATAAGAAGATGCCAAAAAGTTTAATTGTAATTTTTAACTTTATAATTATATAGAGTATAAATGACTAATTTATAACAACATGATCTCTAAAAAGATAAACCTATAGTGAATTACGTAGGATTTTGTTTTATTATCTCACATTTATGTTGAATTAATTAGAGAAAAATGTTATTGTTGCTCTACTTTATGTTTTAGTGCAGGAAACATGTTTTGGGGCTATTCTACATCATTTGGAGCAAGAATCGGTCAATCGGATAAGCACAGCTCATCGACTAAGGCTCTGTTACGGTCCGTATTGGCTAATATGGACCAGAGCCCCAATACGTACCAGAGATGGAGCGATACACATTAAGTCCCTCAGCGATATAGTTCCAATATGGACCGTATCAGCCAATACGGTCTGTATCCGAGGCCCCCTTTGGTGAATAACTGCTCCAGCTGTATCCAGATCAGATTTCTTGGACTCCACTCATCTCCAAGCGCCCCCTCACTCCTATATAAGCTCTCTGGACTGAAGAGGAAGAGATCTTTGTATCATTTGGTGTTTTATTTTATTAAGTGAGAAGAGATGAGTGTGTTGAGGCTAGTTAGGAAGCGCTACTTGTTTGTCTTATTTGAGTCTCTTGTAAACATGTTGTTCCGCAGATAAGTTTAGACTCTTAGGGCTAGGCAGTAAACCTTGTTACTCATGATGCTTTGATATATATACCTTTATGTTTGTGTAACCTTTTGTTGATTTAAATGATTTTGTATTTTATGTTCTTCTTATTTGGTTTCGATGATCTAATTTAATCCGTCATGGTAAGTGACAGTGCCTTGATGGTAAGTAGAATTACGATGGACAAGTCAAGGACAAGAGAAAATATTAGACTAGTGTGAAGAAAATCATAGAAAGGAAACCACTAGTTGGAACAACAAAACGCAATACGGAAGTTCCAGTATTTGCGCATCAGTAGATGAAACATCGCAGTGTCTTTATAGTAACCTCCGTAAGAGATCTGACATTTGCGTAAGAAACTCGTTGTTTGACCCTAAAATGTCGGGATTTAGTTATTTGGACAAAGATGTCATTTAACTACAGAGATTGGTCAATTAAAGGGTCAAACATACTTTAATTTGACACAATACCACAAAATTAGGAGGTGAAATTGATCAAACAAAATGCATGAATTAATTCTACTTAAATATTAATGAATTTTGATATATGGCACATCTCCTAACTCAAAATGGTTGGAAATATATTAAAATTACAAAACAAAGGGTTCTGATTAGTGCCACGTGGCCTAGGTACCTATAACATTTAACCTGAGTGCTTTGGGTACAAATTGGGTATGCAAACAAGCTCAGATGGTTTAGGGCCCACATGTCGGCCTCTCAGGGCTATTTTCGCTGATAAGCCGAGATAGCTGAACATGGCTCACCAAATTTGAACTCATAGACCATATTGTCAATGGCTCGGTATACCATAAGCCGGATCTGTCCAAAATCGGAGGCTTAAGTTAAATTTAGCGCTGCAGCGCTCTGACCCTTTCATGCTTCATGAACCTGGTGCATCAACGTAACGCTATATGCACCACACGGTCAGCGTTTTGGCTTGCAATAGACCGAGACCAGACAAGAGCGAAATGTTGCTGAGTTTAAGCATAGCGCCTCTGACCCCTTCAGGTCGGGTGCGCTAGGCGATCTATGGACCACAACTAAACCCAATACGGCTCATATTATGCCGAGTGCAATCAAGAGAAACAAAAGAATTAGAACGGAGAGACTGATGGGCAGACCCCACATCTCTGACTTCTTCTTCCTCATCTATCTCGCGTTTTGGACTGAAATCAAAACCCGAAATCCAAAGGAACGAGTGAAGCTTAGTATGAAGCTCTTACCCAAAGATGATAATGGCCTTTACCTTTCTCTTTTCGTTCAAACCCCTTTTAATATCTCTTTCTCACAAGCTCCAATTAAGGCCGAGAAAGAAAAAAGGAAGAAAATGGAGAACTCGAACTCTCAGCAAAATTGAACTTTTTTTTGAATTCTATAAACCTGATCACATAACTCTATAAACATTTTCTTTGAATACTGTAAAATGGTAAAAAAAAAAATTCAAAATTTAATTATTTTAGTTTTTTTTAATTCTAAATCTAGATGTTTCTTTCAATTATTTTGAATTTTATAAACCTTATCCCATAACACTATAAACCGTTTATTTGAATAATGTAAACAGGTAAAAAATTTCAATTTTTTTGCAATTTGTTTTTTCAATATGTATCTAGATACTACTTCCAACTGTTTTGAATTATGTAAACCTTATCACATAATCCTGTAAACCAATTATTTGAATATTGTAAACCGATAATTTTTTTCAATTTTTTTTTCAATTTGTTTTTTCAAATCTGTATCTAGATACTATTTTCAATTGTTTTGAATTCTGTAAGCCTTATCACATAACTTTGTAAACTGGAGCTTTGAATTTTGTAAACCTAAATTGTAACTTTTTTTATGTGTTTGCATCCAAAAACTACAATTTTATGTTTTGATTTATGTAAACTTTAATGTAAAACTCTATAAGGTGGTACTGTAAATTCTGTAAACATAACAACTAATCTCATAACACACCTACGAATCATTTTTTGCATTCACAAAATACACAAATTCAGAGTTTATAACCAAACCACCTGAAATTAGAAATCTAAGAGCTATAATCTTACTTGACATGTCTAACTTATGTTACATATTACACCATATCTATCATGCCAAATAGAGCACTCATATATTTTAATGTTATCACTTGTCCTTTGCCTTTAATTTTTGTCCATGCTACTCAGTGGAGTACAAATTTTTTTATAGCAGTAGTTTTTTTTTCTAGCAGTAGACATAGGACCAGTAAAAATTGACAAATATTACACTTTGTATATTATCTAACAGTATATCACAATCCAGACATTAGCAAAAGATTTCAAAAGCTATCAACAAAACAATAAAAAATGCCCTCTTATTCAATTCTTGCAAGAGGTGCTTCTACCTTCGAAATATATGATAAACCCTCAACTTCCCTTTCAACTTAAACATATGGCACATGAAGATTTGGTAAACATAGAAATGCAATTTGTCCCAGCAATGGGCTTATGCATTTTAGCCCTCACAAAATAGAAATTAGTAATTTGGTTCCTAAAACCTCACATATCTTTTCAAAAAAAAACCACACATTTGACACCTCATTCATTTTGTTCATATATTACTCAAAAGACCCCACTTTTACAATATTTTCTGGAAAAGTACCGAATGATTAGAAAAAAAAATCAGGTAACTTCCCGCAAAACTCGCAGAAGTATTTGGCATGTTGAGAGACTTCCATTTTCTTAATTTGCTTCCTCAAACTTGCACCATACCTGGTGTCTTTTTTTGGTAAAACAAAAAATAAAATTCAATAAATAAAGTTAGAGAAATAAACAGTACAGGGAAAAGGCATGACAGTAAATGTTCTTCTCAATTCCAGCCTTCTTGGTGCGTTTTGTCTAGAATAGAAACATTGTATGTAAAAACAGATAAAATGTTGTACATAAAAACAATAGACATGTTAGAAATTGTACATAAAATGTTGTAGAGAAGTACCATACTGGTAGGTACTAAATTTCATCTCAATACCACAAATGTGTAAAGAAATATGACTAAACAACTCTTCTAGATAGTCATCTGATTGACAAATAAGCATCAATTGAACCCAATTTGAATATCCTGGACCAAAGTACCAATTATGCCCCAAATTCAAATGTTAAAGAAAAGAGCAGCACCTCTTTGACGGAGCACATCAGTGCGCAGGCCGAGCAGCGAGTGAAACCAAGTGGATCTAGCATGAGGGAACTCAAACAGAATGTGATCAATTGTCTCCACCTGAACATCGCAAAGACGGAAGACATTGGATACTGACTGAATCCAATGGTGCAGAAATTGACTAATTGCACAGTCTGGTGCAAAATTTTCCAAATAAAAAATTGAACTCTAGGAGTGACATTCTTTTGTTGCCAAAGTGTGTGTGTGTGTGTGTGCTTGAGTGCCTCATTTACGTCTTGCTCGTGCAGGAAAATGGTACTGGCAATCAATCGAAGTGTAGGATTGCTTCCTATTACAGAATCACCCAAGAGATCCTTGAGACTTGAAATTACTGATTCCTTTAATGTTCATACAATAAAGAGGCATAGTTATAAGTTGGCAGGTGCAGCTAACTTGATGGTACTGTAATACATACCACCAAATTTGGCCAAAACTTAGTACAAGGACCTACATCTAAAAAAATTTAGAAAAAAAAGAAAGGAATAAAGAAAGCGAACTAATTTGTTGTTCCAGACTGAAGAATGGGCTTTTATATTTTCTGAACAAGTTTTTATTCAATAATACAAAGATACAACAATGACTCAATAGCAGATACAACTGATAAATGCAAGTGCCTCATCACCTATCCTTGAAAGATTTCTTCAATTTATTCCTGTATGAAAAAAGCTTGTAAGGAAAAGTAATGTAGCTCCTATCCTAGTAAATGCAAAATCACCTAAAACGACCTTAATCCATAATTTTTTTTTTTTGTTATTTTCCACAGTTAAATTGAATTCTTTCAAATATTTTGCTTAGTTCCTTCTCTTTTCCAGTATGTACCTACTTACTCACCTCCTCCTATCTACCTACTTACTGCTTAATGTTCCAGATGTTTGCTTTTGCTTCTACTTTGAGAGAATGTAAAATGGGAATAGAAGAGACACGGTCGGCGAGAGAGGAAGAAAGGAGAGAGAAGGATTTAGTTTTGGTTTAGTTTAGCTGAGACGGAGGTTGTGAAGGAGACGAGGGAATTGGAAGTGGGGACCGGACGGTTAAAATCCGTCAGAAGTTGGATTGAGACGGCGTGGAAATAATCCGGAGATAAATCATAAAACTCCAGAAAGGGGAGTACTCCCTTCATTAAACGAAGGAAGGAACGGGGGAACTCCGTGGGTGTCTGGGCTGTCCACGCTGTTCAGAAGAAGGTAATCAGAGTGGGAAGGGAATGAACGCGCTACTGTTAGGGGGTGTCAATGGTAACTTTTTAGCTGTTTATCTGACTCGTGTCGTATTTGATAAGGTGAGTTTGAATAAGATTTTTTTTTTCGTTAGTTTATTAGATATGGGTTGGGGTAAGAATTTTTTTTCGTTAATTAAATGAGTAAGGATATGAGTAATAACTATTTCGTACCCAATGCCCTATAGAGTAATTATAAAATCTAAAATTATATATATTCAATTCAATTTCCAGCGCACCTAAATTTAATCTTTCATTTCTAAAATGCGTATTTCTATTCCAGCGCATCAAGTTGCTATGATATATTTTTTTCCTCTCTTTGTTTTCAAGTTCAAATTTTGCAGTGAAAAATTGGTGAAAATGTAATTTAAATGGTTATCTTATATAATGAGTAAAATATAATTCGTAAAACATAATGAGTTTTGATGTTTTATTTGTAAAATATAATAAAACTAATTATATATTAGTATTATTCGTTATTCATCCGTTACCGTTTCGTTACCCGTTCGTTAACTGATATATTAACGGGTAAGGGTAGGGTAGAATAAGATTAATTCTTAATGAGTAAGGTTAAGATATGGGTAGTATCAATTTTAATGGGTATGGGTATGAAAATGCCTCCACCCGACCCGTACCGTATCCATTGACACCCCTAGCTACTGTAGCGAGGGTAACGCGCTATACAAACTTTTCAAATTCGTACCTCCTAAATCGGGATATAAGTTTCACTGTAGCAAGAGGAACCGCGCACTGTCTCCTTCCTTTCGTTTCCTTCCCGTTCCTCTCCACATGAGTGTTGTGAAGCACAACCTAACAGAAAACATATAATAGCAAAAACAACCATAATTTTCAGTCATAGTAACTATTGAGCATGTTTTATTTTCTTTTGTTGCCTAACATGTGTCCCAACATGGAAGGTTGTAGAGGCATCGTAGTCTTTATGGAATCTAAAAGAGACTCGAAGCACTAAACACAAATTCTATGGTCCCTAATACTTGTACGTTGTCAAGGGATCGAGGATCTCGTTTCATCTCAGCCTTAATTAGTTCCACTTTATTACATGACAAAAAAAAAACCCGTCAAATTAGTTCTCATGACAAACGTGATACTGTTATAAAATAAAGATGAACAAACAATAAATAAAATAGAGAGAACACAAAATGACAATCTCTTTATTTATATATTTCTCATGTGTACAATACAAGATTACAATGCCTCTATTTATAGGCTACAAATTGTAAATGAAAAGTCATTACAATAATAAATAAGAGATTAAATTTCAAATACTAGTGGGATATAAATTCCCATAGTAGTGGGGTAGTGGGGAAGTAAATGAGGATTAATATTGGAAGTTACAATATGAATGGACCATCAATTATATTCATAACAGATACATCCCTTTTACAATATACGGGTTTTTTTTCCCATTTTCCACTCAAATTTTTTAGTAAGTCCTCTCCATCTTTTTTTTTTTTTTACGTGTTTCAAGCCCGTAGACGGTTACAATTCCTGAAAAACATCATCAAAGTGAATTACAATATTCTATTGAACTGAAAACATTGGGTACGTAAACCACTCATGATCACATCCTACCAGCCGAGATTTTTATTAATATCCAAGTTAATTAGAAATTAATATTTATGCTCAGAATTTATGACTTTCGCCAAAAATGCCCAAACCGGCAATAAAATGGCCAGCTTACTCAAATTTTTTTTTTTAGAGACACTATGAAGAGCAAAATGATAAAATCTAACACTGAAAATTTAAATTTTTTTAAAATTATTTGTTAGATTACTTCTTTTGATTTATAATTAGCATATTTATACTAAAATTATGTTGAATTACACTATATTACAATAAATTATGTTGAATTACACTAAATTATGTTAAATTACAATAACTTCGCTAATTATGCTGAAATACAGTAAATTACGCTAAACTACACAAAATTACGCTAAAGTAGACCGATTTTGTGTCATCTTTCATGAATCATAAAAAATAGTAAAAAAATTTGAAAAATAGTAAAATTAGTATTCTACAAGTTGATTATGAAACTAATTTACTGAGCTACTTAGATTGAATAACATAAATAAAAATCTTAATCGGAAACTTCAACTCAAGTTTTGAGGCTCTTCCCTTAGTTTTTTGGCAATTCTGAATTTTGAAATCCTACGTAGTGGGCACGGACGCATGCATATTTTCGCAAGTTTTCCGAAAAGTGGTTATTTGCTGAAATCGGACAGTCGAGCACCGTTTTATGACCGTTTGAAGTTTCGTCGTCGTTTTTCGCCTTTTCAGTGAAGATATTGTCCCTATTCATATGTAATTCACCGTATTTTAGCATAATGTAATATAATTTAGTGTAATTTAACTTAATATAGTGTAATTCAACATAAATTCAAGTAATTTAGCGTATTTTAGTATAAATATGCTAATTATATATCAAAAGAAATAATCTATCAAATAATTTAAACAAAAAAATTCAAATTTTCAGTGTTACATTTCATTATCTTGCTCTTCATAGTGTCTATAAAAAAAAAATGAGTAAGCCGGCCATAAAATAGCCTGCATGTGAACCCCTTGTTTTCCTTGAATTTTTTCCATATGTCAAACACCTCTCTTGAGGCCATCCAATCAGCATCCACAGGAGGTTGAAGTGAATTCAGATCCTCCTCGATACCGTAATAGGGAATCTTTTACAATTATTGGATCTGAACCGTTCTTTTTAACTTGGCACGAATCTCAAAGTCCAATAATACTGCCCCTGCACTAGCCCAAATCTCAAAGCGGCTGGGAGTTAATCTCAAACCATAAAGTGAAGGGAATCTATTACAATATTGGAGAGCATACTTGTTTCGGTTGAAGTTGGGTGCAAGCCACCGCCAAGTATAGGTTCTGTTCGGAATTCACAGGAGGTTATAGCAAGCTTCTCTGCATGTCTGTCCATTTATCATCACATCCATAAGATAAGACCAAAACCCATTACCGATTGCTCTTTCTGTCTTTTTAGAAAGAGTCGTACTCATAATATTTTGTTTTTATCTCACACAAAGTTCAGTGTCCATAAAAATGACATATTAAGATAAACTTTTCAGTATTTTCATCTTATAACATGCAATCTTATATAAAACAAACTAAAAAAATGATAATTTTTTTATATATGTGTGTCTTTTGTGATAAAGAATAATATGAATGATTTTATTTCAATGTTGATTTTGAAGTTAAGATTTTAATATAAGAAGACATTGGGACAACTTGTTTCACCTAAATTTACTATGCTCAGGACTCCTTATATATATATATATATATATATATATATATAGTACGGCTAACACGTTTCCTCTAGTATATGTTTTCGGTCTCCAGAATTTATTGAATTGGCTTCAAGTGACAAATCCAAATTGTTCAAACCAATCTCCTTAACGAGAGCTTCAAGCGACAAATCCAAACTGTTCAAATCAATCTCATATTTTTTTTTTTAATTTTCGAAGTTATTTACTATCAAGTCAAGTGGTAAAAAAAATGAACAAAATAGTGTATTAAAATGCGCACAAAATCTTTCATATTTTGACCGCTTGACTTTATAGTAAATAAATTTGAAAATTAAAAAAAATTATATAAAAACGAAGCTCTCGTTAAGAAGATTGGTTTGAACGGTTTGGATTTGTCGTTTGAAGCTGATTTGATAGATTTTGGAGGCCGGAAGCATATTGTTGATATACTAGAGGAAGCGTGTTAGCCGTACTATATATATAGAGAGAGAGGTTGGCTAATATCAGAACGTTTGTTCCTAGGCCATGGAACAAACGCTTCGGTTTTTACATTTTCAAAGTCCAAACAGTCGATTCAAACTGTTAAACATTTAATCTATAATAAAATGTGCTTGGAGACCAAATTTTACATTTTTTGGAAAAAATTTATTATATATTAAGCCAATTTTAAAATCACTGTTTTCAATAATCCAAATTTTTTTCACTATTTATTAAAATCATTGATTTTAAAACTAGCTTAATAAATAGTAAACAAATTCCAAAAAATATAAAATTTGGTCTTTAAGCATATTTTAATATAGAGATCACATCTAACGATTTGGATCGACCGTTTGAACTTTGAAAATTAGAAAACCAATTGGTTGCACCATAGCTCCGGAATAAACGTTTTGTATTAGCCAACCTCTCTATATATATAGAGAGAGGTTGGCTAATATCAAAACGTTTGTTCATTTTTGAAAATTTCCTAATGATTTCTCTTCTCTATTCTTTGATGGTGGAAGAAGAAGAAAATACACACAGAGCTGTATTTTTCTAAAGAGAAAAATGTTTTTTCAGTTTCTATGTTTTTCTCGGTTATCTTGTGCCTTGGGGACCAATCCTTATATATATAGTAACTTATCTAGTTATCTACCATCTTGAAAAAAGTATTTTGTGCAACTGCATCAAACACCATACGGCCGGATTGATATCCGTGTGGCCCACACAATCCTCTTAAATAACAGTTCTAAATTGCAAATCTCAGAATCAGTCCATAAATAATTTGATCTTTGCCTAAATTGTTTAACACATTTATGGATCACGTCCTAATAAATATATTGATTGTCTATTACCTTATTTGATCACTTTAATTGACAACCATATATGACAGTAAATAATTCACAATTAGATTACATATATGCTCAATGTTGGCATTAAATCCAATGAGGTTGGCAATAAATCCAACAATTCCGACTTCAAAGTGCTTGAATTTGCTTTGGATGTGCCATGAGAGGAGATGACAAAAAAGGGCGTAGGAGGCAGCGGTGCGGATGCAGTTGAGGTTGCGGCTGCGGTCAGAGAAGTGAAAGTGAAGTGAAAGTGGACCTTGTGGCGGCCGCGACCGGTGGGGTCAAGATCGAGAGGACGAAGATACTGGGAGCGCCCCCTCTCCTTTCAGATACTGGGAGGATACGGATTTGTTTCTCACAGGAGAAAAGGAATTTTCCTTCAAAGTTATTTCGGGAAAATGTACAATTTGCCCTTCTTTTTCAAACCAACAAACAAAATACCCCTCCTCATAAATTATTAACAAAATGCCCTTGTGGCCCTAGTTTCCCCCACCTTTCCCCTCCCTCTCACTTCTCTTTGTTTACTCCTACAACTTTTTATATTTGAAATGGAGGATACATTTAATACTATATTTTTAACATATGATTTTCCTTTAAATTAGTTTTACATAATATAACCACTTCAGTACTGTGTTTGTGTTTAAAGGTTAGAAACTTAAGTTTGCAAAATTAGAATTTTTTTAAACAAATTTGTTGTCATTTTAAGTAAGGAGTAATAGATTTTATAGATGTTTGCAAATTTCAAAATTAGAAAATTATTTGAAAATTTGACTTCAATTAAATTAATTTAAAAATATGTTTGACTGATACAAATATGTGAATCAGTAAGTAAATAATGTGAACCAGCAAGAAAATAAAAAAATGAATCACTGTTTCGAAAGGTTTATTTAGAGTGCACAAGATATGTTAATTGTACAAGATGAAACATGAATGTTGAATCTAACTTTTTGTCATTTCATGTAGATTGTTGATAAAATCACTTTAATATTTTTTTTATTCAGAGTAACGATAATTATGAAGTGTTCAAATATCTTTAATCTTTATGCCTTTATTTTTTTTATTTTTTTATTATTTCCTCTGTTTGAACTAATAATGAGAAGTAGAAATTAGTGGTGCTACAATGGATTATCATATTTTTCAGCTTAATTTAGAAGAATATAATTTGTACTAGCAATTATTGGTAGTACAAAAATGCCCCCAACCAACAAAAATATTGGAAACAGTAACACTTTTTACCAATAACTAACCAGTACTCATCATGATTTTGTATTTTTTTTTTAATAATGATGTCATAGTCACATGTTAATTAATATAAGTTGACCTATGTCTCATATTAGAAAGTTTAAGAAAAGCAAGCCAAGAAAATTAATCCAAACTATAGATCAAGAAATGAGACAAAAATATATGCACTTCTAAGTTCACAAAATTTCCATATAGTATTAAATGCATCCTCCATTTCAAATATAAAGTTGTAGGAGTAAATAAGGAGAAGTGAAAGGGAGGGAAAATGGGGCCTACAAGAACATTTTGTTAATAATTTATGAGGAGAGGTATTTTGTTTGTTGAATTGAAAAAGAATGACAAATTGTACATTTTCCCAGTTATTTTCTTATTATTTTTTTCATTAAATGAATGAGAGAAATTGAAATGGTAAAATTGATATTTAGAAAAAAAAATCAGTTAGCTCTCAAAATCTTAAAAGAAGTCCGTATAGCACTCCCCTTTACTTAACTACATTCTGTTATTATGTTACAAAGTGAGACAGCGATTGAGCTATTGGTAATACACCTGAGGTCTATATATAGGCCCTACATTGTAATTAATTGAGGTTAATAAAATCACAAACAATTCCCTTCAGCTCTTACTGTTTCATTACTCCCCATAAAAAGATATATTTTTTAGTAGAACTAGAGTATTCCTAAATTCAACTTTAAAACTCATTAGATTGACTTCAAATAACAAATATCCGAACTATTAAAACCCGTCTACCTTACGAGTGATGTGTCTACTTACAAAAAAATTTAAATTTTAATGTATAGAGTAAAGTGGTCAAAAAAACGTTCAAAAAATGAATGCATTAAAATTAATTTATGAACCTTCTAATTTTGACCGCTTGACTTTATACCAAATTAATTTGAAAGTCTAAAATTTTTGTATGTAGACACATCACTCATAAGATAAATAGAGTCCGCATTCATTATTTGAAATCAATCCGATGCATTTTAGAGTTAAGTTCACAAAAAAGCTGGTGATTAGGAACACCCTAGTTTTACTCTAATTTTTTTAACTATCAGATATAACTACTTTTAAAAAATTATAAATATCTAGATACAGGTAAATTAATTACAGTAATCAGTAATGAGTCCGGCTAGTATGATATCGGTGTCATATGACACAAACTACAAAATTGATTGGATAGATTTCAAACGACTAATCCAAACCGATTTACTTTAGTAGTGATGCGTTTACATGCAAAACAATTATATTTTCTAGTTATTTTAGTATCAAATCATGCAGTAAAAAATGTTGAAAAATGAATGCATTAAAATTAACTTAAAAACTCACACATTTGACTGCTTTACTTGGTACTAAATAAATTCGAAAAATTATAAATTTTGCTAGTAAACGCACAACTATTGAAATAAATCGGTTTGAACGGTTTGAATTCACTATTTAGATTTTAGAGTTGGTGTTATATAGGCTAAAATGACATTAATATTATATTAGCCCGACTCACCAGTAATCACTCACTAAAATAGAATATACAAATGGAAGCGCTGATGTCAGCAAGGATATATCGAATTCGCCAGTGTTCCAGTACTCTCCTCGGCTATATAATCCTCTGGGGCACTCTCTTCTTCTTTCCATCTCTGCATTAACATTTTATCCATTCCGCTAATCAAACAAAATCTCTCTTAAACCTCCCCCTCCCCTCTTTCTCTTAAAAACTTGAGCGATCTATAATGGCGGCACTGACAAACGGGAATAAGGTAGCACCGGAGCTTCCACGCAAAGCCTTTGGTCTCGCTGCTCATGATACCTCCGGTCTTCTCTCTCCTTTCCCCTTTTCCAGAAGGTTCATCTCTCTCTTGTCAGAAATTTGAGAGGAAAGACAAAACTATTTTGTGGTGCAATATTGCCGCACCATTTTCTAATTTCTCATATCCTTTTATTCAATACTTATAACAAAACATGGAAAGAAAAATCCTAATACATTACTGACTAAAGATAGCAAATGGTTTCTTATTTTCCACTTGCCCTTTTTAAAGCAAGGAAAACCGGAAACAAAATAATAAAAGATATTACCAGAATCTCTAAAATAGGAATACTAATATTAGTAAATATAAAACATAAAATAAAAACAAACAAAACGTTTCACTCTTGGCTCTGTCTGCGTGTCAGATGACACAACAGCTTACTTCTTACATTCTCCCCCTTAAGCTTGTTGTGTCTTCTTGACAGCCTGCACTCCAATTCTTTCTCTTAGCTCCAGAAATTTTAATCTTCCCAATGGCTTGGTTAATATGTCAGCAAGCTGGTTGTTTGTCCCGACATGTTCGACCTCCACTCTCCCTTCTTCTACACACTCTCTTATAAAATGGAAACGAGTGTCAATGTGTTTGCTACGATCATGGTATACAGGGTTCTTGCACAGCGATATTGCAGATTGGTTATCGACTTTAAGTTTTATCTTTTGAGGCATACGACCAGATAAATCAGCACGCAATGACTCTAGCCAGATCCCTTGACATGCTGCTGATGCAGCCGCTATGTACTCTGCTTCACAAGAGGATAGAGCCACTACCTTTTGCTTTTTTGATAACCAACTAACAGGATTGTTTCCCAGAAAATAAATCACACCAGTAGTACTTTTCCTGTCATCCAAGTCCCCGGCCATATCACTATCAGAGAAACCCACAAAATTCTGATCTTCTTCTGGCATCCTTTTGTAACAACAACCCATACCAGTTGTCCCTCTTACATACCTTAGTATGTGTTTCACTGCTGCCATGTGTTCAGTTGTGGGAGATTCCATGAATCGACTTACAATCCCCACAGAATATGCTAGATCGGGTCTGGTGTGTAATAAGTATCGAAGGCTCCCTACAATGCTTCTATATTTGGTCTGATCAACCGAAAGAGAACTACTATTCTTTCTGAGTTTAAGTCGGGCTTCCATTGGTACCTGTGTTGGATTACACTCGTCCATGCCACACTCCTTCAGAATTTTCTGAGCAAAACTCTGCTGACACAAAGTGATCACATTGGACATTTGTTTCACCTCTATGCCAAGATAATATGTCAACAGACCTAAATCACTCATTTTGAACTTCTCCATCATCTCCCCCTTAAACTTCGCAATTTCTAATTCACACGTTCCTGTAATGAGCAAATCGTCTACATAGACTCCCACTAAAATACTTCCTTCCCCTTGCTTTCTTCTATAGACTGCATGCTCTAATTGTCTTCTCTCGAAATTCATGGACCTCAAAGTACTGTCTAACTTGAAGTTCCAGGCCCTTGGAGCCTGTTTCAAACCATAGAGTGCTTTGTGCAGCTTCAACACTTTGTGTTCCTGCCCTTTTATCTCAAAACCTGGTGGCTGTGTGACATAAACCTCTTCTTTTAATTCTCCATTCAAAAATGCAGATTTTACATCCATATGATGCAACAACCACCCTTCTTGCACTGCTAGCACCATGATCATTCGCACCGTCTCCATTCTAGCTACAGGAGCAAACACTTCCTCAAAGTCAATCCCATGCTGTTGGACATACCCCTTTGCTACAAGACGAGCTTTGTACTTTGCAATTCTGCCTTCTGAATCTTTCTTTAATTTAAACACCCATTTGAGTCCTATAACTTTCTTCCCTTTAACAGATTCTACAAGACTCCAGGTTTTGTTTTCTTGAATGGACTCGATTTCTTCTGCCATGGCACAGTTCCAGTTCTTGTCTGTTGCTGCCTCACTGAAATTCATTGGTTCTTCCATCCCAATTAAGCACACATCAGAGTAATTCAACTGAATCGGTTCAGTTTCGCTGTAGATTTCCTCCAGACTTCGTAATTTCACCGGCGTTCCCTGTGAGTCTCCTTGATCCTCATGATTGGTATCTTCTACCGATTCTTGCATGGGTGTATGCGAGTTTGGGATTTGCTGTCTCACACCTTCACTGTCATCTTGGTATTCATCACCTGACTCATTTTGTTCATACTCTATTCTAAAACCAGCATTGGTCTGAGTATTTGAGCTCCCCTTTTCGGTATCCCAGTCCCACACTTTATCTTCCTCAAATATTGCATCCCGTGTCACATGCACTCTCTTAGTAACAGGGTTGTACACTCTGTAAGCTTTGGACCCCTTTTCATAGCCAATAAACACCATCAAGGAACTTCTATTATCAAGTTTTGATAAGTGAGGATTTGTTACCTTCACATGCACCAGACACCCAAAAGTTCGGAAATGATCTACCTTAGGCTTTCTCTTGTGCCATGCTTCATAAGGAGTCATTCCCGTCAGGCTTTTAGTTGTTGCTCGATTCAAAATGTACACGGCGGTGGTCACAGCTTCTCCCCAGAATTCAGCAGGAATACACATGCTCTTCATTATGCTTCGAGCCATGCCCAAAACAGTCTGATTTCTCCTTTCGACCACTCCGTTCTGTTGTGGAGAATATGGTGCAGTCAAAAACCTTTTAATACCCATTGTCTTGCAATACTCAACAAATTCATCTGATGTGAATTCACCTCCTCGGTCAGTTCTGAGTGCCTTTACTTTTGCATTCTTCTCTACCTCAATTGCCTCCTTAACTTCCTTGAATGAGGAGAATGCTTTGTCTTTGGTTTTCATAAGTACAATCCACATGTACCTACTGTAATCGTCTACCAGCAAAAGGAAAAACTTATTACCAGCTGGCGTGGGAGGAGTAATAGGTCCACACAAATCCCCGTGTAGTAGTTCTAATGTTTCTCTTGCTCTGAATTCTGTTTCTTGAGGAAAGGGCAGCCGACGCTGCTTGCCAATTAGACAACCTCTACACACTTCCTCTACGCACTCAATTCTTGGCAGTCCCTCTACCAAATTTTCTTGACACATTTTCTTAAGGGACTGAAAGTTAATGTGCCCATACCTCGCATGCCACTTTCGTGTATCTGCTTCAACACTTGCTCTTAAGCACACAGACTTCACCAAATCAAGTTTCAGAGTATATAGCCTATTCTTGGACCTTTGCACTCGGATAATCAACCTCCCATTTTTATCCAGCACCTTTAGACTACCATTTCCAAGTTGCACTTTGCAGCCCTTTTCTTCAAGCTGCCCCAAACTGATGATATTACTGGTCAGTTTTGGAATGTAATAAACATCACTTAAAGCCCTTCGTTCTCCTGTACACCCTTTAATCATCACAGTGCCGCGCCCTCCTATGGACACTTCTGATCCATCTCCGAGTTTCACAATTCCTCGAATTGTTGTGTCAAGGTTCGTGAGGTGTTCTATGCAGCCCGTCATGTGATTACTTGCTCCCGAGTCCAAATACCACACATTCTCTTCTGTTTTCACCTTTGCCCCTAAGCATAATGCCTTAGATCCTTCAGTAACCGTCTCAATGCTTATAATCTCATTCATGAGAAGTAATGGCTCCTCTTCTTCTTTCTGTTGTTGTCTGCCCTTCAGACTCTCCTCAAAGACTCTCAACCGCCCTACTGCTTCTGCCACCGGCATCACAGTTACATCACCCCACTGTTCAATTGTTCCGATGATTGGTAGGAATTTATCTGGTACAGCACTAAACAACTTCTCAACCACAACATTCTCTTTCACATCCACCCCAAGAGATCTAATCTCTCCTACTACACTGATCAACTCTTGAGAAAACCCCACTATACTAGCGGTGTCTGACATGATCATTCGATCAAACTGTCTTTTCAATACCTGTGCCCTTGCTTTCCTGACACGATCTTCTCCCACGCTCATTTGCTTTATGGTTTCCCATGCCTCTTTTGCTGTCTCCTTCTCAGCAATCGCCATTACCACGGCATCAGGCACCGACTGGGAAATAGCGGCTAGGGCTCCCTGGTCCTTTTCCTTCTCGACAGGTGTCGTGCCCTCCACTGCGTCCCATACACCCAGTGCCCGCAAGATTATCTTCATCTTCACTGCCCACAAACCATAATTTGTGTCATTCAGTATAGGGTACTGAATCGGCACTCCCACTCTTACAGTCGTGCTAGGTGGTGTTTTCTCTCCATTCTCTCCGCTCTTTTCCATGATTCAAAAGCCGAGGCTCTGATACCAAATGTCAGAAATTTGAGAGGAAAGACAAAACTATTTTGTGGTGCAATATTGCCGCACCATTTTCTAATTTCTCATATCCTTTTATTCAATACTTATAACAAAACATGGAAAGAAAAATCCTAATACATTACTGACTAAAGATAGCAAATGGTTTCTTATTTTCCACTTGCCCTTTTTAAAGCAAGGAAAACCGGAAACAAAATAATAAAAGATATTACCAGAATCTCTAAAATAGGAATACTAATATTAGTAAATATAAAACATAAAATAAAAACAAACAAAACGTTTCACTCTTGGCTCTGTCTGCGTGTCAGATGACACAACAGCTTACTTCTTACATCTCTCTCTCTCTCTCTCTCTCTCTCTCTCTAGATTGATACATAGATTTCTGTTAAATCATCGATCTACCTGATAGCTAGTGTTTTTCTTCTTCTGAAACTCTAACTGATAGTCTTTGTTGCAAGAGAAGAGGTGGTAGAGGTTTATAATTCATACAAAAAGGGATTTAAATTTCTATTAACTTAAATCTCGCATCTAGGTTGCCGATTTGACTCGAAATATACGTAAGCTTAACAGATTTGTGCATGTAGATTTGTGCTTTATTCAGTCTCTGTGCTGATGGATGTTTGCTCTCTAAACTCAAAATAAATAAAAGGTGGATAAAAACCTGATCCCTCGCCTAATTTTCAATGAAATTTTCGTGGTTATTCTTTAGTAGTACTTTTCTTTTCAATGAAAGTACTAAGAATTAAAAACAGATTACATAAGAACTCAATGTATCTCATCCTGCTCATGATACCTCCGGTCTTCTCTCTCCTTTCTCCTTTTCCAGAAGGTTCATCTCTCTCTCTCTCTAGATTGATACATAGATTTCTGTTAAATCATCGATCTACCTGATAGCTAGTGTTTTTCTTCTTCTGAAACTCTAACTGATAGTCTTTGTTGCAAGAGAAGAGGTGGTAGAGGTTTATAATTCATACAAAAAGGGATTTTAAATTTCTATTAACTTAAATCTCGCATCTAGGTTGCCGATTTGACTCGAAATATACGTAAGCTTAACAGATTTGTGCATGTAGATTTGTGCTTTATTCAGTCTCTGTGCTGATGGATGTTTGCTCTCTAAACTAAAAATAAATAAAAGGTGGATAAAAACCTCCCTCGCCTTTTCAATGAAATTTTCGTGGTTATTCTTTAGTAGCACTTTCTTTTTTTATAACTTGACTGATACAGTCAAGGATTTATTAGCACAAAATTCTGGTACATTAATAAACATAGCTGCATACAGGAAACAGAATTAAAAACAGATTAGATCAGAACTCAATGTATCTCATCCTACACTGCCCCTGGTAATCCTCTGGTACGAGAATTATCTGAGCACATACCACCACATCTTCTGGCCGTTAACAAAATTTTAACCACAAGCTGCTGTCTTCTACAATTCTACCGGCCAGAACATGTGGTGTTATGTGCTCATCTCGAAAGATTTTACCATTCTATGCTTCCTTAGTAGCACTTTCAAAAGTTATTGTCGAAGATCTTAGAGGTGATTTCACTTTTTACCCATTTCTTTTGTTGCATCTGCTAAGCGTGTCGGTGTAGAGATTTAGTCTGTTGTTTTATTTCTTTCATTTTGTTTTCGTACTTTTTGACACTTCAATTAGATTAAGAAAAGAGTAACAAATTAACAAGAGTTAAAAAAATCTGAACCGATCAATAAGCGGAAATCTGTTCAATTAATTTTATCTTAGTACTTTCCTACTTTTGTTTTCTTTGTAATGGACATCCCTGATTAAAGTCATACTCAGCTGATTTATTTTTTAACCGCATTGGTCAAAACCTGAGTGAAGTACTAGTTTAGTAATTATAATTAACAATGAACATTTTTCTCCTGGATTACCATTAAAATCTTAAAAAAAAGGATGTAAAAGAAAACACAAAAATTGATATATAAGCATGAAAAAATAAGTGCAAATTGTAAATAAAAAATATTTTTTAAATCAACATGTTTGTTTAAAATTTAGCAAATTATTATTGAATAGGAATATCAAGTATAGAATATTTTTAAAAATAGATAAAATTATACATGAAAAAATCACTTTATGCCCCTTTTTGAAAATTAAAAAATATTATTCATTTTTGTACTTGATTAACACATTAGTACCTTCAAACCTATTCTCAAAAATATTTTTAAGAAATGAGGAATAAAGAAAAAAGACGGATTGGTATCGAGGTTGAGCCCAGCAAAACGACAGGAGTTTTCCTGTGGCTTTTCCGGTGCTTCTGTTCATGTAGTTGGTAGTTTGCTTGTAAACAAGGTCAACATACTAACCACACACGTGGATCTGGGAAAAGATGCTACTTAAAATCAAGTTCGGGACAGTTCTGTTACTTCACATCTTGTTTACGTGGTGAATTACTGTTGGTTCTGCATCTGAGTGTGTGGGACGATGGACCCAGATGGTACCTTTCTGCGGTCCCAGTAAAACAGGCGAATACCAGAGCTTTCGCGAACGGTTGCAACTTGAAAAGGCAAATGAAAATAGGGTCGGAATCAAATCCACTGCCCACCGGTGGCAGGACTTTCCTGACTTTAGTAGGTGCAAGATTTATGGAGGTGTTTTGGTGCGCTACTAAGCCATAAATGTCTATTTATTGCCCAAGCCACTTTTTGTTTTTACATTTAAAGCGTCCCACATGTAATCGCAGATGGCATTGCCAGTCGGTTTTTTTTTTTTCTGTCTGTGAGTAGTTATTGTCCAACTACTAACAGAAAGTAATATAAATTCCATTAAAAAATTAAGTAATATATATTTTCTCCTCCCTTTTGAAAAGATTCTATAGGAAGTCCATGCAAATGCTGTAAATAAGTCTTTTAAGCTCATATTTGATTTTGATATAATCTATACAATTACTATGGGATGCAGATCTGTAAAAGCGATAAGAAGGCCCATCTTACTAGTTATTTTTATAAATAACATGATTTATTTCATGGCACTTTCAGTAAATAAATTACAAGGAATCAAATGAACATCGCATTCTCTAGTCTTGATATAAAATGCCTTCAAATGTCGACATCATCCTCTTTCACTGTTCATGTTTTATAGATTATTTCAATAATTTGAAATTTAATAGACTAAATTTATGATGTCAATCTAAACCTTTGGCATTTGTGGTGTCATCCTTGAACTCCATGTGATAACTAACTGAATTATCTAATTTAACAGGAACAATGGAGACAATGACGTGACATTAAAGATATTGTATTGCGGTATCTGCCACTCTGATTTGCACAGCTTAAAGAACGATTGGAAGAACACCATGTACCCCATCGTCCCAGGGTAAATCCAAAAGCCAACACTTTTGAGTATATAAATTATAAATCTCAACAAATAGTTCTTTCAGTTGCTTCTGTTTAACCTCATACAGCTTTCTTTTGACAGGCATGAGATTGTAGGTGAAGTCACTGAAGTCGGCTCCAAGGTCAACAAGTTCAAACTCGGAGACAAAGTGGGGATAGGTTGTTTGGTCAACTCATGTCGCTCTTGCCATGGCTGTACAACAGGCTTTGAAAACTACTGCCCAGTACCGATTTTGACCTACAACTCAGTGAACCCAGAAGACGGTACCGTAACCTATGGTGGCTATTCTGACATGATAGTTGTCAACCAGGACTTTGTGATTCGCATCCCTGAGGGTCTTCCATTAGACAAGGCTGCCCCACTGCTCTGTGCTGGTATTACTGTTTACTCACCAATGAAATATCACGGGCTGAATGCGCCAGGACTGCACTTAGGGGTTGTGGGTCTTGGTGGTTTGGGCCATGTGGCTGTCAAATTTGGGAAGGCATTTGGAATGAAGGTAACGGTTATCAGTTCCAGCCCGAGCAAAGAGAAGGAGGCGATTGAGAGGTTGGGTGCTGATTCATTCTTGGTTAGTAGCAATGCCGAACAAATGAAGGTATGTAATTTTTTTTTCAATTTTAGATTTCGATACATCAATATATAATCCAGTGATGTCAATTCTTGCTTAAAAAAGAAATATCAAATATGTCATTAACCTGAGGTTGATTTCATTTTCTTCCCCCCTCTTGGTCTATTGTAGGCTGCAATCTTCAGTATGGATGGAATAATTAACACTGTCTCTGCTTCACATTCTGTTGTCCCTCTTCTATCACTTCTCAAACCAAATGGAAAGATGATAATGGTTGGTTTACCAGAGAAGCCCTTGGAGGTCCCTGCTTTCTCTTTGATTATGGGTGCGTGGTTCTATTAGTATTTACTTGTTTAATTGATTGCTAATTCCCGCTGTACTCATTTCATTGATTTTCGGAAGCAACAATTTATTTCTTCTTTGCAATTTCATATGTAATTATTTTCAAGTTTTCTATTAGAGCTCAAACCAATTCAGGTGCTAATAAAACTTTGCTGTACAGGAGGGAAGATTCTAGCTGGAAGCTGTATTGGAGGGATAGCGGATACACAAGAGATGATGGATTTTGCAGGCAAGCATAATGTAACAGCCGACATAGAATTGATCTCTGCTGATTATGTGAACAAGGCAATGGAGCGGCTTGCCAAGGCAGATGTCAGATTCCGCTTTGTCATTGATATTGCCAACACTTTGAAGCCTAATATTTGATTTGGTCGGTATCTTGAGCTTCACAAAAAGAGTTGAAATGAGTTGTTGGTTATTATATGATTTGAACAGTTGTGAGTGCATGCAATAAGATATTTGAGTTTCTGTGTTGAGAATCTAGTACAGTTGGCATTGTTTTGACCATCTCGAATTGTTGTTTGAAATGCTTGTAAGTTAGTTCAAGCGAATGATGAAGGTGTTTTACCTCCTTTTGTCCTTCTATTGCGTTTCTATTACAGTAGCGAATTGGAACTGCAATTCCATGCTACATTCGTTGGTTGCAGTCTTGCAAATCCTGTTTTACTGCAAAATAGTGGAATAAGCCGAAAAAATTTACCTCCGTGAGCTTGTTTCCATGAGTTGTGGCATTTTCTTGTTCCCAAAAAATCGAGTGCATGGAAAGAATATAAGAAATAACGGACATATATATGGCTTTAAACTTGAACAACCGCAAATATGTGAACAAACTTAGACGTCCAACATGTCACTTTTGTAATATACAGAAGCACCGACAAGAAATTTTGATTTCAAGTTGAGATATCCTTTCTAATTTTGCAAGAACCCCCCTTTGGTCTAACCATAGAAGGAAAAATCGGTATCGGAATCGGGATCGGCACCGAGTGATCCCGATCCGGATCGGAAAAATCGGTCGGGATCGGCCGAATCGGATTGGAAAATCGGACTTTTTTGGCAAAAACTTGTTTTACACTAAAAAATAAAAAAAATTGATAAAAAAATTTAGAAAAATTATTACAATCAAATAATCTACTAATATAATATAATACAAGCATTACAACTAAATGGATATATAGAAATGAGTTAAAATGGATATATAGAAATGAGTTGAAATGGACATATAGAAATGGATATATAGAAATGAGTTATAATTTTAACCAAGAAAGACTGTGTGGTGTGGTGGAGTTGTGTTTGGCTTCAATGCTGAAGGGTGCGAGTTCGAATCACAGAGACCGCAAAAAAAAAATTTTGAGTTTGGTTAATTAGCGTTTCATCAGTTTCGGTACAATCGGTCTATTTCGGTCAGAAACGGATGAAATTTGACTGAAATGAGACCGGAACGGACGAAATATGACCGGAATGATGCCGGAACGGCCGCAATTTGACGAAATCTTCAATAACCGCGTAAATCGGTCTAAAATCGGATCGGTACCGTCCAATTCCGATCCGAAACGGCCGATTTTGCCTTCTATGGGTCTAACTAATGTCGAAAGATGATGAAAAGGGTAATAGGAGGAAAATAAAAGTTCTTAGTTCAATTCAATAACTACGTATCCTGATTGCTAATTTATCACTGCTAATTGCAACATTAAGCAAACAGATAACTAAAATTTAAGAGATATACCAGTAATCAGTTAATTATATATTAATCCTTTCTCCAGTTTCTCACAGTAATCGGTTAATTATATAGGCTTTACTAGTTTCCAATTACATCCTTCTAACCGTATTATGTTACATCATAATCACTGTTAGATAAGAGTGGTCAATATCCTAACTACCATCCTAACAGCTAGTGGTCAATATCCTAATCACTGTTGGCTTGTCGATCCGGGCAGTTAGGAGATTAATCACTGTTGGCCATATCAAACTTATCTTCAACGTTCAAACATGCATGACTCAGACAGTTTAATTAGGCATATATGTTTCTTATGTTTATTGTACTGACAAATCCTATATTCATAATTCATTTCCAATGGTATAAACTTCTGAAACCGATGAAGGTAAAAGAAAACTTTGACGGGCTTACATGTGCATTAAGAAAAAAAAAAATACCTTAGAATATTAAAAGTACTAATTAAGATATTCTCTTTCAAAATCATAAAATATTTGAATTTTAGTTTTTGAAATTATATATGTATATATAGGCTGATTATTATGCATTTAAATTTTTAGGCTGAAATTGTTATTACTTATTACACATCCATCTCAGGATTTTTTTTTTTAAAAACATAATTAAAAAAATATATTTTTACCAAACCAACATAATTACTTTTTTTTTACAAAAACCATAAGAACCGAATTGCCAATTCGGTCTGCTTGGGTTTTTTTTTGGGACCGAATTGGCAATTCGGTCCTTGTTGATTTCACAAATTTTCCGAAAGACGGCCACAGAAAATCCGAAAAAGACTCCGGACCGAATTCGCAACTCGGTCACAAATTTTTTTTTTTTTTAGTTTGCTTAATAAATAGCATTATTGTAAATTTAGTTAAGAAAACATTTATATTAACAAAGATGTGTAATTCTTACTCGCTAGATTATGCCAAAAAATTTGATAATGAAATAGAGTAAATCAAATTTCATCTAATATCTTCTATGGGAGATTAAAAAAAAAAAAGTGATCCGGCTAAAAAGACATATTTAATTGTCTTTCGGTTTCAAATTCAATTTGACCTACATCCGATATGATATATGATACATAAGTGAGAAATTCAACCAAACCCTAAATAAAAAATAAAAAAAGTTGGGACCGAATTGCCAATTCGGTCTGGACTAAAAAAACTCTGGACTGAATTGGCAATTTAGTCCTTAGGCATTACACAAACGGCAACAAAGTTTCTGCAGGAACTGTGAAATCAACATTGACCGAAACCAAGCTGACCGAATTAGCAATTCGGTTCTTATGATTTTTGTAAAAAAAAAAAAAAAAGTAATCATTTTGGTAAAAATATTTTTTTTAATTATGTTTTTTTTTTTTTAAATCCTCCATATCACGCAGCAACCTTATTACTTGCCTTCACGGAATTGGGGATAACCTACCTTGTTCTTTCTAAAAATAAAAAAGAAAAGTAAACGGTCTTTTTCGGTTGCCTTTTTGGGTAGACAAATCAAAAACAAATTACTACGCCGAGTTCAAAAGGAGAGCAGCTTGGGTCCGATTGGACAAATCAAAAACAAATTACTACGCCGAGTTCAAAAGGAGAGCAGCTTGGGTCCGATGCCAATCGGACCCAAAGTGAGTTCGATGAGCTCTCTGACCGTCCGATATGCTTTAAGATTCACGCCAAACTTTCGCATCTACTTTAACAAAAAGTTTCCGATATCGGACGTTCAAAAGAACTTGATTTTCCGATGGCTCACTTGCCATTCAACAAAAAGTTTTCTTGTTACATCAAGGGACGGGGACCCCACCGACTTAATTAATTATTTCTTCAAAACACACACGTGATCCTCATTCCTCACCAGTGACGTCAAAGTATTGTTTCTCACACCTTAATTTTATTATTTTTAAAAACTATTTATTATGTCATGTCATAAGGAGAGTCTTATATATTTCTAATTGGTTTCAAATTATGCATAAATTAAACTATATCAGAATACACAAACATGGACTCAAGCTAGCTTGGCAGGTCTCCTTGATAAATAATTTTGTAGAAATAACAATGCCTTCTAGTAAGAGATAGATTGGTTTGGAATAAATTTAATTCATTAGAGAAAAAAAAATTAATCTGTATTATATCTGACAACTAATGTCTTAGTTTAACTTGCAAGAACATTTTGATCGGTTTTAATCAACTGTTTGGATCGGCTGTTTGGACTTTAAAAATCACAAAACTGAATTGTTGTGAGATGTTGTAACTTACAAATATAATAAGTAGATCTCTCCTCAACTAATATATGCAATAATAGTATTTTTGAATTCGAAATTCAAATGATGACTGATGAGTTTTATTTTATTGAATATTGAATATAGTTAAAAATCTAAATGAGATCCAACGACCCAATCCATGTACATCCGTACCTGACCTAAAAATCTAAATGAGATCCAACGATCCATCCATGTACATCCGTACCTAACCTAATTGCCTTTCTAAAACAAGGGATCTTTTTTTAAAAAGGTAATTAAAATAATTAATTTTAGAAAAATAACATGATTATATTTTTTTTTTTTACAAAAATCATAAAAACCGAACTGCCAATTCGGTCTGAAAGATTTTTTTTTCTGGACCGAATTGGCAATTCGGTCAAGCCTTTTTTCACAGTTCCCCACCATTTCCTTTTAGCCCAGACCGAATTGCCAATTTGGTCTAGGCTTTTTTTTTTTTACTTTTTTTTTTGGAGACACTATGAATAGCAAGATAATGAAATCTAACACTGAAAATTTAAATTTTTTTGTTTAAATTATTTGATATATTACTTCTTTTGACATATAATTAGCATATTTATACTAAAATACACTAAATTACTTGAAATTATGTTGAATTACACTAAATTACGCTAAATTACAATAACTTTGCTAATTATACTGAAATACGGCAAATTACGCTGAAGTATACTGCTTTTGTGCCATCTTTCATGAATCATAAAAAATAGTAAAAAAATTTGAAAAATAATAAAATTGGTATTCTACAAGTTCATTATGTAACTAATTTACTGAGCTACTTAGATTGAATAATAGAAATGAAAATCTTAATCAGAAACTTCAACTCAAGTTTTGAGGCTCTTCCCTTTTTTTGGGCAATTCTGAATTTTGGAATCCAGCATCGCCAACACGAACGCATGCGTATTTTCGCAAGCTTTCTGAAAAAGTGGTCATTTGCTGAAATCGGACACTCGAGACAGTTTTATGACCGTTTGAAGTTTTGCCGTCGTTTTTCGCCTTTTCAGTGAAGATATCGTCCCTATTCATATGTAATTTAGCGTAATTTATCGTATTTTAGCGTAATGTAATGTAATTTAGTATAATTTAACTTAATATAGTGTAATTGAACATAATTTCAAGTAATTTAGCGTATTTTAGTATAAATATGCTAATTATATATCAAAAGAAGTAATCTATCAAATAATTTAAACAAAAAAATTCAAATTTTCAGTGTTAGATTTCATTATCTTGCTCTTCATAGTGTCTCTAAAAAAATATATATATGTAGACCGAGTTGGCAACTCGGTCTAGGCAAAAAAAAAAAAAGTGGACCGAACTGCCAACTCGGTCTGGCCTGTTTTTTGATTTTTGTGGCGTTCTTTCTGCAATCCGGTGAAAAACAGCTAGACCGAATTGCCAATTCGGTCTGGAAAAAAGAAAATCCATCAGACCGAATTGGCAATTCGGTTCTTATGATTTTTGTAAAAAAAAGGTAATCATGTTGTTTTTTTAAAATTAATTATGTTAATTACGTTTTTTTATTAAAATCCTAAAACAAGACCAGATCCTAAAACATTAAATAATACCGTCAAACTACCAACATAAAAAATTAATGAAAAACAAGAAATACAATAGTAATAATACATGAAATTAAAATGAAATAGAAAACAAGAGCAGACTCATAATTTTCACATTGATATTCCAGGACGGTATACAAACCTGTTAAAAATGCGCCAAAGATCACAAAAGAAAAATATGTATATATTTTATGCTCATCTAGTAAGAAAAATAAAATAGTCTAAATTTAAATTGACTGATTATTCGTTTAAAGTTTTTCCTTTTGAAAAATAGCAAGTCGAGTTTTCCCATTGCTTCTAATTGTGAACGATTTCATAAAAATAATATCTTCTCTATTTTTTCTGACAATGTAGACATAAAAAAATAGCTAACATCACTAAACATTTACTGTCCTAAGTCCTAACATGACCGGAAAAGGGGGTAAGAAATTTTTTCTATTCGTAACTTTTTTTGGGTAAGAAATTTTTTCTATTCCTAACTTTTTTTTTATTGTCCTCTTCTGAATGAAAAAAAAAATTCTCCTATCTATTTTTCAAAATGAAGCGCTTTTACCTCAAACAATAATTTAAATTAGAAACACTATTAATAAAAAAAATCTCGAGAGACATATTGAGACCACCAATTTTACTATCACGTGTAGTTTATGCGTTATTTTTGGTGGATATGAAAAAAAAATAGATATAAATTGGAAAATAGGAGGTAGCTTTTTGATATGTATAGACAGTATATAACGTCATCGGTGACGTCAGCAATGCTTCAGTCATCACATCAGAGTAAACCATTAAACCAGCACACTCTCATCCGCTATATAAACCCTAGTGCACCCCTCCCCTTCCCTCCATCTCTGCATTGCCACCGTCAATACATCCAACCCAAAATATCAATCTGTTACTCTTAACTCCTCTCTCTGTTTTTGAAATACTACAATCAATGGCAGCTCCAACAAACGGGAAGAAAATAGCGCCGGAGGAGGAGCACCCCCGTAAGGCCTTTGGCCTGGCTGCTCATGACTCCTCAGGCGTTCTCTCTCCTTTCCCCTTTTCCAGAAGGTTCGTTCGTCCCCATATATCCTCTCTCTCTCTCTCTCTCTCTTTCTCTCCATGCATGTTTCTCTCTGTAGATACACGCCAAGTCCAACTGGTTTAGTTCTACATCAAATTGTTGTCGGATTTGAGCTCTCAGTTTTGTACTTCTTAATTTTAATCAAAGACTCTCCTTGTTGATTTGATAAACATATTGATTTCATCGAAAATATTTTGAACCATCTAAAAAACAAATGTTTTCTTTCTTATTTTTATTTCTTAGCATTGTTGTGGCCTGTGGTCTGGAATTCGTATCCAGAATGTACCCGACCGCATACAATTGTGTTTTTGCGGCTTTAACTGTGCAGTTAACCGTGCTGCTGCTAAAAAATGAGAATCATCATTCATCAACCATGTCCCCACACGCCACACAAGTAGACAACACAGACATAGTTTACGGAAAATCACAGTTGCTTGCATGTAGACAACTATTAGTATTTACTGTTTAGTAGTTTTTTTTTTTTTCTTTTCGGAGAAAAACTAAAGATAGGGGTCAAGAGCGAATCCCAGCGACTCAGACAGTATCTCTTTGTGGGTACCAAAAAAAAAACTCAACAGAATCCACAACCGCTGTTGCTACAAAATGCGATTCCAGCCTCGCGTTTGAAATTTTCATACGAATTTTAAAAGACCTCTCTTAAAAATTCATGTACCGCGTTTTACATGTACATTCAGTTAATACGTAATGGTAAAGTTATACAGGTACGAAATTATGTGCTTTCACCTTTCATGGCAGCTCAATTTTCTCTGAGGATATGGTGCAAAGATTTATAATATTTTATTTTATTTTTCTTTCGAATTACAAACAAGTTAAGTACTTTGGGTGAACGAGAACGAGCACCTTTTAAAGACAATATCAGCCATTTATTACTAATATGAAAAGTCAAGTCTTTAATGGCAAATCTTAGAATAATATAAAGATACTAAATATATCGTGGTGACGTGGTGCATATTTGTACCTACAGCTTGGAAGTTCAATAAATACAGAGTTTATGGAGATGTTGATATTTGGTGCAAAATAATAAATGTGAAGTTACAGTGTGAGGCATCAATTAAGTTTCCTTTCTTCTTTTAATTAATGAAGTAATATATAAATGTGAACTTCATGTCCGCCCTTCTGTCCACCCATTTTAGTTTTCAATTTCAACCACTCACAGAGTTGCCTTTTAATTTCCCCTTTCATTTGTAATTCCTTATTTTGATCTAAAAATTAAAAATAACAAAAGAATAATACAACATATATAGTTAAGAATAGGATCTATCCCCCAAGTATTTCTCCAGATATTGGGGTATTTAATTAGCAATGCCACTTGTTATAATTTCTCTGTCCTTAACTCCAACATTTCTCTAATTTCTGATTTAACAGGAACAATGGAGAAAATGATGTATCAATAAAGATATTATATTGTGGCATCTGTCATTCTGATCTCCACAGCTTGAAAAATGAATGGCATAATACCATCTACCCCATCGTTGCCGGGTAAATAAAATATAATAAATAACGTTAATTTTTAAATATATAACTTATTTCATGACTCGTCCTTTTAACATCATAGAACTTCCTTATTTTTACAGACACGAGATTGTAGGTGAAATCATTGAGGTTGGCTCTAATGTTAAGAATTTCAAAGTTGGGGACAAAGTGGGGGTGGGTTGCCTGGTCGACTCCTGCAACTCTTGCCAAAGCTGCACCACTGGCTTTGAAAACTACTGCCCGGGAATGATTCTTACCTACAATTCTGTGCACCCAGGTGATGGTACCATAACATACGGTGGCTATTCTGACATGGTAGTTGTGAACCAGGACTTTGTGATTCGCATCCCCGAGAGTCTTCCACTGGACAAGGCGGCCCCGCTGCTCTGTGCTGGTATTACCGTTTACTCACCGATGAAGTATCATGGGCTTAACACGCCAGGACAGCACTTGGGAGTTGTGGGTCTCGGTGGTCTGGGTCACGTGGCTGTCAAATTTGGGAAGGCCTTTGGAATGAAGGTGACAGTTATCAGTTCCAGCCTGAGGAAAGAGAAGGAGGCGATTGAGAGGTTGGGTGCCGATGCCTTCTTGGTTAGTAGCAATGCCGAACAAATGAAGGTAATTATTATCTTTTTAATATATGACGCATGTCTGATTTATTTTCCTGTGTAAATGATTGTCGAAAGAATAAAAAGAAAGGAATGTCATTGATTTAATTCATTTTATCATAATCTTTTACTGCAATACATTTAGGCTGCTGTGGCTAGCATGGATGGAATAATTGACACTGTTTCGGCTACACATGCTATCCCGCCTCTACTAGGACTTCTCAAACCGAATGGCAAGATGATATTGGTCGGTGCACCCGAGAAACCCTTGGAGGTCCCCGCCTTCGCTTTAATTTTTGGTAATTATATTTTAGCTTTAATTACTACAAACTTCTTCAATTTTACTGTCAACTTGTCATTTCAATTAGCATGGTATTGAGTATATATGTTGAAGTTGTCTTGATTTAAAATTCCAAAGTTTACTTTTAATTAATTATTCATATTTAATGTTAATAATAAAACATCTGTTGTACACTGGTATTGTTACAGGAGGGAAGACTCTGGCTGGAAGCAATATTGGCGGAATTAAGGATACACAAGAGATGATTGATTTTGCCGGAAAGAATAATATAACAGCTGACATAGAATTGATCAGTGCTGATTATGTGAACAAGGCGATGGAGCGGCTTGCCAAGTCCGATGTCAGATACCGTTTTGTCATCGATATTGCCAAAACCTTGAAGTCAAATGTTTGATTTGGTTGTTCTTGCATTTGAAATGAAATAAGAGTTGTATGTGATGGTCTCGGTTATATTATGGTAGCAAATAGCAATGTTTACATTGTTATATTATGTCGAGTGTGAGTTCGTTTTCTTTTATAATATTCTTGTAGTATGTTGAAATGAGCAGTTATAATAATTATAAATGATTTGAAAAGAGGATGGAAAGAACAAGGAATTGCCCGATGGTTTGACAATATTTTTGACTGGGTTCACTAAAACAAGGACCATTCTGTTTCCCTAGCTATCTGATAGTCTAAATCATCTCTTTTTCGATTATTTAGAAAAATCTTGCCAGTCCTAAGATGATGCTCGCAGCCGATTTTGCACATAAAATGAATAATTAAGAAAATGTTTGCGTGCAGAGAAACGGAAAACCTTTAGGTGTACAGAATACCTTAAGACGGAATTTGTATCCTTAGCATTAACTCAAACTTTGAGTTAATGGAGAATGAATCCAGACCGTTCGATCCATGTTGGCACAAATATTAAAGAAGCCCCGTGCATTCCACCTTGGGCCGGATTGGCCCGGATCCTGATCAGACGGCCGAGATGCATTAACTCAAAGTTTGCAGGGGATACAGATCCCCTCAGACGAAGCTGTGTGTGACCTAATCAAGAATTCAGACTGCTTGCTCAAGTATTAGGTAGCAATTCGTTTAAGTTTGATCCAGAGAGTCTAACATATAAACTGCAGATTTCCACATGATCATTCCATGAATTTTTTGAGAGATCTTAGCCCCAACTGATAAACAGCAGGTTCTACGCCCTTTGAAGAGGGTTCAATTAACCTAAAAACCTCATGATTAACTCTCCTAATATATCGAGATCAAGTATTAAGCAGGGATAGATCAAACATAATTCAAAGTTATACTATCTTACATTATATTAAGTTTGTTAACAATATCTGTTCAGCAACAACACAACTATTGATTGTGAATGGTGATGCTAACCGTTATAGAGAGGCATTTCATACTAGAGACTGAATGTCAAATTGTTTTGTACTATTAACAACTACAAGAAAAGAACTCGTGTTAAGCAAGAGGAGCTCAGAACGTAGACTAAATACTATGACACCATTTCACTAGAGCTCATTAGTTGTATTTAATTTGTTTAGTCTTTTAGACAAAAACACAAACCCAATCGAAGGCAGACGGTTCATATTCTGTTAGTATAAGTGCTTGTGAACAATTTTTTTTTTTTTTTTTTTGAGGAGAAGTGCTTGTGACATTATACCAGGGAATGCACTTTTACGTGCTCGCACACACCGAGCACAGAGAAGAGAGAGGGAGAGAACTTGGCAGCCGCTGCCAAGAATTTCGAAAGATAGCGACAGAGAGTTCAACTGCACAATGTTTCAATTTGAATGGTACTATACATGCTATCCCATAACACAACAAAGAGATTCCAAAATAAAAATTCCTAATTAATTATACCACCCCTCCTACAAAACCAAGAAACTTACCAAAGAAAATATAGAAGTAAATAAAAAGAGTTTATTAATACCTCCCTTTGGAGAAAGGTTTAGGAGGCGACAATGACCTAAGCTGAGGTGCCGAGCTAGGAAACAGCACATTGAGCCTATGCATCAACACATCCCCTTTAGATGGTATTTCATTCAACAAAAATTGTTGTACGATCGGTTTCTTAAACCACTCCAAAACTGCATCCCCAGGCGCTCGCAAAACCACCTTACTAACCTCAAACGGCGACTCAAGAGATTCCAAAACTTGTGCTACGACCATCTTGAGTGTCGGCCCAGTGACCAGCTTAATCCGACGTGGCACAACCCCATAGTACAACATCCTCTTCCTAAACCTATGTAAGGTATGCACCACAGATACCAAAGCAGCGCCTACTGAAAGATTTCGTACATCCAAAGACCATGCAATATGTTGGTCAAAAACTATGGCTTTTGGGAATAACTTGTTTTCATACGCCACTTTCCATACACACCTTGCACGGTTCATCTGTCCCATTAAAACTAAATAATTTAACAGCACATTAACAAAATACCGAGCTGCATTTTCTTCAGATTCATAGTCTATCCCTTGAAAGAATTCTCGAACAAAAGACAAAACTGGTTTTTTCCTCTGTTCAGGCCCTGTGAACAAGTCACACAAAAACTCATGTGCCTTGTGGTTGGTGATGCTAAGTATCTCCATGATGGCACGCTCATTAGCCTCCACCTGGCAACGAACTAGATATGCAAGGATCGAGGTATAAAGAATCAAATCAACCTTCCCTGCAGACCCCACATAGGTTTCAAGTAGGGGCCGGGCTGATTCGTACATACCAGTTTTCATGCAAGATTCAAATAATTGCCTGATAATGAAATTGTTGGTACGGATGCCAGCTGAGTCCATAAATCGAAGCCATTTTAATGCTAGTTCAGCCGACCCCTCTTTAATATAAACCATTAACATATCGCTTGCATTTACTTCTACAGGATAGCCACTTGCTTTCATTTCAAGTAAAATTTTTGCAGCCCGATCAATCAATTTTTTCTTGGCTAAGAGAGTAAGTAAAGAGGTGAAGGTACCTAAACCAGGCCTTGCACCTGCATTGACCATCGACCCATAAGCCCGCAAGGCAGAGTCCTCCTGACCCGCAGCTGAATGCATCTCAATCAAACAAGCATATGTGGCAGGTGTTGGAAAAAATCCAGCCTTCTCCATTTCATTAAACAAAGAGGCAGCAGCATCTAATTTACCTGATCTTGCATTGGCCTCTACCATCATGGTGTAAAGGCTGAAATTGGGTCGAAACCCTACCCGCTTCATATCTTCCCAGATATCCATGCCCGCATCCAACTTCCCAGCTTTGACCAAAGCCTGAATTATAGATGCATTTGTGGCATTAGTTGGTTTATAACCCAAATTTTGCATCTCTCGATAGAGCCCCATTGCTGCATCTAATCTCCCAGCCTTTCCCATGGAGTCGACCAAAGATGAATAAATTCCAAAACAGGGTTTGGTTTTGTTGTCCTCTTTCAATTTCATGTCACTAAATAGTTTCAAAGCTGAGTCAAGCCGGCCTGACTTAGCAAGAGCGGGGATCATCAATTCATAAGTCTCTGAATCGAGAGAACACTGGCTTGTCTGCATTGATTCGTATATCTCAAAAGCCTTGTAATGAAGCCCCTTTGTCAGAAACAGAGTAATCATAGAATTGAAGGTCTGCGTGGTGAATTGTGTAAAGTTGCGATCTTTCAGCTTCTTGAAGCATGCAAAAGAAGGTTCTAGCAAGGAGGCATTTGCAAGCAACTGCACAGCAAGGTTAAAGGAGTGAGAGAAATGAGATAACAGCTCATGATCCTTCTCTCCTAATGAAATCATTTCATCGAACAGGTAAAGGACATGCTCAGAGTGCGTCGACCCCTCCAATCTCTGTAGAACTAAATTGAACAGTGGCTCAGACTTGAGCGGTTCACACCAGCTCTGTCTCCTGGCCCAGTTGAAGAGGGACAAAGAAGGGGTGGGATCAGATGAAGGCAAAGAGGAGATGGACGACAGGAGTACGGACAGAGAAGGAGGAGAGGGGAGGGAGTCCAGGCGTGAGAGGAGGTCGGGGCCCCAGGGATGGCGGAGTGCAAGAGAGGCAAGACGTGCGGCGGCGACGGGGTGGGAGACAGGGAGAGGAACGGAACCGGCGAGGAAGGTGGAGTCTTGGCTGGGGATAACGGGCCGGGCGCCGGGGGAGGTGGAGATAACTGAACCCGATTCGTCTAGGTAGTCTACGGTCTCTGTCCATTGGGGAGGAGGAGTGGTGGCGTAGAATTTAGATAAAACTAGTGTTTCGGTGGTGAAGATGGAGGTGAGGTGGCGCGACCGAAGGAGACGAAGCATGATTGAGTGTTGTTAGTCAAGAATCTGTACAATCAGTACAAGCTTGCACCAAAGAGAAAGAATGCCCACAACTAGTCTTCTAATTCTGCAAGTCCGGGTTCTCCTCAAAACTCTCAAACTATCCTCTGGTACTTTTTCAGAAAGCACGAAGAAAGAAAAGCCCAAAACTAGTCTTCTACTCACGGGCTCCCCAAAATATATATAAACTAAAATTCCAAATTTTCTCTCATCTTTGGACTGACTTGAACAATATCTGAATGAAGCTAATTTCTCTCATCTTTGTGATGGAAATTTTATGTATGAATTTTCACTATCATATAATAAATTCTGAGGTTGAAATATATACTCATAACCGTAAGATTCATGATAGATTCATGCAGATCAATATAATTTGATACATGAGATTGTTAATCGAAAATTTGTTTACCCCAAATAAACTACGGCTAACAACAAGTGCAAAAGGCATTAACAAATTGAATGTCAGGTTTTATAAAAAACAATGCAATTCAACTCCTTTTCTAGCGATGATCGACTTTAATAAGTGCATATGAATAGCAAATCTCTTGTAACGAACGACATCTAATTGACATCAATCTATTATAGCAAAAACAATAATCACAAAATTTCTCAGGTAATCAGAGCAAAAATAGTGCCAAATCAAACTTTGGAAGTTCTTTTTCTCCAATCTGTCTTGAGAACATAGAAACCAATAATCTAGAAAATGCCCCTTGTACAAAAGTACAAAACAGCAACTAAAGAGGATATCTTTATTCTCTTTCTTTTGAAATTTAGAGCAGATTATTCCATTTTGTAAAAAGAACAATATTCATAAAATTATAAACTACTACATAAAATGTTGCAAAAATGTACATCTTGTCAACGCCATGTTTAGAAAAAAACAAATCGCCAGGGGATTCAACCATGTCCTTGTAAGATCGCGTGTAAATTTTGAATAGCTGATTCAGCTTTGCTTTGAAGTGTCTGCAGGATTCCAGGTAGAATCAGAGACAGAATTTCACAAAAAAAAAAGTAGGTAAAATAGAATATATATTCAGGAGTGGTTTGTTCCTTTTCATTTGTAATTTTTGAAACTGTATCTGTGCAGGAATTATCAACTGCAAATAGCCAGCAACAACACACCCCCACCCCCCCCCCCCCCCCCCCCCCCCCCGCCCGGCCCCCAAATTCCAGAAGTTTGCAAATTTTGAAATTAGTGCATATATCTCGAGGCAGACAAAGGGTTGGAAAGTCAGGTAGCAGTCAGGTGCTTAGCATATGGACGTGTGTTATGCTATCAACAAGCACCACAAGTTTCCAACCAAAGTCGAACAAAATAGTGAGAGAACGAGAAAGTACTTTTTAAGAACTGATGCGCAAGAGATGCCACAAAAGAGAAAGCATCACTCTAAGCGCCCTTTCTTTTAGCAACTTTGACTTGAAGGATCAGATGAACCTCTCTTTTGAATATGGATCTCAATTCTCGGTTTGCTTCGATCCCAATTCTCCTACAATGACAATAATAATCTAAAATAATGAGGATGACGAGAACAACAACTATATGATAATAGCGATGATCATAATTACAAAAACAAACTTATGTATCATATAAAAAAAACTAATTTTCTTTTGGTACTACAAAATCTTCAAGAATTAAAATTGCTCTAAAAACAGAAATATCATACATTATTCCTTCAAATCAAATTCTATGAACCTTGGGCAAAGTAATCTCATATTTTAGAAATAGGAGAAGAATGTATCTGCAAGGACATTTTTATTACGGCTTCTGAATTGTCTTTTCATGTTTCCATCTTGGATTCTAATTTTCATATTTTGATAAATTAGAGAGGAAAATTCAGATATACATACATAGAGAGAGAGAGAGAGTATACCCGATTTTAGATCCTTTCTTTCCAACAAGAATTTGGCGCTGGCTTTGTTTTTGTGTTATAAAGTGTTGCTCTATTCTAATAGAGCCATCTCTAAACTCCTTCCATCCCATCAATTTATGGTCAATCACATAAGGTATTTCCTGCAAAAAAAAAAAAAAAAAAAAACCAGTAAACATTCACAACAGGTGAAAAGGATGCAAGAATACAAGTTTACAAAAAAAAAAAAAAAATTAGTACCTGATGAATGTGATCAAGCATCCGTTCGCGAACAACCTCCATAGATATATTTTTCATCACTTCTTCTGTTATAACCTCCGGCTCTTCTTCCCATGGCCTTTTTACTGCCTATAATTATTCCATTGAAAACAAATAGTCGGTTATTATACACCTACAAAGAAATAAAAATCTTACATATAAGTCGTCTTTTCATAAAATGTTTTAAAGTTTCAGTTACAACAAAACTCATACTATCTATAGTTTCCAATTGATGCTGATGATTATAATAAAAAAATCTTACTGTTTACTTGATTTTTATATAAAAAAAAATAAATACAGCCTTGGTACAAGCATGCAACTAACAGTTTACTACAGTTGAATTTAGATGTAGCAATAACTTATGAATAAAATATGCATTCAAGAGGAGAATCATCAAGTATTGCACAAGAAAAGCACCATTTAGCCCAGATACCATGAAGTACCATTTCATACGAACATACCTGGTCCATCAAGTATTGCTCAAGGTCTTTTACACCAGCACCTTTTAGCCCAGATATCATGAAGTACCTACATTCCAAAAAGACCACTTGATATCAAATCTGACTTGCCCACCACAACTATGTGAAACAAACAAAGAAAAATTATATATACGATATAAGCAAATTAACTAAAACAATCAACCACACGCGTGGACACTAATTGAGTACAACATAATTGCGCGGGTGCATGCACACATGGAAAAAGAAATATGTCATATACCGGTCATATCCTGGGAGATCTTCAAATTCTCTTGCAACTTTCAACAAATCTTTCTTATCGGTTACCAAATCAACCTTATTCATGCAAAGTATCCTCTTTTGATCAGGCTGCTCCTCCTTACCTAGTAATTTTATCAACTTTATCACCCTTTTATCTGGGCTATAAAAGCAAAACAAACAAACCAACATATAAGAATTTTCTTTGATGTGTCTTCTTCTTCAAGTAGTTCAATTACTGAATACAATAATTGATAATGAAAAAATAAGGTCTGTCGATCTACCATGCAAAACACCAATATACTCTGCATTATGAATACCATAAATAAGTTGGATAACCCAAAACCAATGACAAACATCTCTACCTCACAATAAAGCAAACAGAACCCTCCTTTTACAGTTTCTTTATCCTTTCCTTTTTTTCTTGTTTTATGTCAACTACTTCCACCCTTACTGTTATCTCCATAAATGAGAAGCAGAAAGGGGAATACCTCTCCAAAAGATTATTAACCATAGGGCCCTGAGCCCTTGAAGTTTTATACATTTGCAAATTTAGACCCTAGAGCTTCAGATTTCACATTTTGGTTCTTAAACTATCCAAATACCTATGCGGTCAACTTCTAGGCAGAAGTTGGATGAAATCATAGTCACTGGCTCAGTGCTAACGTGCCATGTGCCATTTTTTACTAAGATGTTCCAACAAAATAAAATATTATACATCAGTGCTAATGAAGATTTTCATTCATTTTTTTTAAAAATAAAAATTATTACGGGGAATCCAGGGGCACAAATTAGTGCAAGTAAAAACTTGACAGCAAACAAAATGCTAGGTTGGAGTTTTTGACACCAATACTGGAAGTAGGAAATACTTAAGAATACTTCAGCAGTGACGTGTAATTTATACTTCAAAGAAAAGGCATAAGAAAAAAAGAGACCTTACATGGTTAAATGCCTATGCACGTCAAAAATTACAATTAAGATATCATATAGGTTGATTGTATTCCAAGCACTCTCCACTCGAAATCTAACATCAGTTGCCTTAGGGTGTCCATGGGATCCTATCATCAACCCTGGTGTATCAAAGAAACACTGCAAAAGTAAAATACAAAAAATGCGGTAAACAATAAGATGTGTGAAAAAAAAAAATGGAACTTGTACAACATCTACCAGAATATTACAACATATTCCATGCCAGCTTGAACCAGGTGAATTTTCTATTTCCTTTTGTTTCTGTTTTCACCTTCTTTGTTTACAAAGATGCTCCATAGATCAAAACTAAGAGCACCCACCACTTCAGGGTCAATTTCGAATTAGCATTAAATTTAGCTAAAAAAACATAATACTTGGGAAGTTTTGGTCCTGTACCAAGTAATGAAACTTACAATTTGAGTATTCCCTTTGGTAATGACTCCCAAAGTTTCATGTGTGGTTGTATTTGTCTTTCTTGATACAGCTGCCACTTTTGTTCCCACCTAACATAAATGTAAATAAAAAATATGGAGTGTTAGCATTGTAAATTGTAATTAATTACTGCACCAGATAGGTAAAGATATAGGCAAAAAAAATTGTGAACGAAAACTGGCTCCATACATTGAACTCCAAACCAAAGAGAGCCATAAAAGTAATTGTCTAAAGAAACTAAACTTCTGTGCGGAATAAAGTGAATGGCATTAGAATGAATCTGAATGCTGTAATTCTATTAAGAATCAGCATTTTTATTATTCAAAATAGACAAGTATAAATTCGGAAGGTATGAAATACAAATCAGACACGGAGTAGCCACCAAAAATAGAACTATACCATCAAATTAGTCAGACACGATTTCCCAGCATTAGGCGCGCCAATAATTCCTACCGAAAGAGACATTTGGTCTTCTTCTCTTACCACCATATCATCTCCTTCTTCCACGTTGTCAGGCGATTCCAGCGAAGCTTCTAGAAGGGATCTGGCAAGCCTAGTCGTTCTCTCCCTCTCTTTCTCTTCTTGCAATGGTGATTGCATCTTCTTACCGAACAGAGCTTCATCGGCTCTCGCTCTGTAGTGTGAGTCCAGTCTAGGATTTGATTGAGAAGGAGAGGGGGTGGAAGGGAGGGTGTAATCGGAGCTGTCAAACTCGGGATTTGGAGGAGTGTCCGAGTCGGAGGCTGTCTGGCCGGAGAAGAGGCGGAGAGGAAGAGAGACAAATGGTCGGATAGTTGCAGAGGTAGCGGCGGCGGAGGTAAGGCGGAGAGCTCTCATTGTGGACTAGTGGAAGTCTGATAGAGTCGGGGAAGAAGGGTTTTAGGAAGGGTTCTCGATTCAGTGCTTCTTCAAGCACGAAAATACTTTACGTTATTGAACGAAAATTATACGCATCGTTTAACAACTGGTTGTTATTGGTTAGGAACTTCCGCCTTGTTCGAGATCCATAAAACTGGATGACCTCACCTAATACTAATATTTTCACGTAAACTTAGCTTTCTTTCTTCTATTTCTTTTTATTTATTTTATCTTTTCTTTAATTATTTTTTAAATTTTATTGACCAATTTACTCTTTTATTAAAATGGAGATATCCATTAAATTTCTAACAATGATTGAGTAAGAGCATCTATATCCCCACTAATTAGAATTAGTTTCTATACTATTAGAGATAAGGATAGAAGAGAAATAGAGAGAGAAGAGAGACAGAAGCTGTAATGCTTTGTATCATTGATCATATGAATTACAGAGATGGTTGGCGTATATATAGGCACCATAGATGCTGTACAAAATGTAACTAACTAACAGCTTTGACTGTAAGTGAAAGTTTTGACTAAAGTCTATACAAACTGAAATACAATTAATTCTTCTAACATATACGAGTGAGGCTACGGTGCTATGCATAGCACGGATTGGGTCCGTGCTACGGCTTAAAATTTGACTTTTTAAAATTCTAACGGTCGATCCGAACAGTTCAACATGATTATAAAATGAATATGTACATGCAAACCAAATTTAACATTTTTTCGAACTTTTTTTACTATTCTTTTAGATATGCTGTTTTTTTATGGTCCACAATGTTCAGATCAAGTGATTTTCGGAAAAATAGTAAAAAATTCGAAAAAATGTAAAATTTGATTTGCAAGTACATATTCATTTTATAATCATGTTGAACGGTTCGGATCGACCGTTATAATTTTAAAAAGTCAAATTTTGAACCGTAGTACGGACCTGCTATGCATAGCACCGTAGCCTCACTCAACATATACACATAAAGTTAAGTTTACCAACGATTAAAAGGAAAACAAAATATATAAATGCTTAAAATAAGAACTTGAGGCTGACTCATATGTGAATGTATTTGATCGTGAGGGGAAATTCATTCCCGGATATTAAGATGCATCCCTGAGATCAATTACAGAGAACATAACGCAAAAGAACATATAATAGCAAGAATCAAAGTAAATTATCAATTAATCAAAAAAAAAAAAAACATATACAATGGCGAAGAGCCAGTTCAAGGAATTGCAAAATTCAACGACGGGGGGCTTTTATTTGAAATCTATCCGTGACCATTGGTAATGGACTAATGGTGCTTCACTTCAATGAATAATGGGACCCACGAAGTCAAAATTGGAGAGGGTGTGAATGTGATACTGATAGAAGAAAACGGAGAGCAAGCTAGGGACGCTAAAGAATCCAAAAGAGACATCTCAGTCTATTTGATCTGGCTTGAATATGACAATTTTGTTAACCAAGATTACTGATTCTTATTTTGTGAGTTTCGCTTATGAATATAGAATGGATATATGGAGAGAATCCAGAGAATTAATTAGCAATTTTATGGTTCCTCCCTGCCCAGACAGCGGAACGATGTGCTCTTCCTCTTCGTCTCCTTCTTCGCTTAACATGTGAGAATAATTCAGCGGTCGTCGTATTTTTTTTTGTAAATTTTATGAAATTCGGTATTGTATTGAGTATTTTTTTTTTTGAATAGTTGTTATAAATTGTCATATTTCTTTTTACATTCTGTTACAGACTTACGGGTATATATAACTATGAGTTTTATTGTACTTTTGGTACTAACGTAACTTTCTAGTAAATAATAAATGTACCTATTAATTTTTCTATTTACAATTTTTACTCTTCTAACTATTTCTGTTTTAGCTTGTTTGTTATTTCTTGCTTATTATTTCTTCAAACGTTTCATTCCGAAAACGTCTTCAAATGTTTCTTCAAACGTTTGTTTTAGGAATTGAGCTATTTCAATTCCTAAAAAATATTTAAGTTTACCAAGATCTTTTATTTCAAATTTTTTTAAGTGTTTTTTAATATTGTTAATTTTTTCATAATTGTTTCCGGTTATAATTATATCATCAACATAAACAAGAACAACAGTAATATCATCTTTCTCGTGTTTTAAGAATAATGATGTATCAAATTAGCTTACTTTAAAATCACAAGAAATTAAATATTGAGATAGTTTTTCGTATCATGCCCTTGGAGATTGTTTAAGTCCATAAATTGACTTGTTTAACCTACAAATAAGGTTAGTATTTTTTTTTTCTTTTACATGATTCAGTGGTAGGGGCATATAAACATTTTTCTCAAGTGTTTCTTGAAAAAATGTATTTTTAACATTCATTTAATAGAAATTCCAACCATTATTTACCATTATCGAAAGTAGATATATTAATTATTTTTTTGAATTATGACGAAAAACAATGATTATATATATTAATTAATTAATTTTTATAATATGAATAAAATATTTAGTATAAAATCAATTTTTAATCTAATAACAAAGACCGTATTCTCTGTATAGAAACTCACAAAGATCTTTACTAAAAAATACAAATCGCAACAACTTACAGTGATTCAGAGGCAATCAAATTCTAAATTTTTTGGAGATCATTAAAGTATTATATATTTTGTCAGTCGACTTTATTATTTATTCGATTGAATTTCCATTCTATTCAAATTGAATCACGGTGTTCCTCTTAAATTAAAACTATATAAACTTGCAAGCTAAATTTTATTCATGGATTATCAAACAATGATTTGTATGATTTTGTTGTATGTATGAGAAAATATTTTCCGTAAAATACAGTATCTGAATTCATATGTCGAAATTATATGTTGCAAGAGAAATGTGAAATTATTCAACTTTATGTATTCTAATTTAGATAGAAATTCATTCACTGTTAATTTATTGTTAGATCAGATGATTTGAACTGAGCGGATTCAATCGATTGTCATCTTCTTTTTATCTGAAGTACAAATAATAAGTACTTCTGAGAATCAGTCTTTGATCTAGTAATAATGACAATACTTTTTGTGTGAGAGATTACAAGTTCGAAACTCAGACGAGAAATTCTTTATACATATTAAAACAGTTAGGTAACTTTATCTCCCAACTTTACTAAAAGAATAATAATAAAAAATGCACTCGCCATCCTCCTTTTGCAATATCCTCTATTCAAAAACATAGCAACGCAAATTAGAGTAAATTATATCAAATGGTATTTAAAGTATCTTTCTTGTAGCGCTGTAATTACTTCTTAAAATTTTAAAACTATATTAGTTTGATACTATCATAAGTCAGAAATACATATCATCACATGATGTGGAGACCAAGTCAGAAAAAATGAATCATAAGTCTATTATGCACTTAAATTTCTCAGAAGAAAAAATGAAGAAGAAAATTAAAGTTTAGGATGTGCTTCTGAGTTTAGATAATGAGGTGATCAATGGTGAGAATGAGCAAAAGAGGGGAGGTGGGGTAAATAGGATGCTTAAGTTGTTCTCTAAGTTTAAATTTTAGGAAGCGGAGAAAGATAAATGAAGAAAAATGAAAAAAAAAAAAAAAATCTACTATTGTTTCAAATTTTATTCCCTTCCTGTATAGAAAATAATAATCGTAATCCTAACTTGATAGCAGGCCCCATAAACTAATGAAATGTGCAAACGCTATGGATTCAAATCAGCTGAAATCCAACATACATGAACAGTGTTTCTAGAATTTCTGAAATTCCGAATCCAGCTGTTCAACTTTTGCTGTGCACGCATCTCGAAACAGCTAGTTTTTCTGTGCAAGTATCTCGAAACAGTTTAACGGCTGGATTTTGAATTTCAGAAATTCCAAAAATATTGTTCATGTATTGGGATTTCAGCATATTTGGATCCAAACGCTACAGTAATAACACCATCTAGATTTTCAATCTTTGTTAGAGTTATGTCCCGTAAAATAAATCAACAAATATGTTTCTTTCATAGTTTTAGTCGATGGATTGTCTTCACAAAAGTTTTTTTTTTTTACTCCATCAATGTTGTTGTTGCTTATTATATTAATATTAAATAATGATAGTAAGATAATAATTAAATATTATCCAGAAAAATCTTTTAAGGACATGTTCGGTTGTCATGAGATATATTATGCTAGATGTGATTTCACGGGTTTACAGAACCCACAAATTAATTTTTAGAAATCCAAATTCATGAGTATGCAAGAAAATAATTATGAGACTGAAATTGTTTTAGTTATCACCTCGATATTTCAAAATTTTGATATTACCATCGATTTCTAAAAAAAAATAATACTTAGCACATCTGCACCGTAGTTCTACGCATGAGTTTTCCTCTATTTCAATTCAATCTGAGCAAATTTGAGCTGGAAACTCATGCGGAGAACCACAGTGCAAATATGGTAACTTTTAATTTTGCGTAGTTCTACGTATGATAACATCCGAATTTCAAGGTATTGAGGTGGTAACTAAAAAAATATCAGATTATGAGAATATACTTAAATGATTTAATTTTCGGTTGTACCGTGAGAATAATTGTGGGAAATAATTTGAGAAACATATCCATAAGATAAAATTAGATAACAGGTAAGAAAATTATTTATGTACTAATATTATTTATTTAATTAAATTAGAAGCAAAATAATTAATCCAAAGATAGCTACAATTAAGAAAATTAGAATTAAGATTGCAATTTCTATAATCAAATTTGCTGTGCAAAACCAATTGTGTGATCAGATGCATCTAGTTAAAAGTCCAATCAAAATTTGCTCTGCCAAACCAATCAAATATTAAACATTTTTTTCTTGCTTCTTAGGCATATGTATCATGAACAGATTAAAACTCCAATCAAAATTCATGATGTACTTGAAATGTAGCTCGCCAATTTCACTGTATCTAATTGGTGGATGTAACTTTCATCTTTTTGTCTAGACTCATCTTATCAATAAATCTACGTCATATCTGAATGTCAATATTATGCTAAATATAAACTATACACAAATTTAAGTTTTATACATGAATTATTGTCCCCATTACTTGGAACAGATATCCTCCCAGGTACCTGATTCAAGCAAATTGCAACGGCCGGCTCAGATTAATTTTATCTGGGCCAAACTCAATCCGGTGCCTATTGAGACTGTAAGGGGTCTGTTTTGAGATTCGTGCCATGTTAAATGAGTTGTCCGGTCGTAATTTGCTTGAGTCAGGTAACCTGAGGTGATGTGAATTCCATTAATTGGTCATCCAAAAACCTACTTGGATCTCATATTGGTTGCAAGTTCTAAACTTAAATGAAAAAATTAATTGTAAATACTTAAAAGTTGAAATATTTGACTCTATTTTATATACTAAAAAAAAGAAAAGAAAATATTTTAATTTTAGGAATATTATACATAGCTTTCAATCTCTCACTCCCTAAATTAAAAGTTGAAGAACTAGATTGGAACTAATTGTCTATTTCCCCATAACAACACTTCGAAAAGTTTCCAAAGTTTGGACCAGCGAATCAAATTCTTGATTCTTTAGATAAGGTCCATTGAAAAACGCATATGAATTATGTTTTTTTTATCTGATACCTGCCAGTACAACTCATCTAGTCCACAAGCGTTTTGAGCTATGAACAAAGCATCGTTAGTGAAGCATCCATGCCTTACAGTGAAACAAAAATTCAATTCATAGGCAGATGATATGGCAATTCCTGTAGTAAATAAAAAATAAAAATTTCATCCTTCATAAGTTTCTTTCATTTCATTCATTTTACAACAAATAATCCAAAAAAATTGCTACTTTAATTCCTTCATATGCTAGCAAATTCTCTACATCGTATTTTTTGGAGATTCAAAATGGCAAACAGATTCTCTAAATCAGTTATAAATGTGAAGAGAGAAACAAAATAGAGTGAGTCTATGGTACTATGCATAGCACGGATTGGTCCGTACTACGGATCAATATTTTCGTTTTCAAAATCCTAACGGTTGATCCGAACCGTTCAACATGATTTCCATATGAGAATATACTTATGGGCTAAATTTTATATTTTTTAGAATTTTTTTACTATTTTTTCAGATAGGTAGAAAATCACTTTTTTTGGATGGTCCAGAATTTCCAGATCAAGTGATTTTCTACCTATCTTAAAATATAGTAAAAATTTTCGAAAAGATATAAATTTAGTCTGCAAGTAGATCACGTTGAACGGTTCCGATCAACTATTAGAGTTTTCAAAATAAAAATATGACTCCGTAGTACGAACTAATCCGTGCTATGCATAGTACCATAGACTCACTCAACAAAATACTTTATCATCTTTTGATTACACTAGCCGTCTAACTCCATAAGCTATGTTTTCTTTTCCCGCCCATACAGAACAATACTACAAACATATGAGAATAATGTACTTGAACAGTTGAACCCATTCCATCCCTTGATCCACAAATGCCAAGATAATGGATTCTATTCTTCTTGGGGGAGCAATTTGCTTCTTAGAACTAAAGATTCATCCAAGACCCAAAAAAAAAATCTCTTGGATTTAACCAATTGCATCAAGGACCTTATATTTGTTTATAGCTACAGTTTTGTCCACTCCCTCTACATGTTCAAGCCCATCTTGCGAGAAGGGACATAAGACCTGCACCAAGTAAGAGCGTGATGTGGGTCCCAAATTGAAGTCTCCCGTTAGTCTGAACTCTCGGGTGCATGAAATCAGCAGCCAAGAGGTCGACTAGTGCCATATAAATTAAAATACCAGCTGAGGCCGCGTTAAATACCCCCTCGACTATCAAGGCTGTTGAACTGTTCTGGTCGTAGATTGATGAGACACCGATGCCTAGTGCAATCCCAACAGGAGTTGTAAGAGAGAAAAATGTTGCCATGATTACTGTTGCTCTTGCCTTGAAATTGGCCTATAGTTAAAAAGGCAGAGAGAGGTTGAGTGTTATATGTAATAAATTAATACTCTCTGGTGAATTAGCTAACAGTGATCAGGTAAAAATTTGCTAGCATGAATGAAGTTTTATGCATTAATTCAAATTATCACACTATTCTCAAAAATTTTGAGAACTCAATCAATTTGTATTATGAGGGAAGTTTACTATATAAATTCAAATTCATGTCATTCTATTCTATAAAGTTTTAGAAAACTCAACAAAAATTAACAACCACTTAAATAAACTAGCCAACATTTACTGTTACAAATTGAGTGAAAGAGACATTTGACTAATAGTTAATATGCATCCGACAGTTCTTGTGCACCTCCATTTAAAAAAAAATATAAATAAGACACTTCTTGTGCACCTTCTAAATTACACAAATTGCACGGGAGCAATGTGACTCAAACAGTTATATAGTACCAAAGTTTATTCATCTGTATGTGGCAAGATATAGAAGTACCTGAACAATGCAGCCACCAAGCCCGACACCTTCGAAAAATTGATGGAAGCTAAGTGCACCAACAAGAGGCCTAATAGTGCTTGGCCTCAAAGAAGCACCCAATGAGACTCCAATTATCACAGAATGTACCAATATTCCCAATTCTAGTACCTGCATTTGTAAAAAAATTCATTATCATATATTAAAAATAATCAAACGAACCAAACGAAATGAGAGTCAAAATGCAACTATAATTAAGGTAGGACTTAACAATACCCTGCACAAAGCATTTACTAACAGTAAGAGTTGTATGCAATATCTATCTAATTAATTGCACAAAGACCAAAAATCGGCCCAATTGATAGTCGATAGATACCCTTGGTCCAGGGGATCCAGTTTGAACAGCTGTCTTTCCGTAATAAATGGATGGACCACTACAAAAATGCACATATTAACTTTGCAAAGGAATTTGCAATTAAGTCAAGCAATAGTTATGTGCCAACCACTTTAGACACCATATTTTGAACAAATGAAAGTGATACAAAAAACAACATGAAAGTTTAGCAGAACATGGCTTGGAAAGAACCATCCAACAGGCAAAAAGTGGTCTTGATGGTACATCTCCACTTGTAGTTGGAATTATTAAATCCAATCCACATAATGTTCTTCAAGGCACGCACACGCAAAATATCTCTCCAAATAATATGGTTCCTATTTTAGTCCAAGTTGTTATCACAAGGCTTCTCGTAGACTTGTGTACCACAAATATATTAATACTGAATAACACAGTGATTAACAATCTAGTATTATTGCATTATGATAATGACACAATCAAGTGTTGAGTGAGCTTGATGTGAAATGACTACCACTAAATAAAATTTCATCTTTTTCTTTCCTAAAAAAAATCATAATTTTAACACTGTTACATCTGTGCTCACTGTATAAGATAACTAGCAACATAAGAAAGTGACATGCATTTATAATAATCATTAAATATTTTCTCTTTTTCAAATCGTCTGGCTAAGATTAAATAGAAGTAAATTAAGTAAGTCCCATACTTGCATCCCAGAAAGATGAGTTATGTAACAAAAGTAAGACATATTCAAGCAGAGTGGTCTATGGAATACAAGAAATTGCAGTTTTGTTCAACCCAGAATTATAAGTTGGAAGCATGTGTTGAAACCGATAGCCACAATGGGCACCTTTTGTTCAAGTGGACCTAATGAAAGAGAAATCTATAAAACGAAAGGAATTCTAGTCCTTCATGACACACAAAATAATGCCGTCCAAATTATACGATGCAAGTATATGTCAAAACTATTAGCCACAAAGAATTCGATGAGCGCTTTTTTTGTCACATTTCCATGGAAAATGACAAAAATAGACTACTCGGCTTGCAAAATTCCGTGATTCTAATGAAAATAACAAGACCAAGTCCTTTCGATTGGCTAAATTTCTATTTATTTTGATTTGAGGCCTCAAGATCTTTTTAGATTGAGAATTAGATTTTAAACTCCAAAAGGATTCTTTTCCTTAAATGGACAGAAGTTTTTATATTCCTGGCTGTCTAGACCTACCTACATGAACTTCACTGCTTTGCATCACTCAAATTGTCCAGTATACTTTTACAGAATAAAAGTTGGTTTTTTTTTTTTTATGACTGCAATAAAAGTTGGTTGTTAAAAAGAATGCACTTGCTATCTGACATATCAGGACAAAAGAAACATCAGAATTTTTGTCACTTTCCACAAGGGATCAAGGATTGATAAAAATAATAATATGTAGGCTTATGGTGGGTGTGATATTTAGCAAAAAAAAAAAAAACACTGAAGAAGGCCTCTGAAACAATATCAGCCTCATTTTTTACTAATTTTTTTTAATTAGTCCTTCCACCAATATTTCAAATTCAGACCCTCTTCTTTTTCACTTTGTCAAACCAATGCCTGCACTGGAGGACTTCTATTGAAAATATTGATGATATATATATTCTGAACATGGTGCAGCCCAAATTAGATACCTAAAAGAACCTTGGAGCTTAAAATGGGCAGAAGTATATCAATCCTTTCTACTTACCCCACAAACAGTTCCTGATGGAATTTGTACATCCAACCAACCAATGCACTTCGATTCATTTTTAGTACTTAATTAAATGGATAAGGCTGAGCCCTCCATCCAATTGTGTGAAATTCATGAACCCCTTAAAAGTAAGTGCCTTGAGGGGTCGTCCTGCCTATACAAGAAAAGTTATCTTCTAACTGAATAGCTTTGGCCCAATCAATACAAAATATCTTAAGAGAAACAATTTGCTGATTCTAAATAAGTGTTGAATTCCTCTCCTTTTACTTTAAGATTAGAAGACCAAAGTTAAAACCAAGACGAACACAGCATCAAGAAGCAATTAAGAACCCACATTAACAAGAGAGTGGTAACATTTACCTGAGAGATAACTCGGTGCCGCATTAGCGTATCATCTGTCAACCCTTCTGGCAACGACCCTCCCACCATGTCAGATTGACCATGGGCATGTACAGGTCCGTGTGAATGCCCGTGTGTCGCATGCACGTGTACGGGCACATGGCCAGCATGAGCCCCTCCTGCTGGGTCCCCCTCCATCTCCTCTTCGTCCAACGGCCTTGCTTTGCTGAAATGAGATCGCTTGTAGTAGCTTGTGGCAGCTGAATCAATCATCATTGTTACAATTGCTGATGCCATGGCCACAAAGCCTGCCACAGGGAACTTGTGCCATGGGCCATTGCTGAAAAATAGTAATGTTATTGTTGTCAATTTTAAGTTTTGGTCTTTTCTATTCACAAAGAAATAAGTAATTCTATGAATTAAGAGGGACCTATTTGTACAATGTCCAATTTTGAAGTTTCTCATATTAATCCAGTGACTAGAATAAAGGATTTTGGTGTGACCTGAGAGCAGTCAAAAGCAAGGCCATCCCATAAAAGAAAGAAGGCCGGATCTAGTGTCAAAGTTAGTTCCAAATCGGTGCCAATGAAATAAATTTCAAATAAAACTAATTTAAAAGAAAAATTGATAACAAAACCGATTGATTGAATATATCATACATATCATAATCTACGCATGCAAAAAAAAAAAAACAACATCGCTTCAATTTTGATTCGGCAAGCATCAAGAACTAACAAAATTAACAAACTATCTTTTAGCAATTTTAACCCCCCCCCCCTCATTCAAATCATACAAATTTTTACATGCACGTGTGTAATTTGAGATGATACAAAACACATTCAGCGGTTTAAAATTTTAAATCTAAGCACGAATCAAAAAGTGGTACCGATTGGCACCTATGACCATTGACATTGAATCTCGTCTCAAAAGAAAATTATGTCATGTGGAAAATAGAAAAACTATCCCTTTGTCTAATTTATCCTCAATTGAACTTGCAAAACATACTATAATTCAACTAACAGCTTTACATATCTTGAGCATCTTCATTTATTATCCTTCAACAAAAAGGTAGATAAGAATTATTATCCAACTGCTAAGCGGAAAATTATTTTGTTGCAGGCTACATTTGTGGTTTCCACTTGACTATTAAATATTAATCCATGGCTATTTTATAAATTGCATAACGTTATAAACATAAAAAAAAAATTATGCTATGCATTATAAGTACCTTGTCTCCTTGACTACACAATGTGAGGTCAACCCATTAAATGCGTCGGGTAGAATATGTACCATCCCTGTGGCCAAAATAACACCAGCAGCAAAAGATTTCACCATGAAAAAAATGTCGTTTTCAGGATTAAATGCCCGTACTGATCGACCGAGAATTGGAATCAAAACCCCAATTGCGCCAGCACATAGAATGGAAGCTATAGATATGAGTTTCAATTCCAGGGCCTGTTGGAAATCTCTTCCCTCAGCAGTTTTGATGCAATCACAAGAGCAGAGCGCTTGGAGAGGGAGAAGCGAGAGAAACAGAGCAAGGGAAAGGAGGCTGGGGTTTGCTCCTCCCATGGCTAAAGAGAGGAGAGAACAGACGGAAATGGGGTTTGTGCGACTGAAGCAGAGGGATGTTTAAATAGGGGGATGGTGAGAGTGTGGAAACTGTGAGCTCATTAGCTCATCGGAGGAATTATTAGGAAAGGAAATAAAATAAAATAAAAAATTACAGGTGTTAACTATCTCCTGCTTTCTCCTCTTTAAAGCGGTTGAAGCATCCACAATTGATGAGGTGACGCTTTTAGTATAATTTTACTGTTAATTATAATGGGCGACATACTCGCTCTTTTAAATTTAATCGTCAGTTAGGTTAGATGTCAAAATATAATTTTTAATGTAATTATGATGGATTAATGAAGTTGAATTGAAAACTATATCGAGGAAAAAGAATGGCTAAAAGCAGAGATTGAATTACAAGTAGAAGGAATCAAAGGAGAAATGGGTTCGAAAAAGTTCAAGAATCTATTCCAATTAATAATATAATAAATTGATCTTTTAAAAAAACATAAAATTTAATAAATTTAACAATCAATTCATTTTTTTGTACCTCGCATAACGACGACATGAAGAATATTTCTAAATATAAGTTATTCCTCGACATTTTAAGTAGGACCGAAAACATGCTACATAAACAATTTTAAATTTTTAATGCATCGGCCTTTTGACATCCTGTCATCTTGATGCTTTTCAAAAGAAAACTTAATTGTTTTTTTTTTATTGTTCATGTATATATGCATGTTGGTAATAAAAAAAATCTTGTAAGTTATATCCACTTGTTTTTATCTTAAGACATTTTTTTTTACAATTCAGTCATTAATTTCTAATATGATATATTATGATTTATGAGGCATGGATTGTGGGGCATTTTATCTGCCCCATGTAAGTTTAAACTTGAAACCGTTGTACATGATGTGATACAAAAGTATAATTTTCGTGAAATTGGGGATAGCTAAGAAATATCCTCTTGAAACTTAAAAGCAATTATGGCCGGGGTTAGATGAGTCCATATCCTCGACGGTACCGTAAAAGATTCCCTTTTACAATTAGCTATTTACGGTTGAGATTAACTCTCAGCCGGTTTGGGATTCGGGCTGACTGAGGGGGCAGTATTATTGGGCTTTGAGATTCGTGCCAATTTAAAAAGAACGGTCCAGATCAAGTAATTGTAAAAGATTCCCTATTACGGTACCGTCGGTGATATGAATTCGGGGTTAGATGGCGTGTTCTAACTTGTAGCGTTGTACAGAGCTAGGGAAACTACCAGTGTTGAGTGTTGACAGAGTGTTGTCATCATGGAGTAATTCCCTTCTCGGTGCGGTTCTTGGTTCTGGGTTGGGTCAGAAACTCAGAATCCGCATCCAAATGAAAGGATACTGGATAGTGGATAACTGGATATAGATGTTTAAGCCCTTTAGCGGGTTGCATTGTCAAATCCTCCGACCCGGCTTGTTCGTTTGATTCGCCCTAGTTAATTTCGGCCGTGCTTTTTTATGTTGTTAATTATTAAATTCCTTTTTTTGATATTTTATGGCTTGTTGGTTTCCTTACATTATTGAGTATGTTTGGTTACAAAATAAGAATAACTAGAATAGTCAAATTAAAAATAGCTGTCGTTTGTCTAATTAGAATAGTCAAATTTTAAATTCTTAAAAATAGCATATTCTAAAAAGACAAAAAGTTTGAATTATCTATTCTAACTGTTCTAATCCAACTAAACATTGAATAGGCTATGTCAAATTAGCCTAATTTTAAGAATAATTTATTCTCAACCCAATCAAACATACCCTTGTATGTATTCAGTGAGCTTTGAGCCTTTGACCTACCGAAATTTTTATATATAACATTTATTTAAAAAAATAAACCAAAACACCCTGTTTTTGGGGTTTTCGGATTTTACCCAGGCCGCACCAGTATTCTACAGCCCCAAAAATTGGGGTCCGCACAATGCCCCTGCGGCCCCTGTCATGGAGTCACAGAATACCAGTGTGGCCCCAACTTTTTCCTTTTTTTTGTCTAACAGAAACAAAATGGGATATCTCAAAGTTTGAGTGGGGTCCGCATACTCTGCAAAACCAAATGCCACGTAGGTGGGGTCCACATACTCATTACAATTTAAATTCCTTTTGCTTGGAATTCGCATCCTCTGAGATATCTCAAAGTTTGAGAAATCTCAACCGTCAAATTACGTTTTGCACGAATCTCGAGGCACATATAATATTGGTCCCTGCGCTATCCCCAAATAGACATCGTACATGTCGGTCATGTAAAGACATCTCAGTAGACATAAAAAAATATATGAGGCCGCACCGGCATTCTGCGGCCCCCTGACTGGGGCCGCAGGGGTATTGTGCGGACCCAATATTTGAAGTCGCAGAGTGCCGGTGCGGCCTGGATAAAATTCAAATTGTCAAGAAACAAGAATGTTTTGATTTTTTTTTGAGAAAATGTTATAAATAAAAATTTCGGTTTGACCTATCTTGTGTCTATATCACTACATGCATTAAAATATTGCATACTAGCAAAAGTAGGAATCACTTGAAAATATTTATTTTGGCAATTTCATTTTTTCTCACATTAATTTTGAAAAGATTGAATTGACAAATAAATTAACGGGTATATTGATGGATATATAAACAGATTAAATCAAATTTCATCTCTTTTATTTTTATAGACATGATACGTCCACGGCGTCCACATACCTATAGTGTTGAATAACTTTAACTTTTATTTTGTTTATGATTATCAATATCATCAAATAAATAATTATCAAATAATCTCTTCCAACTAATAATTTTTTTTCTAAAAATTGTTGAATAAGAGAAATACTTCAATGACAATTTTCAGTTCCGTTTTGCCTTATAAAAAGGAGTTTGCATGTATAAGAGTTTCAAATTAGCATTATTAGTACAATGTCAATGCAATGTTACCATGATGCACTTATTTTGTTCTTTTGGAAAAAGACCGAAAGTTAGGTTGACTCAGACTCAGGTCTTACATCCGTGGGACCCGATTAAAAAGGGACAGCTTTCTAGGTACGATCGGATCCATCAGAGGAACGTCATCTAAAATAAAATTTATGTCGTGTATTGATCAAGTATGAGTGAGTCTATGGAACTATGCATAGCACGTATTGGTTCGTACTACGGATCAATATTTTCGTTTTCAAAATTCTAACGGTCGATCCGAACCGTTCAACATGATTTCTATATGAGAATATACTTGTGGGCTAAATTTTTTATTTTTTATAATTTTTTTTACTATTTGTTTAGATAGGTAGAAAATCACTGTTTTTGAATGGTTCAGAATTTTCAGATCAAGTGATTTTCTATCTATCTTAAAATATAGTAAAAAATTCAAAAAATAAAATAAAATTTAGTCTGAAAGTACATATTCATGTGATCACGTTGAACGATTCGGATCGACCATTAGAATTTTAAAAATGAAAATATAACTCCGTAGTACAGACTAATCCGTGCTATGCATAGTATCATAAACTCACTCGCAAAGTATTGTCATTTGTGTTATTTGTGTATTTCGTATTGTGTTTCATTGGCGTATCATGATCATTCTTCGGTTTTGTTCAGATGTATAATAAGTGAGAATTTGTAGGTTTTTTTTGTTCCTGCGGGTGAAATTTTCCAAAAGCTATTCAGAAACTTATTGCTCTTGTCGATGTGTTTGAGTTTGTTTCTATTAGCAAATTTTATCTTATATTTATTTTTTAAGTAAAGATTGGAGATCAAGCTAATTAATGATTTAATATTCATAAATAATTGTTTCTTTTGAATTTTAAATCTACAATCGACTCTTATACAGAAAGTATTGCCTTTATCACTAGACCGAAAGTTAATTTTCCCTATTTTACATTTGTTGTGGATAAAAAAAAAATCACTCTCGTCTCTCTTCCTTAAAAAAATTGAGCAAAATTATATTTTTTTGTCAGCTTTGTTATGTTTCTATCGTCTTTATTCATCTTTATTCACCTTTGTTATAAATTACCATATAATTAATTTGCTAATTTAATTTTATTTGAATTTTTTTTATTGGATACAAAATTTATGAGATTTGTTGTAATAACAAAGGTATTATATAGTTGGGTAGCTTGATCTCCAACCTTTACTCAAAAAAGATTATGATCCAAATCCCATTATAAAATAATAAATAATATGCTATTATTAATTTATTTTATTTACTTAAATTAGTATTAATAAGAATAATTGTATTGAATATCAAATACTTTAGAATGAAAAATAAAAAATTTCATAACTGGTTTTATGGTACAATCGAACGTTTATCTAAGCACATTTCTATAACAAATTTGGATAAAAAGAGGCGGGAATCTTCCCAGTATGAGCGTACCGTGTAGAGCAACAAGAGAGACTGTGTACCACTTATTCACTGAATGCTCTTTTCTTTGCAATTCTACAATATTTTGAATGGCATGTTTTTACTTCTAAATCATGACTGGAAACTCATCTTGCAAATGAAGGAAGCTCAGTACTAGATAGTAGGTAAAGAGGGTAACAAGAAATCAAAGGAGATTTTACAGTTAGCCATGTTTGTTGTATGGAGAGAAAGATGCTCAAGAATATTACAGAAAAAGTCAAAACATGGAGGAAATTAGTGGATGAAGTGCAAGACATGTGGATGATGCTACATTAGCACAAGAAGAGTTTTATTTTTGCACTAGTTTCTTTTTAATAAAAAAAATTATTATTATTCTATTCTAGTTTTTCTTTTTAATTTAATTAAAGGTACAACAAAATTGAATCGTTTTGTAATATTTTAATATTGAGTTTCATCTTGAAACTCAAAACTATTTTTATTTTCATCAATAAATTAAATGACTTTGATTCTTATTTTTTCTCAAAAAAGTTTAACAAAATAAATAGTACATAGTTTATCAACCTAGTATACAATTTAAAACTTAACATAATGAAATTATGGCAAATACATAACTAAGCAGTACAAAGTTTACTAAATTACTAAATAGTACAAAGTCTAACAAAATATTACATAGTTTATCAAGTCAATGAGTCAAACCGAGTTGATTCCGAACCGAGTTGGGGGCAACTTGGATTCAACTCGTGAGACAACTGAGTCAGCGAACTCGAGTCAGTTTCAACTCGAGTTGTTAGTGAGTTGAATCCGAATTGATTCCAAACGAGTTATAAGTCATGAGTTTTTTCTTGCATCCCTGTATCTACCCACAAATAAATGACGGATGAATAGACTCGTGATTAACTTGCCTAGGTTGAGTGCTTACATCGGAGGCCCCACATGCTTGATAGAGGCTTTTGGAATTAAATTTTTGGGGGAATTTCACGTATACCCCTCAAAAACTTCAAAATTACGTATTTTCTCCTCTAAAGTTTGAAATTACGTATTTCCCCCTCTAAACTTCAAATACTCACAAATTTACCAATTTTATTGTCTTTTATATTAAAACTCATTCTAAATTTATAAAATACCCATTTACCCTTTATTAAAAACATATAAAATCCATCATACTCAAATTTGAATCTGAACGGTTCATCTACCGTCCGAATTACTTTTAGATATGTGCGCGCAAGATCGACACAAATCTTGATGCGAACACACACGCATATTGAAGTGACATGCACAGATCTTAATGTGATGCGTGCGGATTGGAATTGCTTTAAGATCCATGCATGCTAGATCAGCACGAATATTGAAGCGATGCGCACCGATCTTAATGCAATACGTGCGGATCGAACGACAGAGGAACTTTTCAGATTCAAATTTGAGTCTGATGAGCTTTTATATGCTTTTAATAAAGGGTAAATGGGTATTTTAAAATTTTAGAATGAGTTTTAATATAAAAGACAATAAATGGGTAAATTTGTGAGTTTTTGAAGTTTAGAGAAAAAATACGTAATTTCAAAGTTTAGAGGAGAAAATATGTAATTTTGAAGCTTTTAAGGAGTACATGTGAAATTTCCCCTAAATTTGTTTTGTAAACAAACTGCAAATATTATTTTACCACTTTCGCTGAAAAAAGAAATAATGTTTTACGATATTAAATACATGCAATATAAAACATGCACAAGTAACTTTATCTTGATTTTGTGATATGGTTAATGAAGATGTATTTTTTTCTTAACGGTATTTGTTTAGACATGCGATTAATCTTAGATTGCAAGTAACTTACTTTGTGACGTTGTAATATATTCGAGCAAATTTATTAGGGTTTAGAAACTAAAATGTTACGTAGCATTGAATATATTTCGATTGTATTTTTTAGAATCAAACTTTCTACCGACCGCTACGCAGACCCTAATCAGGGGGCCTGATTCAAGGAATGAACTTTGCTGTTTTTTTTTAAGAAAAATAGGATTCTGCTTTTTAGATTCTAATTATTCAAATTCGTTAAGATTTGTGTATGAAATTTTTTTTATCGAGATATGCAAATAGAAAATTTTGAATGATTGAAATCTGAAAAGCATAATCATGTTTTTCTTAGAAAAAAGCAACAGAGTCAGATCCCTGATTCAGGGAGTACGATTCCATGTGACAATGTGAGGTGTGGAGCAGGATCCGGAGCATAAATCCGAATTAGGGCTGGGCAAAATTGCTCGAACTCGTAACTCGCTCATTTACAACTCGAGTTAGTTCCAACTCGAGTTGGCTAACTCGTTTAATAAATGAGCTGAGTTTGAGCTAACCCCAACTCGCTCATTTATAACTCGAGTTACATAAAGTTACACAGTCTTGGACGCAAAAAATCCCAGAATAACCAAAACCAAACCCAAACTCGGCTCAAACTCAGCTCAAACTCGTTTATAACTTGTGTTGTATTGATTTAACTGGTTAAACGAGTTGTGAGCCAACTCGAGTTGATAACGAGCTGAGTTCGAGTTGGCTCTACAACTCGTTATTACCATTTCAAACTCGAGTTGACTCGCTCATTTATTTAATGAGCTGAGTTCGAGTTGCGGTAACTCGCTCAAACTCGGCTCATTTACAGCCGAATCATGAACTCAAATTTTGAGTTTAAATTCGGGCCATTCAAAATATATGGATTTCTATAACATTTTTGTCAATGCAGATCCGACGATCGGATCTAAACTAATATTTGAGTTACTTTTTGGTGATATAAATTCCCAAGCACAAGACGAGGCCCAATGAGCGAACGCCATGTGTAAAGTTCAAATAAAGCCTCCATTAGCTTTTTTTATGGTTGGAGGTGAAATACCGCCAGCCAGCCTCCATTAGTTTTCTTCATTTATTTCAAATTTTATCAATTTCAAAAATCGAGCACAATTTTTTTATTTTTTCTAAACAACAATACAAAATTCAGACAATAAGTTTGTTTTCTTAGTACAATCTTTTTCCAATATTATTTTTGTATTTTACAATTTTTGTTATAATTTTACATATATATATTTTTGAAATTTTCTGATTTTGTTTTGTCAATAAACTAATTTAAATTGCAAATAAAATTATTAAAATTGATAAAATCGTGACTAACATGTCAAAATTATTTGCGTGACATGACTGTTTCTTGTCATTTTGATCACGACAATTAAAAAATTAAATTAATCACGACAACAAATCTACTTCACTGATTATTAGCCGTCATTACAACATTGTTGTTCTCCATTCATATATTTCTTGACAAAACAAATATTTGTTATATAGGGAATAAAATATCATTTGTTGACTATGTTATTATGTTAATTAATGACGGCTGAGATGACTATCTCATGATAACTCATATTTATAAATAGGTGGATTCAAATACATTTATTTTTTGTTCACTATGTTTAGAACTACGATAATTTAAAATTTAAAACTTAAATGTTAAAATATAACTGTTAGATATGATATATATTATTTTCTACTATATATGTACATGTAAAAAATCACAATATTTTTGATTTGCTGTGATTAGTATCAAAAGCGGTAAATTCTGAATGTTAATTTGTCAATTTCTTGATTCATAAAATAAAAAAAGTAATATTTTTTTATGTATGTAGAAAAATAATATATATCATATCTAATGATTTTATTTTGACAAATAAATAATAAAAAAAAATGCACGCAAAACAAATTGAGACATATGAAACCACCTTATTTTGAAATATCTTTGGACCGATTTTGGTCTCGGCTTGGAAGCTTCATTCAAACGAAGCCTTTGTGAAACAAATGGGTTAACACAGAATATATATTCGACTATTGTAAAAATACATGTTCGTTTATTTAGTTTAAAAATAATTATTGACTGCCGCAATGTGTTTTGAACAAGTTAAAAATATTTTAGCAGTTATTTTGAAGTTGTAGAGTTCTCATTAGAATCAAACAAAATACACTTCACTATTACATAATATATATTTGACTATTGCAAAATATACATTTATTATTTTGAACTTTTATATTTATTGTTTGAAGAACTCCTAATTTATATACTTAATTATTATATAATAAACACTTGGCATTAATATTATAGAATGTATACTTAGTAATAGGAACATGTTATTTCGATTCTAATTGGATTTAATACTAGATTTATAGATAATAACTTCAAGAGTATTTGGTATTGTGACTTCCAGTTTATCAAAAAAAAAATTAAGAGAATAAGCTGCACCAGTGATATGATTTTTCCATTTGTTATACGAGTTTACCCTTTCAATAGTCAGGTATCATTTTAGTTCAACACAGTGTATATGTGATTGGTTTTAAAGTTATTGTACTATATTTAGTTGCTTATGTTATGTTGTGGTATTATTGACGGTATCTGGTTTTTTTTTTTTTTTTTTTAGAGAGAAAGATAAGATTTAACCTTTCAAATTTTATCTATAAAGCAATGTTATCGGAATCAGACCAGACATTGACCTAGTAAAGTATTGGGTCAACGATTCACTGGTCGGACTGCTGATTTTTTAATACTTGTGTATTTATGAGATAAATTACTATTATAAAATCACTTATGTTTTTATTTAGTGAAAATCACACATACATTTAAAATAATAATTATAAATTTATAGATTTATAAGTTTATCCCCAAAATATAATAAAACTACCTATTTTATCAACAAATGACAAAATATTTTTTGTAGGAAAGAAAATATAGCATCCCACCATTTTAAATTTTTATATGATAAGTTTACTAAAATTATAAAGATAGATGAATTTAGGGTTTTTCAGTACCAAATTTCATAAAAGTATATATAATAAAATAATAACAATTATTGTGTCAAGATGTGTATATATACTAGTATTGTAAATAACGGTATGCGCTCGTCGGACGGACATGGTACTTCCAAGTGATTAATTAGAAATAATTGGAAATAATCGATCATAATCGAGAATAATTAGCCGATTAGTCGGAAAAATCCATGACGGTTTGATTACCCACCAACGACTAATCAGCCTAAACAGACATTTTTTACATAACTAGTATATACACATTATTTTATATATGAATAATTGACATACAAAACAGTGGAAAATGGTTGAGAAAGAGAGGTGGAGATACATGGCATTGAATCAGAAAATGGTTGAGATTTAATTGTTTTAATGAACTGAATGATGTTCTTTTCCTGTGTCAAAAGTTAGGTTGTTTAAATAGTTGTGTATTTGTTTGTTCTTTGTCAATATGTCTAGCTCTTATCCAATTGTTGATACTTGGTTGCGAATTTGGTCCATTTGAACTACCACTATGTTTTTTCTTATCTGTTTATTTTTAAGTTCTATATTCTAACAAAAATTAGTATAACAACAAAAGTTGCTTATTGTTTCAATTGGGCTTTACTGAAAACTATGGAGAGCTGGATCTTGATTGGTAAACTTACCTTTACCGAAAAAAGAACTTGAGTCATATTAATTTAGCTACAATAAATAGGATATTAAACACTGTATATGCATTCATCATGTCTTTCTATTACAATCTTTGCAAGCTCAGTGGAAATTTTGAAAGAGAAAAGTCACTCAGTGGGTTAAAAAAATACAATAATTTACAATGACTAGATAAAATGTGAATGAGGTAAGATGTCTTTCTCAGTACATTGAAACTGCACCAGTCATCTCAATTGGTGTACCAGTGATGGTAAATTTATGAATGAATTACGAATGAGCACCAATTTACCCCAAGAGATCAGTAAATTATGAAAAGGAACATAATCATTATTTTTTTTTTATCCAAATTCCTTGACGTGGAGTGCTTTTAACATACCTCAGTATTCTATCGATAGCACTCAAGTGACTGGTGCGTGGAGCATGCATAAATTGGCTTATAACACTAACTGCAAAACTATTTTGCATCACAGGTCTGGATTTTGGAATCAGGGGCAAAATAGTTAACATTTGGCGGAATGTAAACTATTTTGCATCACAAGTCGGCATAATATGAGAAATGTTTTGGTGCTATGAGCAAATATCACAAATTGTTTGCTGTCATTTGCAAAAACCTTCAATTTCAGTAACTATTTGTTTTTCATGATGTATTGTCATTATACTGATATCATTAGTATAATTTTTTTATAAGTACCTGTCTTATTGTTTTTTTTTTCTTTAATGTAGTGGTATAGAAATGCTCTTATATGATCCTGAGCAGAATAGTTTGCATATTATGGAGATCAAATATAGAATGTGAACTGGTATGTTTACAAACATGAGAGTCGTACGCTTCTTCTTGCATTTGGTATGCAGTGTACAGTCTTTTCTGGGTATCAGGTGATATACACACACCTCTCTTTCTGATTTTGCATGCTTTATATCTGCAATTACAATCTATTGAATTTTAACTTTCTGATTTGGTGTCTCAGTTCGTTTTTAATCTAGGATCTTATTGGTTAGATTAATATATAATTCTCGAAACTATTTAATTTGAATGGGTAAAATGAAATTGTGTGCAGAAACGGAATGGAAAGGAGGAAGCAAGTGAAATGAAATACTACGAGAGCAAAACTTTTGTGTCTGACGAGTGACAACTTTACAAGGTCTACTTAGTTTTGAGTTCCAACATTTCCCTACATCCTATTTGCGATGTGCTGCTCATAGTGAATAGTTCTTTAGTCAACAAAGTACTCGTAAGAAAAAAACCTAATAGTAAATTCCCATCTTTGCTGATGTCGAAGATTTTACCAAACAATTCGAAGCCAAAGTTTCAGAGAAGTACAAGATTGTGCTCCGTCAGCGACTGAAGGCTTCAACTGGTGATTCAATGGGATCACAAGCGAAGAAAAATCTCATGAAGAGTATAATAGAAAGGGAGGAGTATGAAACATCCCCATGTACTCTAATACCTTTAGAGTGTACACAACTTATGTACGGCTTGTGTAGAAAAAAAAAAGTGGAGTGTAGTTTGGAATTATTTTGAAGAAAATGTAGAAGGGAGAGGTATAAAGGACATTTACATCTTTCTAGGGTCTAAAATTTCATTTCCTTTTTTCAGGTTGTGTATTTCAATATAATGTTTTGAATGTAAAGGGATAGATGTACATTGTTGTAAATATATTTTCTTATTTATCTAAATATTTAATATTTATTTAGTCATATATTTAACCACATACTTGTTTGATTGATTGTTTTCAGTGATCAGGGAAGCCATCGGTTAAGAAAGAACTGAACCAATTGATCTCATTTTGCATAGTGACGTTCGTGTGGCTGAACATGAAGAATATGACAATTTTGATATTACTTATCCATGTAGGTATTGAGAGATGTAGGATATCTTTTGTTTGTTAGTTTGGACATTTTTAATTTTGTGTTCATATATTTCAGCTATGAACTTCAGCCTTTTGTTTTTAGCTAACTCCAGCTATCATCAAAAATCATTTTATTTATCTCATTCCCCGTTGCAAAGCACGGGCACTTGATTATCAAAGGTCTCTGTACAAAATATATGAGATAAAAAGTATTGATTTATGTTGACTTATGATTAACACTTTAACAGTCACTCCTATTAACCTCTCCAGAAGAGACATGTGGCCTTATTATAGGTATGCTACTTCTTTCTCGTCATGCGTGAAAAAAAAAAATTAGAGCAGGCTAAAAGCCGAGTTTTTTTTTTAATTAATTCTTTTTTCCGGTTCAACTGCAGAAGTGGTCTTTCAAACAAACCGAGCTGAACAGCTGACCAATTCTGGTTTTTTCAGGTCCAACCTATCAGTCCGGTTCAGTTCTAATAACACTGCTATAAAGTACTCTTTTATTCAAATTTCAAACGTGCGACTTTTTGCACAGAAAGCTCAATTGTTTGTCATTAGATCAGAAAAAGATTATCTTATTAACAGTATCTAGTTATCAGCCCATACAATGAATAATTTCATATAACTATTTATACAATTGATAACTGATATACCCATATAAATATGTCTATAGGGAATTATTATTTAGATTTCAAACTTAGGAGGACCTTCCGGACATATGACATTCACTTTGCTACTAGATTAAAAATTGGTTCTATGTTGTTTTATATTATTGTTTGTTTTGAATCAATGTTAATCATTTTTTATAATTTATAGCTTTTTTATCGCATTTTATATATAATTGTTGTTGGAGATGTTCATTAATTTATTAAATATTGATATAATTAAAGGAGGTGATGATTGATATCTTAATGAAGTTTTTGGGATTTTGATTCAACATGTATATGGTGCAGTATTAAGACTTGCCACCGATCTTATGTTATTTTTAACTTTTTATTATTTATTATTTTGTTCTTTAGTATATATTAAGACTTGTGCATAATATGTTTTAAGATTAATTTGCTTATAGTAATTTAGAACTTTCAGAATTAAATATTCAGATTTTGATAGATATAAAGATCAGAGCACTTGTTGTGCATTAAAAGTTGTGTTAACATGTATTATGACTTTGTAAATAGTAAGTCTTAAGATTTTTTTGTAACTAATAAGTATAAAAAACTTTCTCTGACAGATATATAAATCTAAATATTTTGGTCTAGAGAATATGGACCGTACACGTGTCCATCTTTTTATTCTTAAATGTTCTTCTTTTACAAGAAGTACGACTTAAGATTTCTAATTGAGAAATAATGTACACTATGACTTGGATTTTATGATTTGTATAAAAACTTTATTTGACAGATATTGAGACTTATTTTTTAAAAGATATAAAGACTTTGATCCTAAAATATTATAAATTGTATAGACAAAATTATCAGCCCCTACAATAAATAATTTCATATAACTATTTATACAATTGATAACTGATATACCCATATAAATATGTATCGCATTTATTTTAAAATTTAGGACAAATTTACATAAGTGCGCAAATTAAATTGCATGGATTAAAAATTATCAATACATGTAATTAATAATTTAATACAATTAATAATACGACTACTCATCCAATTAATAATTAAGATATTCATGTAAAAAAAATTCACTCCTCAGACCCTTTAGCAATGGAATCCAAATCTGCTTCTATTCTTGAGAATAGGAGCACCCTCTTCCCTTTTTCTCTCTCTCTCTCTTCAAAAGCAACAGAGAGTGTGATGACTGTGATCAGCTATCCTAAAAAAAGTGGGGTCCACTTGAGTCATTGATATAATTGAAATTCACTCATCAAATGTTTAGCGGGTCTTCTAAAAGAATCTACGATCGTTGACTTGATTTTATAATTATTTGGATCGGAATATAAGTACTAATAATATTTGTAATAATAAACGTTTCCAACTAAATATGCAAGTAATTTTATGTGATTACCTATTAATGAAAATGAGTGAGGCTACGGTACTGTGCATAGCACGGTTGGGTCCGTGCTACGGCTCAATATTTGAGTTTTCAAAATTCTAACGGTCGATCCGAACCGTTCAACATGATTGTAAAATGAATATGTACTTGCAAACCAAATTTTACATTTTTTTTGATCTTTTTTACTATTTTTTTAGATAGATAGAAAATCACTAGATATGAAAATTCTGAACCATCCAAAAACAGTGATTTTCTAACTATCTAAAAAAATAGTAAAAAAAATCGAAAAAATGTAAAATTTGGTTTGCAAGTACATATTCATTTTATAATCATATTGAATGGTTTGGATCGACCGTTAAGATTTTGAAAACTCAAATATTGAGCCGTAGCACGGACCCAATCTGTGCTATGCATAGTACCGTAGCCTCACTCAATGAAAATTTATTGTTTTAAAATGGAAAATTTGATTTGTATTTTACTTTATCAAATACTCTTTTCCAGTTATAGAAAATAAAAGAGAACATGATTTTCACTAACTTATCTATTTTCTGAAATTACAGCAAAGTATTTTTTTATTCAGATTCCGAACTCATGACCTCTCACATCAGATAATATGTGTATTTGTCACTAGATTAAAGCTAGTTGTTCCCTATCTTATTTATTATTATCCAATCAACTTGTTATTTTAAATGAAACCCGATTACCTATGTTTTTTATTCTTCTTTTTAAAGTTAAAGCCTCGTTGAAATGTGTAATTATATGAGAATGTGTGTGCTTTTTTCCTAGATTCTCGGACTAAATTTCCAAAATGTCTTTCGGTGAGGATTCTGGCACTGTATGGGTTTTGAGTTTCTTCCATTGGATTTATTACTGCTGTTCATTTATGGGAAAAAACCTGTATACTTATTTTCTTGAATTTTTTTAATAAACCATAATTAAAAAAATATTTTTACGAAACTAACATGGTTACTTTTTTTTTTAACAAAAACTATAAGAATCGAAATGCTATTCCGGTTCCTTTTTTGAAATTTCTGTGGCGGCTCATATGAAAACTTGTGAAACAAGTACTACAGAAATCCAAAAAGGAACCGGACCGAAATGTCATTTTGGTCAGGAATAAAAAAAAATAACGGATCAAAATGACATTTTGATTTTTATGGTTTTAAAAAAAAAGTAATCATTTTTGTTTTTAAAAAAAAAATTAATTATGGTTTATAAAAAGAATTCTATTTTCTTAGCCTTCTCTGCTTTTTTTTTCCGAACTTTTTCAAAATTTCAATTTTTCCATATCTTCTGTGACGGGTACTTTACGTATATCAATGCAACGAGTAAAACAAAGAGGGGCAGTGGGTTGAATCTTTTTAATATGTATACCTTCTTTTATAAATTTCACATTGAGGTAATTTCTTTGCAAAATATTCCTCTAATTAATGCGAAGAAAGTGGATCAGTATTTAGTATAGTTTAACGCTAAAAATAGAAACATATTGACAGAAATTTAAAATTTTGTGTGCAAAACAATTTTTTTACTAAAAACCGGGGGATTTTTTTTCTTAAGAAAATAATATTGGGCCAGAAAATGGGCCACGGGAGTAAAGTTTTATATGAATCAATTTAATGCTAGTAGCCCGTTGGATTACTTTATTGCTTTGTAGGCAATAATTCTAACTATTTGGAACGTAAATCAAAGATATAAACAACATTTTCCATTTCATTCGGCCCAAAAAAAAAAAAACAAATTTCCATTTCTTGAAGTTTACATCTTACCGGTGCTCGCTACCAATAAATGTGATCGTGTAGAAATTATCTGAATAAACATTTCGTGTAGAAATTCATCCATACTTTTTTTTTTCTCTACAATCATTCTCGTTAACTTTTCTGACGATCCGTGATAAATTTGTGAATCTAAAATTACGAACGTCTTCTACTCGATTTTTTCTTTCAAATGAGATCCATGACAAAGACTTATTTATTCATACCGTGTGTACTTTTGCTAAGAGTAAACTTGT